>JAFEMH010001366.1:0-486118 GCA_022495995.1 Adenophora triphylla var. japonica | reverse complement strand
CCAAGAAATTCTTCAAGGAAGGACCTATCACCCACCATAAACATTTCTATATATTTTGGTAGTTGGAGATATCTTACCTACTCAAGCTTTATGATTTATATATTCACTAAATTTATAATTAGTTGACTTTTACGAAAAATATCAATCTACTTATATACTCCTTCATATTAATTTTGTTTCCAAAAGTTCACTAATCAATTTTAATACTTGATATCGTCCTTAAGATTCTTAATGAATAATTTGGAATCCCACGTTAGTCATATGTTATATTCCCACGGTCCAGAAAATAAGACTTTCAGGTTTGTTTCGCGTAAAATACTTTCGAAAAATTATTTAAAGATTAAAATATTTTTCGATAAATGAAAATGTTTTCCTCAGAAAATAAGATCAAACATGTTTTCAATTTGTTTGGTAAGGAAAAATGTTTGCATTTAAAAAAAACGAAAAAAAAAATCATGTGTTCAATGACGAAATATTTTTCGATAAAAACACAATTTAGAGTGAGTAAGTCGAGCTGGGAAGGGGCGGGTACGGGGTGGTGGTGGTGAGTGGAGTGGGGGAAGGCCGGTGGGTGGTGGTGGTGGTGGTGAGTGGAGATGGAGTGGAGTGGGCACTACTAGAAGCTGCCAAATTACGTGACGAAAAATGGCTGATAAAGCTGATTTTGTTGGAATAATGCCTATATTCACAGACGGACGCGGGTTCCGTCGGAGTCCATCCGGTATTTTTGGTTGGTAATACCTGGACGCGACTATTCCGTCGGTAATTCGGACTGAACGCAAGTCCGCCCAACCAATTAACGCTATTATTTAGTCGGAAAATGCTTTAGTAGATACCTACGGACAAAATGAAATTACCAGGACTAAAATCGTAAGAATCCTTCCCAGAAATGTAAATTAAATACAGTCGGTAATTGTTTATTGCTCACTGATTTTAACGCAAGTCGGCTTAATATTCGCGTCGATAAAGGGGGGCTGCAGGTTTATAGTAATAGGGGTGAGAAGTTGTTAAAAATAAATTTTAAACAGTAATTAAAAAAAAAATTGACCTCGAGGGCGGCAGGTGGGGGTGGTGAGGTGGAGTGAGAATTGTAGGAAATCTAATTTTAATATAAATAATTTTTTTATGAGGAGATGTGGTACGAGGTGGTTGATGTAGGGTGTGTAAATGGTAATGTGGGGGTATATGAAAAGTTAGGTGTTTGAGGTTGTTACCATTTTTTCGAAAATGTTTTACTAAAAATTCGTAAGTCATTTAATTAGAAAAGGGGGAAAAATATTTTTCGGAAAACAATTTCTCCATTTTTCAGTGCTTATCAAACACCGAAAAATGAGGAAAACGTTTCCCCAAACAAACGAAGCCTAAGTATCTAAAAACAATTCAAATTTGCATTTATCGTTGTTAAATCATTTATTTTGCATCGAGAATAAACAAGCATTGTACTCGATGTTTAAAAATCACGCGTTACTTCTCGTATCTAATTGATATTGAGATGGAACCTCGAATTTTATCATGGTGGCAGAGCTGGCTCTATACACTATACACGTGCGAGTCAAACGGCCTACGATGTTCTAGCTCCGCGTCAGATCAAAGAGTCCTCTCATAGTCGATTATTTTTTAGATAAAATATCAGACTTTATCAATCAAGAATAAATTTGAATATTTTTTTTGAAATTTTTAATTAAGAGCAATTTTTTTATTTTACTTTTTTGACATTTAAATTATTAGCAAATTAAAAAAAAATATTAACATTTTTTTGGGACGGAATATCTAAAACGCTTATTGAAGAATTCGTATAGTTTGAAATCAAAAGGTCAAAGGAACCTTGAAAGTGAATGCAATTAAATGGTAGGCAAATGGGGCAGGAAAAATAACTGTGAGTAAAATAAATACTCTCTTCGTCGTCAGAATCTTCACTTTTTATTCAAATTTTTTATTCAAATGGATATCTCGATGAAGTTCATCTTTCCTAAAATGGTAATAAATGTAGACTCCATTTGTCAACATCACTCAGCTTTTTCCTCTGGCATACTTAAATTGTGGGGCTCATTATCGTATTCGCTCAGCTCTTCTCTTTCAGCAACTCTTCAGCTCATCACTTTTCTTAATTTACGTGTTTCAAATCAAAATGGTAAAAGCGTCGGGCGGGACGGAGGAAGTAAATAATAATAATGGTGGTGAGGGGTAACTTGGGCTCCAAGCAAAAAAAAAAAAAAAAAAGAAAAAAAAAAAAAGAGGAAACGTGGGAAAAGTAAGGATCTGGATCCACCGGAGCCGCTGCTATTCGACCTTGTGCAGGCGTTCTCGTCCTTTCATTTGCATATCATGATATCAATAACTTTTATTTGATCTACTCATTAGTGGCATTTAAGTCATTTCGCTCTACTCAATTTTTCATTTTCGTTAAATGAAAATTCACATGCGATCTGCGCCCTATAACTCCCTTTAGCTCAGTGAAACTGTTGTACGATTAAACTACGAACCCCAAATCTGAAACGGTAATAGTTAGGGATGGCAAAAAATTCGAACCCGCCACGAACCCGAAAAAATCCGCTCCTAATAGGCCGGATTTGAGATGCAAATTTGAAAACCCGCTGGGTTTCTGGAGGGCTCGGGTTTACCCAGCCCCGAAAAAATAGGAAATTACTTAATTGCTCTTATAGACCTTATAGAAAATTACTTAAATATCTCGAATATATATAAAATCACTAGAGGGGTCCTTGAATTATTGATGTTTTTATCAGGCCCGTTTCAATAATTTATGGTGCCCTGTGCAAAATGAGATTATTAGGCCCTTAATAAGGTTGAGATTATTAGGCCCTTAATAAGGTTGAAAAATGAAATGAAGAGGAGGGAAGTCAAAATAAACAAACATGTTGATACAAAGGATCGAACCCAAGCTTCCCAACAACTTTTACACGTCACTTAACCACTGGAACACTTTCCAACTTATGTATTGATTTAGAGTTATATATATATATATATATCTATACATATATTAAAAAATTATTTTTATAGTTTTGAGGGCGCATGTGAGCGCTCGCCGGCCCAGCCAGCAAGGCTGCGGTTTTTATAGAAAGTACTTAAATAATTATCGAGACAGATTAAACAGGACGGGCTCGGGTAACAGGTTAAATGGAGCGGGACGGATTCGGGTTATTATAGATCAATATAAAAGCGGGTTTAAAAAATGAAGAACTCGACCCGAAACCCATCCCATTGTCATCCCTAGTAATAGTCCTAAAATAATTGAATGTAACAAACAAAACAAAGAGACACCTTCTCGTTTGTTCCTGTACGTAATTATGTTATTTCCTTCACGTGACTCATCACCTCTCTTTTTCACTCTAAATTTTTTGATTATGTGGACCCCATTTTGTACCTTAAAAATACTACATTGGGGATGATAAAAACATCCTATGATATGAAACTTTTTGGTGTATACTTTATGTTTGACCCTTTCAAATTCGGAAGTTGACATTTTCACCCCCTTCAAATTTAAATAAATGTTATTTTGCTACTAAAAATAATCATTTTATTAGTCTTTGGCCCTTTTGATTTTGGGTATAAATTGCACTATATGATAAATTTGAATTTCGTAATTGTCATATTTATTCCCAAATTAAATGTGACCATCTTTACAAAAATTTCTAGCTTACCGTTCACGTTGCAACAACTTTTACTTGATATTTCATACCTCGCTTTCTCTCTTATCACACATTTAATATTCACAATATCTACTTCACTAACAGTGGCGGAGCCAGATTTTTTTTATAGGAGGGCAAAATTAATTTCATTAAGTAAAACGGGATAAATTAAAATTTTAGTATATTTTTTCCTTCTAACAAATGGAGTCAAGTTTCAATATATTGCATTAATCCATACTTCTTCCGTCCCACTATAATCTACACACTTACTATTTTCACAAAAATTAAGAAAAAGTATTAGTGTAATAGATGTTGTGAGTATGAAAAGTGAGGTACGAGAGAGAAAGTAGAATAGGCAATAATATGCTATTGTGAGTATGAAACGTGAGTCTCTATTTTAATTTTAAAAAGTGTGTATTTTGTAGTGGAACGCCCTATAAAAAAACTGTGTAGTTTGTAAGTATACACCGGAAGGGGGAGGACAATTGTGCCCTTTCAAATACACCTACCTTTGTCGGTATCCTCTAACACTTCTTCTTAATTTATTTTTTCCTAATTTTCATGTCATTTCAAAAATATTATTTCGAGTGGGATGAAAAAAGTATGATTTACTTATTTGTGTATTATCTATCTATATATAATAATAAGATTGTGGTAATAAAAGAGGCTTTGAGGGGCATTTTAGTCTTTTCATACCATGGCAAAATTGCAAAAAAAACCCGACTTAAAAGACACATGGCAAGATGTGATTAGGTTTCAAATTTTTTTTAATTATTTTTTGAAAATTTGGACACGTGTCACCATTTTGATGAAGGGCATTTTCGTCATTTCAAGGGCTCGTGTGGGGGAGGCACCGACAATGGCGCGTGAAGGTCATGAAAGGCAGCTCAATTTTGTTTATTTTTTTTTTGGTTTGGACACTTGTCATACTTCTATTGGCTGGTTCGATTTCAATTTTTATTTTTCACCCATTTCTTTTACCTAAATTATTTTATAATAAATTAAATTTTTTAAAAAAAAAATTTACACCAAAATTCATAATTTTTTTTCCTCTTTAAATAGAGACTATTTTCATTTGATTTGGATACAGAAAAAAAACTTTTATTTTTAAATATACATTTTTTAATTATCCTTTGTTAATTTTTCTTTTTAATCTTTCAATATGTTTTTTTGTCAAAATTAATTTTGAAGAAAAAAAAATCCTCTTTTTTAAATATAAATTTCGTGATTATCCTTTGTTAGTTTTCAATATGTCTTTTATTTTAAATATAAGCCCGTGTTCGAGGACATTTTTTTTTCTTTTCCTTTAATTAAAAAAAATAAAAAAATTTAAGGGCAAATTGGGAAAGGGACAAATATATGAGGGCGAAATAGAAATTTTGGCACTTGCTACTGTTTAAACAACTGTAGTAAGGACAATCCCTCATTTATACTATAGATAATAATAATAATAATAATAATAATAATAATAATAATAATAATAATAATAATAATAATAATAATAATAATAATAATAATAATAATAATAATACTTTTACTAATCATAAAAATAAAGAATCTAAAATAAAGTAAGAGTGGTGCGATATAGGATGATAACTTGGGATGGTGTTGCTTTTTTTTAAACAAAAGTATTTATAAAGTATATAGGGTTATTTAATATAATATATCTATATATATATATATATATATATATATATATATATATATATATATATATACATTTACATTTAAAAAAGAAATTTCTTTTTAAAATTGGTATATCAAGCTCATCATAATCGATGGAAATTGTCCACCTCCATATCCATGGAATTTGAAATCTAGCAAAGAATATAAAAGGACATTGTCCATAAATTAATTTTTCCGTTTGCAATTGTGCAACTAAAGGACTATTGTCACACCATGGATTATATAAATCCCCAATTTCCTTTGGTAAAATTTCCAAAGAAGGGCCAAATTTTGACCACCAGTTATAAAACCAATTAGGAACTGGCTTATCCAAAATTTCTGGATTTATCGAGAAAAATCAAGAATGTTTGTTCTTGGGGTTTTGATAGTAAAAAACCTTTGAAAACGCTTGGATATAATCCCAGTAATTAAAATAGGCATATTGGCCTTCAAAAATTTTTGCCGCTTTATCCCCATTAGGATTCAGTCCCCACTCTCTAGGGAGCAAAATTTTATTAATATGACATTTAATGTAATTTATAAATTTTTCTTCACTACTACTATTGTAGTGATGAGAAATTGTTACTGATTCAGTAACCAAGAGCAATATTTCCAGATTAGGCCTTGCTTGCCCATGGAGGCCGGGATAACCTCTTGATTCGAGGTATCTGGTCTTAATTGACCAGGCATCATTTCTGGCAATTTTGAGGTCCTCATCCTCAATATACATCACAAATTCAGTGATGGGATTCTCATAATATTCTTGCTCCATAGTATTCTCAGCATTGGCAATATCTTTATAAGATACCATCTGGTTGGATGATGAGGTGGAAGCCTTCTCTTCCTTTTTACTTGGTACAGGTGCAGATTGCTGCATATTTCCTGTCCTCACTGGATACATTGGCCTAATTGCCATAGGAATATTGTATCCTATTATAGGAATATTTGGTACTTCATTGTACTGATTGTACTGATAAGGTATCCTTCCTCGACCACGGCCATTACCGCGACC
Source organism: Adenophora triphylla var. japonica (assembly GCA_022495995.1). Lineage (NCBI taxonomy): Eukaryota > Viridiplantae > Streptophyta > Magnoliopsida > Asterales > Campanulaceae > Adenophora > Adenophora triphylla. Next base: position 479,794 of record JAFEMH010001366.1, on the reverse strand, counting down.
TCTTCCCCTATTAGGGGTTGTCATTTTCCCTGTAAAAATTCTCTTGTTAAATAGTCAGCAAGAGAGTTATTTTCTCCTTTTATATATTGCATATCAAATTCAAAGGCAGATAATTGAGCTTGCCATCCTGCAAAAATTTGCTTAGACACAAGATTTTTTACATCCTTTTCAATAATGGATTTTACTGAACTACAATCAATTCTCAGTAAAAATTTTTGATTTAATAAATCATCTTGAAATTTTGAAATACATTTGATTACAGAAAGCATTTCTTTCTTTATAGTTGAATATTTCAACTGAGTAGGATTCCATTTTCCCGAAGTAAATCTTACTAAATTTTCTTTTGAATTATCAGGATTTACTTGCTTTAGAATACCTCCATAACCTATATCGGAAGCATCCGTTTCTACTATTTTAAAATAATTTGGATTTGCCAAAGATAAACAAGGTAAGCATTTAACCTTAGATTTAATTACCCTAACTGCTTGAGTATGTTCTTCAGTCCAGGGTTTAGCATTCTTTTTTAATCTAGAATACAATATAGCTGTATCTTTAGCCAAATTAGCATAATAGTCTGAAATATAATTTAGACTTCCTAAAAATTTTTGTAATTGTTTTGTATCATTTATGACATCAGGAAATTTAGAAGCAAATTCAATACTTCTTTCTATTGGAATAATTTTTCCTTGATCAATATTATGACCTAAAAATCTAACTTGAGTTTGAAATAATTTCATTTTTGGTGCAGAAACAACCAAACCATTATAAATTATCAAATTTTTAAATATTTTCAAATGTTTAAAATGTTGTTCAATTGTTTTAGAAAATACTAAAACATCATCAATATACACAATTATAAATTCAGTGTAAGGATTGAAAATATCATTCATAATATTCTGAAATTCAGAAGGAGCATTTTTTAATCCAAAAGGCATTACATTCCATTCATAATGTCCAAAGGGAACAGTAAAGGCAGTTTTATACCTATCCGATTCACTAATTTGAATCTGCCAATATCCAGATTTCATATCAAATTTTGAAAAAATTAAAGCTTCATTTAATCTATCTAATAAATCCTTTTTATTAGGAATAGGATATCTAATCCATTTTAACACTTTATTAAGTGGTTTATAATTTATAACTAATCTAGGAACACCACGTTCCTTTTCAGCTGCATTGTTTACATAAAAAGCAGTACAGCTCCAAGGAGATTTAGATTTTCTTATTAATTTTTTCTCTAAAAGAGAATTAATCTCATTTTTGCATAATTCTAAATATTCTCGGTTCATTTGAGCCGGTCTAGCCTTAGTAGGTATTTGTTTTTCATCAAAACCTTCTATATAAGGTAAAGACACAAAGTGCTTCTTTCTATCCCAGAACGCATTAGGTAAATTATTGCAAATTTCATTATTAAATTGTTGCTCAATCAATTTAATTTGAGTTTGAATATTACTCTGTTTAAGTTGTTCATTAATATTCAAAATTCCTAATTCTTCTTTAAGAAAACATAATTGTTTTTCTTTATTTAAAAGAATATCCCTTACTTCATTAAGCATACGGGTATGAGGATCTGTAATAAATTCAAATATAACTTTTTTACCATCTATTATGGTAGATATTCCTGTTGGGTCAATATTAATTATTGGCATAATTTTATGCAAAAAAGGAGTTCCCAATATAATTCTATGGGTAAGATCTTTTACCATAATAAAAGAAGTAGGTAAACAAATATTTTGATTACAAATATAAACATCAGATAATTTGTATTTTACTCTTAATTTATCTCCTCCTGCTTGGGTAAGAGATTGAGTAGTTTTTGAAAAATATTTAGTAGGAATAATTCCTTCTTGTAAACAATTTAAATCAGCACCACTATCAATGAGTGCTATCTCATTTTCTAATATAAAATCTCTATTAATTACTAGAGTTATTTTCACAAACCATTTTTGTGATGTAACTTGATCTAAAAGATTTAAATATCCTTTTAAATCAGTATTACTAATAGAAGCAAGATCATTATTACTTGTAGAAGCATCCTCTTGTATTTCTTTTAATTTAAGAGATTTTGTTTCTAACAAAGTCATTCTTGTTGATAAAGATTCATTATTATTTTTAATCTGAGAAATTTCAGATTTTAATAAATTTATTTCTCTTTTTAAATCATTAATAGAAACAGGTGTTTCTTTAACATTAGACTGTTGAAATCTATGTAAAACCTCACTTAATTGGTAAGGCGCTTCAACTATTAAAGGAAATTCCTCTTTAATTAAGGTTTTAAGGATTTTTTCTTTTAAAATAGGATCCTTAATTGTATCTAACATTTTTAATGCGTTTTCTTGATCAGTATTTAACACATTTAATCCATGCATATCAATTATAGATTTCCAATAACTTAATTCGTTACTTAATTCATTACATTGACAATCTTTATTTTTATTAATTTTCTCTAACTCTTCCTCCCCCGAAGAAGTTAGTTCTACTAATTCGAAATTTTCATTATTATCAGAAAATTCTACTTCATCTTCAGAATTAACAAGCATTATCTTTTTTAATTGTGAACGTAATTGTTCATCTTCTATTTCATTAAGGGCTTTTTTAGTCCAACATTGGTTAGCATAATGACCAATTTTACCACATTTATGGCAACTTATTTCAAGCTTTTTTGCTTTCCTTTTTTCATTTTTAGGCATAAAAGCTTTACCTTTTTGTTTAGGTTTAGTCTTATAATAACGCCTTTTATAATTCTTTTTATGGGGATTTTCGTAATAATTTTCTTTATTATTAAAAGATTTATTTTTCTTATAAACAATTTTATGTTTTTTATTTATTTTAAACTTTTTCTCAGGAATTAAAGATTTTCCTAAATCAAAAGCAAATTGTTCACAGAATTCACCTAATTGGTGTTTTTCTGATAATTTTTGTTTTTTCAATTGATTTTTTAGCTTAATATCATTACATAAAGCTAATCCTTCATTTATACAACTACTAATTAGTTGACCATAAGTTAATTCAGCATAATTAATATTTATACCATCATTTTTCATCCTTAAAGATTGCCGAACCTTTTCAGCAAAAAGATGAGGAAGGCCATCTATAAATTTAGATTTCCAATGGGTTGAATTAGGATTTGTTAATTGATAAACCCTAGATAAAAATGTATCTTTATACCATCTAAAATGGGTTAAAGATGGACATCTAAGATTTTGGAGAAGTGTATGCAACTTCTCAGCTATGGGAATAGTACTTCCTACAAAATGTTGTAGGATAGCTAGACACAATGTATACACTGCATCTTCTTCATTAGTAACCATTGTACTACCTGATTCAGTTTTAACCACTTTTTTATGATTTCTTATTTCTATTTTTTGTGGCTCAGTAAGATAGTGATCCCACCATCCTCTTAATTGGCCAACAAAACCAGTTATAACAAAATTAGCTATGGCAGTATCACTATTGCCATGCTGCTTACAAACAGTAGAATACATTATTATTCTATGTATTACATCTAATATTTGTTTATCATTCAAGCCATCAATATTCCATTCATAAATGGCTTTTCCAGAGTAAGAATTCTGGAATGGCTCAGGTTCTTCAAAAAGAAGATCTTGAGGCGAAGGCCTTTGATAATAATATTTATCAAGAGGTTTAGGAGCATAAATAGGATTTAATTCACTAATATTATTACTAGTGTTTAAATTAGCAAACATATTGGTTAATTGATTAATCTCCTCATTTCCTTCTGAGGAATCAGATTTAATCTCAATCTCAGTCTCATCATTTTCAGAAGACTCATTCTGATTAGATGTTCCTTCTTTAGAAAGGACACCGAGATTTAAATCTCTCAACTTTTGTTCTAAAATTTTAACAAACTCATTTGTATTATCCTCCATTTTAAATCCTTCCACCTGGATAGGAGGTTGAATCATGGGAACATCTGGTTGAACAGATGAACATGATTCTTCTTTATCAACTTTAATTAATTGATATACTTGATCAATTATATCCCTTTGTTGATTCATTTGTTGATTAATTGTCTCTTTAAGAGATATCAATTCTCTTTCTAGTGATATAAATTGATCACCTAAACAGACCAAATACGTATTAGCATAATTCTGGAGTTTAACTAAAGTATTAAATTCTTTAACTGATAATGAAATATTTTCAAGACTATTTAAACTACCATAGGCAGTAGCCTCAATATCTTTATGAAGACTAAAAGCTTGTTCAGGTGGAAAAGGTGACTTAATCATTTTTCCTACCTTAGTATTTCAAGTCTTTTGTATTACTAAAATTTCATTACTTATTTCACTTATATGATGATTTAGAAATCATTTTACAAAATAAGTAAGCTTTTGCTCTCTTTCTAAATCCTCATAATATTTATTTTTAAATTTCATTAATTCTTCGTGAGAGTATTTATTAAAATACCAATCCCGAAACCACTTATTATCATCTTCTTGAAATTCTCTATTAAGAATTCCTCTTAAATCACTTCCTGGAGAATAATCCATTAAATATGAAAACTCATCTCAGATTGAGTGGGAGATTGCCTACTCTTGTTTTCTACTTTATTATAAATTCCTTCTGGAATATTATTTTGACTTATTCTTATTTCTTCTACAGATTCAACCTCTTCTCTCATTTGAGAAGATGAAGCTCTAAAAGACTCATTAGGCATATTATAATACTCACTAGAGGAGGAATACCTAGCAGACATTGATCTAGGTAATTTTATAGTCCTTTGAGAACTAAATTTAATTTCTACATCTCCTTCGGATGTTTGAATTATTTGATCTATCTGATTATTTAATTTTGATTCAGGTTCTATCTCCTGAGGAAGGGACCAAGTAGTAGGGAAATTTATTTCATTCCACTTAATCAACCTATTGGTTGCTATATTTGAAGTCAATAAATTAGTTTGGACTACTGTAGTAGTTCCCGGAAACGATATTTGTTTCACCTTAGGATTTAAAGTATGTAAAACCTTATAATAAATCCTATAACATATTGCTATTATTTCACTTCCTAATTTGAAATTATAACCACTAGTATGAATGGTTAATTGCATAGCATCAAATAAATTACTATCAGATAAAGATAGAGTCAAATTAGGAGAAACATCAAAATAAACTGGTCCATGGCAAAGACTAGTTTCAATTAAAGCTGCTAAAGAAGGCTTGAAGTCTCTACATCTACCATCTCTAACATATGCCATTATACTGGAATTAACCCCTAATAAGGTCAAGGGTTTGAATGCAATTTGCACTAATCCTATATAGATAAATTTATAATTTTTAAAAGGAATTAAATCTTTTTTACTCAATAAATTAATTGTTTGAGTGTTTCCTGTAATTCTAATTGTTTGTTCTAGAGTTTTAATAGCAAACCTAGATCTCATATCAAACAATCCAATATTGTAAATTTGATTTGAAGGAACGGATGGGATTACCCATTTATTTAATTTATCCAAATTTTTAGGATATTCTACTAATTCTGCATTCTTAATCAATTCATCATGATGATCATTATCATCCATATTCATCATAAACTTGATGTGGTTGGCCGAATAATAGATGTCTTGCTAAGTATGTCTTATTAATTTTTGAAAAGTAAATGACAAAAAAGTACAATCTTTTTGGTCATCTTTGCAAACAAGTTCTTCGTTCAACTATCAACCCAAAGGGATAGACGGAAGAAATCCAACGAACGAATTGCTCATTTAACTATCAACCCGAAGGGATAGACGGAATAAATTCCAAAATCAAAGATGGACGGAATATTTTTAGCAAAAATTTTCTTTTTCTTGTTCATCCAACAAATAGCCTTTCGCCATCCTCGGCATATACGACATAAAAGATGAACCTTTAAGAAAACACTAAAAACATTTCCATTTTTCCATTTTTACTTTTTTTTTTTTTTACATACTTAGCTTAGTCTACATCTCCGGCCACCCACAGCAATTTAGCTACGGGCTATCATTAAATATTTATAAAATAAATATTTGCAGAATAATAAATAACATTAATTAAAGAGAAGGAAAGGAATAGTATATATATATATATATATATATATATATATATATATATATATATATATATATATATATATATATAGGGTCCTATTATAATGAGAACCACACTTATTTGAGAACCATAAGAACCACTAACAGCCATTGGATTAAAAAACACATCAATGCTCCGGATTAAAAAAAAAAGATAGAGGGGGTGGCATTTTCGTAATTATTTCATTTAAAATCCCCCTCAAATTTCAAAATAAAATATCTCAATATCTATAAGTCGAAATTTTTTTTCGAAAACACTGATTTTTTCGTCTTGACGAGACGATTCAAACTAGATACCTGAAGATAGAATTTTGAAAAAATAATATTGAACGTCTAATTTTTAAAATATGCTAAGTACACTAGCTATGTATATAGTGTACACTAGCTTGTTAACTCGTGTACACTAGACAGATGGCTTATACTGGACATTGCCTTAGCTTAGTCTTGGCCAAGTCCTTGTGTACACTAGCTAATTAACTAATGTACACTAGCTAATTAACTAGTGTACACTGTGAGATCCCATTAGTTGGCTGCTTCAGGAAATAAGAGAACACTTTCTTTTGACTTTTCTTCTTCAGTTTTGACGTGTCCCCAATATTCCTACACACAGATAACATCAAATCATTGTGTGGTTGCTCATCCAGCCCACCTCTGAGCAAAACTTTTCTTGGATCCTCAAATCGAAATGACTCATTGTTCTCTTGATTCTCCTCTTCTTCAAGCTGTAATCATAGAGCAAATAACAAACATAGTTTTTAAAAAATTACTATTCTGGTTGTTGAATAAAATGAAGACTTTAATTACTCACCGATATTTGGTTCAGGTCAAAAACCGGAGATCGTGTGGTTATAACAGCAGCTTCTTTATTGCCTAAGGAACTTCCTTTCTGAGCCAAATCAAAAGCTTGGGCTGAATTCCTTAGAGCAGTACTATTGTATGTCCATTCCGTCTGATTCAAATCAATTACTGGCATTAATTTCCGAGGAGCAATTTCCTTCCCTCTATTTGTCTTTCCCTTGTAGTGTACACTAGCTAGTGTACATTACTTAACTAGCTAACTCGTGCACACTAGTCATATGACTTATACTGAACAATACCTTAACTTGGTCTTGGCCAAGTCCTTGTGTACACTAGCTAATTAACTAGTGTACACTAGCTAGTTAAGTAATGTACACTAGCAACTTAGCTAGTGTACCCAAGTTTAATTTCAATGTTCATCAGCCATGGCTAAGTATATAGTGTACACTAGCTAGTTAACTCGTGTACACTAGCTTATACTGGACATTGCCTTGGCTTTATCTTGGCCAAGTCCTTGTGTACACTAGCTAATTAACTAGTGTACACTAGCTAGTGTACACAAGTCCTTGTGTACACTAGTTAATTAGCTAGTGTACATTACTTAACTAGCTAGTGTACATTACTTAATTAGTTAGTGTAATATTTATTTATATTATTTTAGAATTTGTGGCTCCATTTCTTCAGAAAGGCGAAATAGAAAGCATAATTGATGAGAGATTGGGAGGAGGTTTTGATATGAATTCTGTATGGAAATTCTTGGAAGTCGCGATGGCATGCACTACTAGCACGTCTATAGAAAGAGCAAATATGAGTTTCGTGTTAACAGAGTTAAACGAGTGTTTGAAAATGGAGATGGCTCGGGCTGGGGGAAGGGAGACAATGCCAAGAAATGGTATTTTTAAATCAAATAAAAGACACCGACGTGGTAATTAATTAAATATTTGATGTGGGTAATTAATTACGAGCATGTACTCGCTTCAACCCTAACAATAAATGAATATTCAAATTTTATTTTAATAGACATTTTGGAAATGTGTGCGTTTTATACATTTGAATGGCAATAAAAGATAAATATTTGGGTGCGAAAATGCGAACACATGTGGGTGCATGGTTGTTCATTTTATTACTGTAAAAACTTAATATTTAGAAAGTAGATAGCTAGTTAACTAGCTAGTGTACACAAGTCCTTGTGTACACTAGTTAATTAGCTAGTGTACATTACTTAACTAGCTAGCTAGTTAACTCGTGTACACTAGCTAGTGTACACTAGCTAGTGTACATTACTTAACTAGCTAGTGTACACTAGTTAATTAGCTAGTGTTTTAAAAATTAGACGTTGTTCAATATTATTTTTTCAAAATTCAATCTTCAGGGATCTAGTTTGAATCGTCTCGTCAAAACAAAAAAATCAGTGTTTTCGATTTTTTTTTCGACTTATAGATATTGAGATATTTTATTTTGAAATTTGAGGGGAATTTAGTTCACAATAATTACGAAAATGCCACCCCCTATATCTTTTTTTTTTTAATCTGGAGCATTGATGTGTTTTTAATCCAATGGTTGGGTTTAGTTCTCATGGTTCTCATATAAATTTGGTTGTCATTTGAATAGCTACCTATATATATATATATATATATAGGGGAGTGTGATGAATGTGGATTTTGGTTTCTATTTAATAAGTGGGATTGAATAATATGGTTATTTTGTTTATTTTAGTTCGATATATCAAGCAATATATTTAATTATTTTTTAAATAAATCTTTGAAGCATAGTGAATAAAGTATTAATAAATTTGTCGATTTTTCTATTCGTCTAAAAAAATGTGTATTTATAATATAGGAATTAATTTGATTGAAAAAAGAAAAAAATAGTGAAGAAAATAAATAATATTTTTAGATAAAGAAATTATTATTTCAATTTATTTTATTTTTTGATTTTTTTTAAAGTGGGTAGGAAATGGTGTATGTACTCATTTTACTAAAAGCTTTGTCTCAATTTTTTTAGTCTTCATCTATATATTTAAAATGGGTCATTTGTTCATTTTAAGATATATTGAGTAGTAACTATTGTCTCTATAGTTGCTCTTTATACTAATCAATGTTTCATCTACTTTGCAATTTAAATAATTTTATATCTCCCTTCAATCTATAATGAGTTATATTTTTTTATAAACAATTAGTTTTCATTTTGAAAAAATCAAAATTTTGCCATGAAGAATTATATGTCGCTACATCCAGAGTTAAAAGGTAAATTATTTTAAATATTGATATGTAATGATGATAATACTTACCACTTTAATGTTTCTACTAACAATGTAGTATTCAAGAAAGTTTTCACAATATATAAAATAACTCGTGATTATCCTTTGTTAGTTTTCAATATGTCTTTTATTTTAAATATAAGCCCGTGTCCGAGGACACTTTTTTTTCTTTTCCTTTAATTAAAAAAAATAAAAAAATTAAGGGCAAATTGGGAAAGGGACAAATATATGAGGGCAAAATAGAAATTTTGACACTTGCTACTGTTTAAACAACTGTAGTAAGGACAATCCCTCATTTATACTATAGATAATAATAATAATAATAATAATAATAATAATAATAATAATAATAATAATAATAATAATAATAATAATAATAATAATAATAATAATAATAATAATAATACTTTTACTAATCATAAAAATAAAGAATCTAAAATAAAGTAAGAGTGGTGCGATATAGGATGATGACTTGGGAAGGTGTTGCATTTTTTTAAACAAAAGTATTTATAAAGTATATAGGGTTATTTAATATAATATCTATATATATATATATATATATATATATATATATATATATATATATATATATATATATATATATATATATATATATATATATATAGGGGAGTGTGATGAATGTGGATTTTGGTTTCTATTTAATAAGTGGGATTGGATAATATGGTTATTTTGTTTATTTTAGTTCGATATATCAAGCAATATATTTAATTATTTTTTAAATAAATCTTTGAAGCATAGTGAATAAAGTATTAATAAATTTGTCGATTTTTCTATTCGTCTAAAAAAAGTGTGTATTTATAATATAGGAATTAATTTGATTGAAAAAAGAAAAAAATAGTGAAGAAAATAAATAATATTTTTAGATAAAGAAATTATTATTTCAATTTATTTTATTTTTTGATTTTTTTTAAAGTGGGTAGGAAATGGTGTATGTACTCATTTTACTAAAAGCTTTGTCTCAATTTTTTTAGTCTTCATCTATATATTTAAAATGGGTCATTTGTTCATTTTAAGATATATTGAGTAGTAACTATTGTCTCTATAGTTGCTCTTTATACTAATCAATGTTTCATCTACTTTGCAATTTAAATAATTTTATATCTCCCTTCAATCTATAATGAGTTATATTTTTTTATAAACAATTAGTTTTCATTTTGAAAAAATCAAAATTTTGCCATGAAGAATTATATGTCGCTACATCCAGAGTTAAAAGGTAAATTATTTTAAATATTGATATGTAATGATGATAATACTTACCACTTTAATGTTTCTACTAACAATGTAGTATTCAAGAAAGTTTTCACAATATATAAAACAACTCGCTTTTCTTTTTGTTTTATTTTAATTGTCGTTGTTTGAGCATACAGTTTGGGTAACTCAGAAGCATATTCTCAAAGTATTATTTGTTGTAAACATTAAAAAAATGGGATATCGGTTCAAATAATTAAAAAAAATAATGAAATATATGTAGAGTTTTATGGGGGAGGAGGGTCAATTTACCCCCTTGTGTTGCTGGCTCCGTTCATATATATATATATATATATATATATATATATATATATATATATATATATATATATATATAATTTATATATAATTTATATTTTTACAATGTTTATTTATAAATTTATACGTATTTATTTTACAAAACTAATACACAATAATAATAATAAATTTTTAAATTTATTTGTTACTTTTCGTTATCTATAAAATTTTCGATTCTATTATGTATTACTTTAATTTGTTTATGTGTATGTATGTTTAATAATTTTTAAAAAATGAAGATGAATTAAAATAATTGATAGAAGAGAGAATTTATGGATTGTTCATATAGGGGATGATGAATTTGGATTTGAGTTTCTATTTAATTATTGGGTTAATCACTTATTCATTATTTAATATCTCATAATTGTCTGTAATAAATATTTTAAAGTGTACGATAATTTATTTTTTATTTCACGATATTTGTATTATTATTTTCCTCTTATATTATGCCTATTAATAAAAGTCAAGGTAGATATTTATTCTTTGTTGGTCTTTTTTTTCAAATAGATACTATGTATTTTGACATTCTCAATTATATTTTGTATTATCGAGAGTTTACAATCCCGATGGTCAAAGATATTGATATGTAATGATGATCTTCCTTTCTATTTCGATAGTTGTACCGATAAAATTGTCTTTTAAAGGTGTGTTTCACAATGTATAAAGATGTTTGTCTCATTTAGTCATTTTATTTAATTTCCGTCTTTTTAAGCATCAATAACTACCCGTGCATCGCACAGATGTAACACTATATTTATTTTAGTGACCTCCAATCTGATATTTTTACTCACAATATATATTTCAAATAATATTTTTACAATGTATACAAACATTTCTATTTCCTTTTATATTCGTTTGGATTTCAATCAGTTATTCGTTATTAACTGTCCGTGCATCGCACGGGGGTTAAACTAGTTTGTATAATAGTAAAACTGCCCCAAACTATTTTCTTATTTACAAATATGATATTTATTTTGAGACTGTTAAAAAATGTGATATTTATTATGAAACAAAATGACTCGCATTCTTGAAAAAAAACAAATTTCCCAAAATAAATTACTCTTTCAATTAACATCCATCTTAAAATTAGTATCACATTTTGTATAAAAAAAATAATTTAATTACATTTTTAACATAATACCAAGAATGTGATACCATATACTTCCTACGTCACACCTGACTTAAAACAATTTGCTATTTTTGGTGTCTGATTCGACTTATCACATCCCAAAATGACAAGTTTATATTATTTTTATATTTTATGGGACCCACTTGTCATATTCACGAGCAGAGGCGGATCCAGAATTTTGGAACCGCATGGATTTGATATTCAAAAAATATTGTAAACAATAATAACAGTGAAAAATAACTTCATATATAAAAAAAATTATATATAGTTGGTGACTTAATGGACGTTACCCATTACATACACAATTATAAAAGAGCTTAAACTAACTAAATATAACTCTACGAGTCCCTAAAGCTTCAAAGTTTTTTACGGTTGCGTGTACAGACTTAGAAAAAAAAAATTATCAAAATTTTGAGGTGGGTTGGAGCCCGCGTCAAATGTTCTTTGGATTCACCCTAATCACAAGAACAATCTCATTACTATTTCTATCACTCATTCTCCCTTCTATTTTACTTTTCATATTTATAATATCTTCTAAACTCATTTTCTCTCGTTTTATTATACTAGTATTTTTTAATTCTCGTGTGCTTGAAAAGAAAATTATAAGTCGAATATGATCGAGTATATAACAATAATATATTCAGTTGATTTGAAAAGATCGATAATAATAACCTAGTTAAGGAATAAAGGAAAAATCCTTTCAAGTATTGGACAATTTAGGACACCAATTTATTAGATTTCCTTTCAAGTATTGGACAACCAATTATAGATGAAATACCAATTCGTGCAAAGAATTGAATGTGTGGATTTATTGATAACTTAGGAAATAACCAAATAAATCTCCAAGCACTTCACATATATATAAGGATATAATCGGGCCTTGGGGCACAGTCAAGTGGTAAAGGAAGGAACATTGTTGGGCTTGCAACCTCAACGTGGGGAGTTCGAATTCGGACACAAGCAGCTAGAGCAGCCAATTTATTTATAATAGGAGTTGATTACTTAACAAATCCTCTATAAATTATGGATGATTGTGTTTGCGGCTATACAACGCGGTTAAATGTAATCACACATATAGGGTGTGCTTTCGAGTTTTTAAAACAAGGAAAAGGGAGAAAATTTAAAATAATTTACTCTTTAATCTTGCTCCCGAGATTTTTTAGGAATAAATTGGAGGGAAAGGAAATATTTTTTTTAATACTTCTTTATTCATTGACCAACTTGTTATACTAACAATAACAATCCACTAACTATTCTCTACCTTACTTTCTCTCTCCTGCATCACTTTTCATACTTAAAACACTTACTCCACTATACACTCTTCTTAATTCCGTGCAATATCAACTTTGTATTTTTTCGAATGGAACGCAGGGAGTAAATATTTATTGTGAATCTGATAAGTAGGTTCATAAATAAAAAAATATTTAAAAAATTAAATTTATAAGTATGTCTTTTTAAATGAGGCGTCTGGAGTAGGGGTGTAAACGAATGGAGTAGGGGTGTAAACGAATCGAATCGAATCGAAAATTATCGTATTCGTGAAAATATTTGAATATTCGTATTCGTTTGTATTCGAATATAAAATTGATTCGTATTCGATTCGAAATTGATATTCAAATTATTCGATTCGATATTCGATTCGTATTAATATATATATATATATATATATATATATATATATATATATATATATATATATATATATATATATATATATATATATATATATATATATATATATATATATATATATATATATATATATATATATATATATATATATATATATATATATATATATTATTCAAATAACATTCGCGAATACTCGAATCGAATATCGTGAGATGAACGGAATAATGTGATGGGCCGAACCCAATATTGTACTACGAGCCGGGGGGACCCAGCAGGCCCACCAAAGGACCAACTACGAAGAACCAGATCAAGATCGGGGTAAGGGCCCGTCTTACAACGGATGGCGGTCGTCGCCACTGAGCGACCAAGCCCATCCAAACGACGGGTCAATACTCCTTTGAGCAAAGGTTTGTACCTTAGCTCGTCGATACGCCAGGAAGAGGCCGTCGCCAATGAGCCACGGCCCACCTAACGACGAGCCTTCCAGCCGCGCCAAACTTACCTCTTCATCAATGAGCGTCGTTGATTGGACGACCTATTCTCAAGCACCGTTCGCTCGTCGAGTCACCTCTCAAAGAGACGACCTAATTGGATGTACGGCTCCAAGTCGTCTCTTCCATTAAGCTTCTTCAGTAAGCTTGATTAGTTAGCTAATTTGGGATAATGTCAGACCTACCACAGTGCTTTGTTACACGTGCAATCATGCAACCAGTAATAACTCCAAAAGGCGTGCAGGTTGACTTTCCCTTATAAGGCAAGCTGCTTATCAGTGTCAGGTGTTGCAGTGTCCTTACATAGACGGACCAGTCCCAGCGTGACACGTGTACGCCTGGGAGATGGAGCTGATCCAACGGTTGGTAACCATCCAATCTAACGGCTCTGGTGAAAACCCTAATATCACTACTCCCACTATAAATAAGAGAATAACGTCATGGACACAGGTAATGCTTTACTGCATATTTACGTACTCCTACACTCTCCATACCATTACCTCCATTTTCTCCGTCCATCATCTTACTCTCACGCCGGAGGGGCTTGCCGGAAGACCCCCGGCGCAGTTTCACTGTTATTTCTTGTGGTGTGCAGATCACAAAGCTAGCTCAATCATTCGCTGGACCCAAGAACTGAGCCCAACACGCTTTCCTGCGCGATCAGATTGGTTCCATTGCCGGGAATTGAACCCGGGTCTCATAGATGAAAGCCATGTATCCTAACCACAGTGACTATCACGCAATTCTTGGCCAACCTAGTCAAGCCGCTTTGGGGATCGTCGCCTCAGTTCCCCATCAACGAGTCAAATTTCCTTCACGTGCCGGAGTGGGATGTGTGTTGGGGACGGCCCCAGAATTCCTAGAGCACGTGCTGAAGGCAAAGCGGACCATTGAAATTGACGATCCAGACCACATTGTGAAGCTCTCCAAATTTGTCAAGCAAACGACGACCTCGTACGCCAGCATCTCGACAATCAAGTGCATAAACGATCCAGAGGTCTTTGCAGAGGTATTCATGGACGACAAAGCTGCAGAGCCACAACTTTTGGTCGCCCAAGAATCGGGGGCCGAGCTGGATAGGTTGATTGACTACGAGGTACCATATCTGACACCTGAAGCAAGAAGAAAAATTAAAGAGATCGTCATCGAATCCATGGACTTTAGGGACGACGCCCCTGAGATGAAACCAGCCGACGAGCTAGTTGAACTGGTCATTAACCCTGACTATCCAGAGTGCAAAATCAACCGGGGTCTCGCCATGCACCGAGGAGAGGGAAGAGATAATCTCCTACTCAAACAACCTAGATGTTTTTGCCTGGAAAGTGGAAGATATGAAGGGAATTAGAGAAGATGTGGCAGCTCATAGGCTTGGAGTGAACCCTACCATGAAGTTCAAAGAACAAAGGTGCCGAGTTTTTTCATCCAAAAAAGAGGTTGCTATAAAACAAGAAATTGAGAAGTTGCTGAGCGCTGGAATTATTGTGAACGCTGGGTTCACGACTTGGTTGGCTAATGTGGTTCTAGTGAAAAAACCAAATGGGAAGTGGAGGCTATGTGTCGATTTCACCGACCTAAACCTGGCATGCCCCAAGGATAGTTACCCTCGCCCGTAATCGACAAGCTCGTCGACTCGGGCCGGGACATACAACTCGAGCTTCCTCGACGCATACTCTGGCTACCACCAAATAAAGATGGCCGAAGAGGATATTCCGAAGACGGCCTTTCAGGCTGCAAGGGGAACTTACTGTTACACGAAGATGCCCTTTGGGCTCAAAAACGCCGGGGCCACATACCAAAGGATGATCAACAAGGTGTTCAAAGATCAAATTGGCGACAACCTGAAGGCATACGTTGAAGACATGGTTGTCAAGTCCAAGAAGAGGAAGCACGTCGACGACCTCCACCAGACTTTCACCAATCTACGAGCTAATGATATGGCCCTCAACCCAGCTAAGTGCGTCTTCGGAGTTGCTGCAGGAAAATTCTTAGGATTTATGCTCTCACTACTACGGGGAATCGAAGCCAACCCCGAAAAAATCAAGGCTTTGATTGACATGGCAGAGCCTACGAGCATCAAGGAGGTTCAGCGCCTGAATGGACGAGTAGCGGCCTTAGATCGTTTCATTGCCAAGTCTGCCGAAAGGTCGCTTCCGTTTTTCAAGGCTCTCCGAGGTGCTAAAGATTTCAAATGGACGGAAGAGTGTTCCCAGTCATTTAAACAGCTAAAAGAGTATCTTGGCTCCCCACCCCTCCTCCAAAGCCCCGTCGCAGGAGAAGATCTCTACGTTTATCTCTCAGCAAGTGACAAGGCCATCGCCGCAGTGTTGGTTAGGGAAGAGGGTGGAACACAGAGGCCAGTTTACTATGTTAGTAAAGCTTTGTTGGATGTGGAGACCCGCTATTTCAACGCGGAGAAGATCGCTTATGCTCTCGTCATCACAGCACGAAAGCTACGAGCTTACTTCTCTGCTCATCCCATCATTGTTTACACCGACGCCCCACTGCGCAAGATATTGCACCGCCCTGAAAGCTCCGGCCATCTACTCAATTGGAGCATTGAGCTGACGGAATTTGATATTCGTTATGTGGCAAGAAAGGCTCTGCAAGCACAGGCCCTGGCAAACTTCCTAGTTGAAACATCGTTCACCATTGACGACGACCAAAGGCCGCCGCAGAAAGTGAGCAAGGGAAAGGAAGTCAGCGACCAGCCAGCGGAGTTAGTTTTGCCTATGGGATGTTGGAAGATCTATTCAGACGGGTCAGCAACTAGAAATCTGAGCGGGGCAGGGATCGTTCTTGTCGAATCAGAAAGCGGAACAGTCTTTGAAGAAGTGTTAAGGTTCAAGTTCCAAGCAATGAACAATCAAGCGGAGTACGAAGCACTTATAGCAGCCATTGAATATGCCAAGTGTTTTGGAGCCAACAAAATTGCAGCTTTTTGTGATTCCCAATTGATCGTAAACCAGGTACGTGGAGAATATCAGGTCGTCGACTCCACCCTTCAGAAATACCGTTCTTTGGTCGGCGAATTGGTTCAGGGATTGGAATTTTGGGCCATCCAGAGAATTGCTCGTGAAAACAATGAACACGCCGACTTACTCTCCAAACTGGCAACAGATCAACTCCCTGAAGACGAGCATGGCCACCACTTGGCCTATCTCGACCAACCAGCTTACGAGCGAGTAAAGATCATGTGCGTTGGAGACGGCCCGAAGTGTTGGATCGACGAGCTTAAAGCGTTTATTGAAAAAGATGAATTGCCATCTGACGAGGTCTTGGCGCGGCAGATCAAGAGAAAAGCCCCCAGATTTTCGGTCGTAGAAGGAGAGCTATACAGACGATCTATCACCAGACCGTTGTTAAAATGCGTCCACCCTGACAAGGTCGTACAATTACTTTTCGAGGTACATCAAGGAGAGTGATGAGGCCACCCTGGAGCTCGCACATTGGCTGACAAGATAATTACCATGGGGTACTACTGGCCTCATCTCCGTGAAGATGCCAAACAGTTTGTAAGGAAATGTGACACTTGCCAGCGTTTCGCCGACCTCCCAAACTCCCGACGACTGAGCAAACCCCTGTCATGGCTGCTTGGCCGTTTGATATGTGGGGCGTTGACCTAATTGGGCCTTTTCCACAGGCCAAGGGAGGAGTTAAATACGTGATTGTGACGGTTGACTATTTTTCAAAATGGGTGGAAGCCAAGGCCTTAAACAAGATTACTGAAAACAATGCCCTAAGCTTCATCCATGATTCAATATGGTGTCGCTTTGGAATCCCAAGGGTAATTGTTTCGGACAACGGCCTGCAGTTCTCGAGGAAGTTTGAGCAAGAATTGAAATGAATGGGCGTCAAACATTCTAAGTCGTTCCTCGTTGCCTATCCCCAAGGCAACGGCAAGCCGAAGCGGCAAACAAGCTCGTCTTGTCCGCCTTTGTGTAAAAATCTTGAAGGACGCAAGACAAGATGGTTGGACGAACTACCTTCGGCTCTCGGGCAGCCGCACAACCACCCGGGGGCCTATGGGGGAAACTCCATTTGCTTTGGCTTATGGCTCTGAGGCCATGGCTCCCGCCGAGCTTCAGCTTCCAACAGACCGAGTTGCTCTCTACGATGTGGAAAAGAATATCCATAACCGACAGGTCGATCTGGACCTTGTGGACGAGCGAAGATTGGACGCCCAGCTAAGGATGGAAAATTACAAAAAGAAAACCAAGGCTTACCACGACAAGAAGGTGAAGAAAAGGTTCTTTAAAGTCGGCGATCATGTTCTCAGAAAGATTGAAGCGACGGGACTCAAATCCCGTCAAAACAAACTGTCTCCCAACTGGGAAGGACCATACATCGTCACCAGCGTGGTCAAAGAAGGAACCTACCGCCTAGCTAAGCCAAACGGTGAACATCTTAAGCATTTATGGCACGCCAATCACCTTACGAAGTATTACTTTTGAAGATCGTCGTCAACATTCAGCGCCCTCAGGGCACCCCATCTGTGGTTCTTAGTAGAACTTTTTATTGAGGTTTTGTGAAAATTCTGGAAGTCTGTAATTTTGAAAGTTGTAAGGGATAATATATAAATCCCAGAAGTCCTAGAAAGTGATAGAGTTGTCAATATACGATCGTTGAACAGAAACTATCAATGGAAACTCATCACTTCACTGAACTTCGTCCATTACAAACTCAAGCTTAAAACAGTTGAAGCCTGACTTCGACCCTCACAACTACTTTGATCAAGTATAAAGATCAGTCAAAGCAAAGACTTTGGCACTTACACTCACTTTAGCCAAGTATAAAGGTTAGACTAAGCCAGACTTCGTCGAACGCTATAACGGAATAAGATGACTCGTCCATGGAATCTTGCCTACGAGCAAAAACCTAAGGACCTTCGTACTATTCCTACGAGCCATTGAGAAGTTGAGAAAATACAAGGATTGAACAAGGGTCGACCACATAAGGACGACCCAAGTTCTGGTCATCACTCACAACGACCATTCACTCTTGTCCTCAAACTTACTCGTTCAATAAGTTATCACATGCTATCTGCGTTAACTCAGATTAACCAATAGAAAACAAAGGCATTGAATAACTTAAGACATAAAACATGCAAACATTGTATGACCCCCTCTAAACGACGAGGAAACAAGTCAACTACATTGCAAAAATTAAAAATTGTTTTAGGACAATGTTTGGAACCACCACCAAAAAAAAAACTAAACATTGTTTAAGACTACCAAATCAGGTTGAAACATTGTTTGGGACATTACAAAACATTTCAAAGGAATAAATCACTGAAGACTGTCGGCGTTAGATGGAGCGACGTCAGGATCGGGGCCGTCTTCGACAAAATGATCATAGTAGGCATCGAAGTTCCTTGGGACAATGGCAGGAATAGGCCACTCTTCCTTCCCGACTCAAGGCTGCCTTCCCTTATGATAAGGAAGTCATTATCGCTGTAAGGGACAAGGGGATGAACCGTGACGGCTTCGCTGCCGTCGTCGTGTGCTTCCTCAGCGTGCAGAGGTCGGCCAACTTTCGGACAGAGAGCAGATCTTTCGTTGTCGGGTCCAACAAGAGCCGCCTAGCCATATGCTTAGCCCCATCCTTAAAAATCCACTAGCATGCTTGGTAATCACCGGAGGCATTCAAGACTCTTCTTGAACTCGTCGACAATGGCCAAGTCTAGCTTTAGCCAAGGCAGCATCATGGGTCGTCTTCATTTCTTCAATCTGGGCACGAGCGTTGTCAAAACTGGCTGTCGCCTTCTTGATCTTATTCTCACAAACGCGGAGACCGTCCTCAAACACCTTCGAGTCGGCTTCAGCTTTGGATTTCCTTCCTTCAAGGCATCAACCTCCTTCAAAATGTCATTCTTCTCGCCCATCAAGAGCTCGTAGTGCAGTAAGCTCCCCAACATTGGTCTCGCCTCTTTCAATTTCGCTCGCCCGTCCCTTTGTCGCCGACGGCCTTAATCCGCCTGCTCATTGCCCCGTATCTCTCTGGCCAAGACAATCTCTCGTAGTCCGACGTCATCGCGTCCATCATCGACGACATACCGCCACATTAAAATTATTAACCCAAGTGTAAAAAGATGGGAAGAAACACAAATTTAAATTTGAAATACCTCGCTCGAATCAGCCCAAGACGGGCATGGAAGGTCTCGGAGAAAGTTTGGCTTCCTCATCCGACGGTCGATCAACGTCCCGGCCGCGCCTAGTCGTGGCCGCCCCCAACAACAATGGATTACCATTCCTCAACAGATAGGGAATCCCAGCTATCGGGAGGCCTCTGCAATCAAGGTCGCCATCTCTTCGCCTTCGTCTTAGACAAGACCGCCGAAGACGAGCCCGAGCATCGGCTCTGGAGTAGAGGGATCTGACGAGCTAGGAGGATTATCGTTGTTTTTCCTATTCTTGCTTCTTCCCCCCTCAGAGCCTACGGGATGATCTTTTCTCTTCCTGGAGACCTTGCCGCCGGCCTCACCCATTTCAGGGTTTGAGTCTGTGCTCCCCACCGTTTCCACAGCGACGTGCCCGACCTCGTCTGGGCAGCGACCATTTGCGCTCCAGTAGGCTTCCATGCTTACATCGCCTCACCCTGCCAGCCTCTCTCAGCGCGCCAACAATGGCTCGACGACCTCCATTTGAGCCCCCGGCGACGGGCTCTCTCTCAATCATAGGAATGGCTCTCTCAGGGTCTTTGGGAAGTTCCTCATTCCTCGTCGCCATCTTCTCCTGACGATCAAGTATGGCGCGGGTGACTACCCTGTCTTTCTTCTTGGTGCCCCTGTCGCTAGCTCGGATTGCTCCGTCCATTATCCTTGCTTCAATTCTGTCCACATCGGATTGGGTAAGAACTGCAAAAAGACAAAGTAAAAAGGGTTAGTTTTTACTCACGACGAGACAAGAGACAAGCATAAAAATTGATAAAAGGTGTCAGGAGCCCAACCCCACCATCTCCAAGTTTTCACAACATTCTTCAGACGGCTAACACGTGACGCCGCGCAAGTCACACAATTATCCTTAAAAACAAACTCATCATGGGACGACCTGCACGGGATAGCGGGCATCCAAACCTATCTTCACCAAGGGTTCAGGCCCCATTGACGGCTTAGACATCATGCCGGTTCTGATATATCTCCATTGTGAGGCCTCTATGTCCTTGTACGAGACCCATCCAAGATCCAGCAAATCATCTATCTTTTTCTTTAGCTCGTCGGCCCACGGAGCTTGAAAGACGTACTTATCAGCAACTACCTTGTTACCCTCTGGAAAAGGAAACTGCCACCCCACTCGGCTTTCCACCAAAATCAAGTGGTTCTCCCAACCGTACACCTTGTTTGGGATATCCAAGAAAAAGTTTCTTGTGTTTTTGATCGAAGATACACTCACTGTAGACTTCCCTTTGGAGATATTCCTGGCCAGCCGGTAGTATTGACGGAACACTTTATTGCATGGCTCGTAGCCAAGAAATCTACAGACAACGGCGAAGCCAGACAGGATTCTGATGGTGTTGGCACTAATTTCCATGGGCACACAGGCTGAGTCCTCCAAGAATTCATTGATGAAGGGGTCTAGAGGCAACCTCAAGCCGAACTCAAATTGTTTGTAGAAGAATGCCACCTTCTCCTTGCTGGTCAGAAGGGACTGACGACGAGGCTCATACTCCGCTCGGCTGAGGTGTTCCAGCTTATAGGTCAAAGCTTGAACCCTGAAGGACCCTCGTAGAGCGTCAATCATTTGTTTCCCAACATTCGGCTTCTTGAGCTCGATTTTGGGTATAGCCCAATTCCCTCCTGCCCCACCTCCAAAATCACTTTCAATTGATCCAACTCGTACGAATGTATGATAGGCCTTAGCCGCCTGAGCGCTCCCAAAGACTTCGTGCCGGCCTCGTTTGCTTCGGGGCCTGGCTACAGGACGCCCGTCGTGATCCATGTCTACAAAACAAGGAGAAAGAAGGGGGGAATCAGTCCTAACTCCCAAAGGCGACGACCTATCTAGGGGCGACCTAGATTCCCCTAAAATCAAATCCCTAAGTGAATCACGACGGGACAAAGAGTAGTGGGTCTTGATATGGTTGGGCAGATCGTTCATCGACCTAAAAGGGGTTATCATTGGATCTCCGTCCTCAAATTCTCCTAGAACCTCATCCCTTGGGAATCCCAAAGGCTCGTCTTCAAAGTTGAACTTAATCAAAATCGAGGAACATTCCGACAACGGAATCTCTCTCCAAACCCCCTTGGCACATTTGTAAACCCTTTGGTTTAGCCCAAAACCGAATTTGACCCCTCTCTCAAAACTAACAGTTCTGGGTCCCATGACTCTAAGCTCTAAAACCCCAAAGGAAAACCCAAAAAACGAAGAACAAATGAAGAAATTACCTGGTAATGGAGTGGAAGATATGCTTTCCGATGAATTTTCCGGTGGGAGATCAAAGAAATCTCTTATCCAAGCTCCCAGGTGCCTTACAAACGGAGTTGCCAGAGCAGTCAAGGTTGCCGAAGACGGTGATCCTTACTTGCCGGAGCTCTTTCTGATGATCGCCGGAAATCGCCTCCGCTGCTTTGCTCTCACTAATCAAGGGTGCGAAGAATTCGAAATGTAGGAGAGAGGAGGCTTTTATATGTGAAGAAGATGGAAGGTTTGTGTTTGGGAACCCAAACGGCGGAATGATGAGGGGCATTAAATACCCTCTGCAACTTCCGAGGAGAATGTCCCCTCAAAGGACACGTGTCAACTAATGGAGAAATCCCAGCCACCCACGTCATCAATACTGACGTCACCATAATTCAAAATTCAAACTGACGGTTGTACCTGACGCCTTGGAGGGAAAACGACAACTCCCCGCCCGTCAAGACGCACTCATGAGTGGGGGCCACTGAACGGAATAATATGTGATGGGCCGAGCCCAATATTGTACTACGAGCCAGGGGGCCCAGCAGGCCCACCAAAGGACCAACTACGAAGAACCAGATCAAGATCGGGGTAAGGGCCCGTCTTACAACGGATGGCGGTTGTCGCCACTGAGCGACCAAGCCCATCCAAACGACGGGTCAATACTCCTTTGAGCAAAGGTTTGTACCTTAGCTCGTCGATACGCCAGGAAGAGGCCGTCGCCAATGAGCCACGACCCACCTAACGACGAGCCTTCCAGCCGCGCCAAACTTACCTCTTCATCAATGAGCGTCGTTGATTGGACGACCTATTCTCAAGCACCGTTCGCTCGTCGAGTCACCTCTCAAAGAGACGACCTAATTGGATGTACGGCTCCAAGTCGTCTCTTCCATTAAGCTTCTTCAGTAAGCTTGATTAGTTAGCTAATTTGGGATAATGTCAGACCTACCACAGTGCTTTGTTACACGTGCAATCATGCAACCGCAATAACTCCAAAAGGCGTGCAGGTGCCGACTTTCCCCTTATAAGGCAAGCCGCTTATCGCTGTCAAAGTGTTGCAGTGTCCTTACATAGACGGACCAGTCCCAGCGTGACACGTGTACGCCTGGGAGATGGAGCTGATCCAACGGTTGGTAACCATCCAATTCAACGGCTCTGGTGAAAACCCTAATATCACTACTCCCACTATAAATAAGAGAATAACGTCATGGACACAGGTAATGCTTTACTACATATTTACGTACTCCTACACTCTCCATACCATTACCTCCATTTTCTCCGTCCATCATCTTACTCTTACGCCGGAGGGGCTTGTCGGAAGACCCCCGGCGCAGTTTCACTGTTATTTCTTGTGGTGTGCAGATCACAAAGCTAGCTCAATCATTCGCTGGACCCAAGAACTGAGCCCAACACGCTTTCCTGCGCGATCATGAGATATTATTAGAATTTGAATACTTATCGAATCAAAATAAAAATTTGAATTCGAATTTGAATTTTTCGAATACGAATGCCGAATATCGAATTCGAATACTGAATCGAATAAAAAAGATTTGATTCGTTTACGACTCCGAGAGTTATGGTTGGCTCTGGGCTATGCGACGTGTGGTTGAATGTAATCGCGCACACATAAGAAATAAAGAAAATGAGGAGAATTGAAGAGCCTATTTTTGTTATTATTCTTTCCTTAATTGGAAACAAGTACAAATATTTGTTTGTAGCACTAGTAATTGTGACTATCAAAGTACATATTCTTTTAGTCCCTAATATATTATGATCATGACCAAGGTTCTAAAAAGTACTAGGCGGATGCTAGGCGATAGAATCGGGCCTAGCGCCTAGGCGGGAACTAGTCGGAATTAGTCGGGACCTAGGCGGGGCTTAAAACTAGGCGTTGGAGAGGGGTCTAGCGCCTAGGCGGAACCTAAACACCCTTAGACAGAGTCTTTTAGAACACTGATCATGACAAGTCTCTTTCTTCTCTCCCTCCTAACATCAATATTCTTACAACATGTTGTATACATGTGTGTGCTGTTTTGTCATGTGAAATGAGAATCGTGATCGTAAATGGTTTATCATGAAAGAATCATCAGACGCGCGGTTGATGTAAATTTGATTCGTAATCATCAAATTCGAGTATTATTACGGGTATTATATGCTACTCCTTCTATCCCATTTGAAGAGGGTGTGCACTGAGTTATCATATACAGTAAAATTATTATTGACGATTGATTAATTTTCCAGTTTATGCCTTTAATTGCTTTATTTAAAAAAAAAAAAAAAAAAAAGGTTTATTGGGCTATCATATGGTATTTAGATGGTTTGGACAAATAAACTAATTGATAAAAGCCCAGTCCACTTCAATTTGCCGAAGCCCTTTTCCAACCCAAGCTCTTATCTCTACGAACAGGCCCTTAATAGTTACACAGTTGTTGTTGGGCCGAAAGAATGATTGCTTTCGGCACACACAATAACTGTGTAACGGTTAATTTTCGTTTCGATGAATATTTTTTTTTGATGGTTCAGACACATATATGTCTCTTTTGAATATGAACGACAGATGAAAGGGGCACCCGGAGGCTGCAGACTTCTCCAACCCATTTAAATATCGTCGCCTTTATCTAAAGGAGACAGTAGCAGCAGCGGCTGATATATCATGATATATCAGTCGCTGCTGCAACGGTCCCAAAACCTGATTATTTTTAACAAAAAAGGGCATGACACAAGAATGTCAATCAAACAAGAAAGGTGCAATAAAGCTTTTCTTTATAGCTTCCTTGCCAAAAGTGGCCTAGAAACACACCTGCACACACATTTGACACATAGTTTCTCAATTCCTTGGAAAAACAACATCAAAAACAGGAAGACATGCCACAAGAATGCCAATCAACCAAGAAACTACACCTTACAACTTCCATTCCTTTAAATAAAATCCGCCTTAAGTCAAACAGATGGCTACAGAAACGCCCGTCGAACCATGTCGAACCATAGCAGGAACCGAAAAAAAGGAAAAAAAAAAAAGCCACTGAACGGATAATAAACGCAGCCATTTCATAAAACATAGGCTTAGCTAGTCGATCAAAGCAAAAAAAAGTTCACCTTTTCGCTTCTGACGACTCACGAACAAACCTAATTTTCTAAAACTTAACAGACATGAAAACCTCAACTGAAAATCAGAGGTCCTCGTAGCAAAAACTTGAGTGCACAACAGCAAGGTCGAGGCGACCAGTCCACTCTTCTCCTTGTTTCAAAGTAATAGGTTTCTCTATTGCCGCCCCATCAACACAAAGCATTTGTCTGTATTCCCCGTCTCCGAAATCTGCCATTGACTTTGACTTTTTCTCCCACGGATTCCACACAACTGTATACAAATGTCGAGCATTAGCTCCTGACTCGTTATGTTGTAACTTAACAAATGTCACTTGGGTAACGTTGGACCTAATTGGAAGTAACCCCTCGGTTATCTCCCGAAAGAAAAAAAAATTATAGGTTCTTTGAACCCACCCCACCCCCTTTTTGTCTTTTGAAAGTTAACACTTTACTACCTTTGAAACTAGAAAAAATAATCATTTAACACTAAAATAATAAGAAATTTTCAGTTTTGACCCCCTTTTCTTGAAGAAAACATTGCACAGTTGTAAATTTGACCCCTTTTGTAGTTAAATTCGAATATTATTATTTACGGAGTAACATTTTATGCCTAAATTATTTCTACTCATCGGAATTCGCCACTGATTGACTTCATAAAAAAGGGCAAACCCGGGTGCGCCAAGCGCTCCCCGCCTTGCGGGGGTTGGGAGAGGGAACCATTTACTAGAGCCTTCCCCTGACAATTGCCAAGAGGCTGTTCGCCAAGGTTCGAACCCGTGACCTTATGGTCATTTGCCTTGCTCCATTTCCATTACAAAACTAAGCGAATTGAAAGTATCTTACCAACATCCGGTAGCCCTTCCTTTCTTATCACAAACGTCCGTTTCTTCTCGTGATCAAGGACAGCAACACAATTTGGGGAACTAAGATAAACCCGATCAATCTGAAATAAACAAAAATGAGAGGAAAAAATAAGTACAATTACATAAATAAGAACGCCATCATCTTACCTTTTTTTTTCTTCTACGTTGGTCCCCATGTTAATGTCAAATTTTTAGCTCATATTTGCTCATATGTTTTGAAGGAAAAATTAAACAACAATCGGTTAAAAAGAGAGAAAAATACCTCGGACTCAAAAGTTAAGGCGTCTCCTTGTTCAGTAAATCGCTCTCTTTTGCATAGGTTGTCTAAATAGTCCATTGTCTCGAGTCCTTCTACCCTCACTTCACTGTTGATTATATACAATTTCCAAAACATATGCATATTAGTAATTGTTAAAATAAACATAATAATTTAGAAAATGGCTCGTACCTGATGTCAGAAACAGCCAAGTGTGGATGATAAGCGAAGGAGAAACTGAATGGCTTGCCATTGATGTTCCTAATGCGAGATATCAACGTCAGATTTCCCTCCAGTCCGAGGGAGACCCTTAGGCGAAACTCAAAACTGACAAATGGGGGAAATGAAAGAAGAAGAGAAAAAACATCAGCAATATGTAACTTTTTTTACGGACACACACACAAAAAACTTTAACTCAGAAGCGCCTGCCCTTACATCCATTTATAAAAATTTGAAACCTTTGTCACATAACCTTTGAATTCAGAAGCCATTAGTTGGGAAGACATTTATCATAAGAAGCAGACCTAATAAAATATTTGCCACCCTAAACAGTCCCGAACAGCGTCCACATATGCACTAGCACTAGCACTAGCAGAGTCGGGAAATTTTTGAAAGGGGGGCAACAACATTTTCACTTATTAAAAGGGGGCATAATAAAATTTAGTGCATTTCTTTGTTTACAAACGGGGGGAAAGTTCAACAAAGTGCACTAAAACCACTAATTTCTTACTCCCTCCGTCCCTAAATAAATGTCAAAATTTTAATTTGAGTGACATTCTGAAAATGTTAACTCTTTATATATATATAAAGAGAGATACTAGATGTCGGGGTAAATACAGAAATATGGCCCTTAACTTAAGGATTGGATGCAGATATGCCCCTAACGTCGAAATTTGACACATTTGCCCCTAAACTCAATGAATAATAAGGCAGATTTGACCTCCGTTAAATTTTCGTCCAAAAACTAACAGTTTTGATGACTACGCAGCTTATGTGGACATTTTAAATAAATACGTGGAAATAAAATATCCAAATGGACATGCTGATGCAGGACAATACAACACTACGTCGTTTATATGATGTGTAAAACGACGTCATCTTGAGTTAAATTTATATTTGGTCACTAACCTATTGAATTTGTACAATATCAACCCACCTTAACAATTAACTTGGATTATTTATTTTTTCCATTTGTACAGCAACCTTTTAATATTGCTTGAGTTTGACTATATTGCAACTTTATCACCACCACTCCTCGCCACCAAGCCGCCCCATCATCCCCATCCTACCACCATCTCACTACAACCACCCACCGCCACCACTACCACAAATCAATACCAAAACAACATTCAACCTCTAGAACTTCAACCATATAGAAATGCAACACACGCGCACACCCATAAACACACGCACATACACAGCAATGCATACAAAATTCAAACCATATAGAAATGCAACACACGCGCACACCGGAGAAGACGAAGGCATTAGAGAGGTGGAGAGAGAAGGAGATGACGCACTAAACTTGCTGGGAGGCGGCCCAGAGAAGAAATTTATTTTTATATAATTTTTCTACTTTTGTGGTCACTAGTTTAACAAAATTTAAATTGTGATCGTAACGAAACAAATTCAATAGGTTAGTGACCAAATAGAAATTTAATTCAAGATGATGTTGTTTTACACATCATATAAACGACCTATTATTGTATTGTCCTACATCAGCATGTCCATTTGGATATTTTATTTCCACGTATTTATGTAAAATGCTCAAATAAGCTGCATAGTCATCAAAACTGTTAGTTTTTTGACGAAAATTTAACGGGGGTCAAATTTGCCCTATTATTCATTGAGTTTAGGGGCAAATGTGCCAATTTTCGACGTTAGGGGCATATCTACATCCAATCCTTAAGTTCAGTGGTATATTTATGTATTCACCCCTAGATGTCGCTTGAGCTAGAGCTCTTTGGCACACTCTTTACATAAGTTAATGGCAAAGGCGCATAAATAATCTTGTTATCAAATATTGAGTTTTGCAATTATAAAATAACTAGTGAAATTTTTTTGGTAAAAGAACATTTAGGGACAGTTTTTTCCGAAAATGACATTCATTTTGGGGAAAAAAAATCTTCAAAATGGACATTCATTTAGGGACATAGGGAGTACAATATTTGCACTAGTAAAATAATTTCTTTCTCTCAAATGGGGAAATTGTCCCCATTAGACATAGCGTAGCTCTGCCTGTGCACATATTATATAATCAAAGATTTGTTCAGCAAAACTAAAACAAAATTTCTAAAAGCATCGAGGTCAAACCTATGTGGCCAGAACTTGAGATCCTCATCAGAGGGTTTGAGTAGCAAGTCAATGAAGGATTTCCCATGGGAATCGCTGGGGCGAAGTGGAGGAGGATTATCATCAACGATCCAGATTTTGTTTCTTGCAAATCCATGCTGCTCGACTGAACCACAGTTACCAAACTGCAGACATTGTCGATACAAGAACATCAGCAAAATAAATTTTATATCCACCAAATAATTTAAATACAAGAATAAGAATGATTGATGTACCTGGGGAAAACAAATCGGAATTCCTCCTCGCATTGCTTTTGGAGACTTAAATATTGCCTAAAATTTATCAGCCAACACGAGATCAGTATCATTCTTGCGAATTTAGTTGATATCATTCTATCCAATCATCTATTTTAATGTAAACAAATTAGTGTTTCTATATCTTGATTATGACCATCCATCTGTGTTGAATTGGCTGTTAACGAGAAAACTCAACCATGATTTTCACATAGATTATCACACAACAAGAAAATAATGAAAACATCGCATCTAAGTGCTTGTATATTCTTAGTGAATAGTCCCTCCGTCCCAAAGTGAATGACCATTTTTGTTCTTGAACAAAAATGGTCATTCATTTTGGGACGGAGGGAGTACAAGATTAGCATCATTCTAGCGAAACTAGTTGATACCAATCCAAGCAATCAACATTAATTGTAAACAAATCACCCTTTCTAATTCCAAACTTTATATCAAAATTGAGTCATCATTGATCTCTAAGTCTAGCACTCTTATATCGTATATCAGTATTATAGCCTTTCCATCTAGGTCAAATTGACAATTTTCGGGAAATTCGAATCAAGATTTCACAAAGATATCAAAACAAGAAGAAAATTAATGAACAATTCTCACCTTACTACTAGTAAATAGGAGTTCCTCCCCACGATTATTCCGCCACGATGTGACGTGTGCTCCGTGCAAGCTCACCTAGAACATCAATCCGTAAAATTCAAGAACAATCATGAACTTTCTAAACCTCATCCACATATACGAATCAAACAGCATTGAGTATCTAAAATCGCTATCAAAGATTGAAACTTTAAGGAAACAATTAAATTCATCATCAAAAAAAAAAATCTAGTCGAAAAAAGTGTTGATAGATATGATCTAACCTTAGCTAAAGCCCCCTGTGCATTCCGAAGCTCGATTTGATCAATCCCATTCCAATCCTTTGTCACTTCAATCGCTGCCCTAGAATCCCAAACAGCTGCAGAATGCCCCATTTCTTTCAAAAGATAAAGATTCCCAAACGCCTCAACTCTATTCACGGCTCAAATCTGAACCAGCCCTACTAGCTTTTATAGGCTCAAATCCAACTTTTTGAACATGAAAAACGAGGAAGTCGTTGGAGAGCAGACAAATGTTATTAAGGGGCAGTTGCTAATTTGAAATCCTTAAGCGGAACAATCTCGTGAATGAGCCTTTAAAACTCCCTAACTAACTCAATTCAAATTTCCCCCAATCTTATCCCCACCTCAAAAGAAAGCATTAACCAAAAACCCCATCTTACTAATGCCTAACAACACCCTCATTTCCATAAACATCGAGGACGCGATAGAAAGAAGCTTCAACAACTTACCTCAAACTCCAAACAAAATTTCCCCATCTTTTTCATATTAATTCCCATAAATAACACTCAAATGTAGTTGAAACAAGTAAAGATATAGGTTGGAAAATAATCCAATTCAATCCACACTTCCACACAAGAAAATCCCCAAAATCTAATCTTTCCAACAGAAGGAACAAAACCCAATTTCTCAAATCTGAATCAAAATCTCAAAATTCAAACCAAATCCACCCTGCATTCCCACGGAAATTACCAATGAGCAAACCCTAATTCCTAAATCTTTTGAAATCCCACACTCAAGAACAAACACAAATCAAAGCTTGAATAGTAAAAAGAGCAAAACCCAATTTCTCAAATTTGAATTTGAATCTGAATCTCAATGCAAACTTTCCAAACAGTGAAGAACACTCAAGAGGCAACTACCTTGTACTTTCTCAACGATAAACACAAACCCATTTGAGAAAACAAGAAATAAATTAACACGATCAATAAACAAAGAAATTATTATTCAAATCTAAACAGCACAAACTTAAGGAAGCAACAAACAAGGGATCAATAAATTAAAGAAAGAGGAAGAAAGCAGAATCTAGAGTCCATACATTGCATGCCCGGCATTAGATGAGCAAGTCAAGTAAAATTAGAGAAATAAATTAACTTAATTTAAAGAATAATTAACTGAACCAATACAAAATAAGGAAACATGGGCGAGGAGGCAAGATTGTGGGAACATGGGAAGGAACAAAATTAAAATAGGGAAAAATATTTATGGAAAAAAGAACAGGAAAGATGGGTCTTTTTTAATACTCCCTCCGTCCCGATCGAAATGTCTCAAAATGGTCCATGCACGAGAATTAAGGAATACATGGGAATTAAGAAAAGTGACGTAGGAAAGAGAAAAAGTGTATAGTGAAATAAATGTTGTGAGTATGAAAAGTGACGTAGAAAAGAGAAAGTGGTTTAGAAAATAGTTAATGAATATGTATTGTGAGTATGACAAGTGAGTCTCACAAATAAAAAGTAATAAAAAAAATTTCTTTTTTGAGTTAAGACATTTTAAATGGAACACTCAAAAAGAATAGTTGAAACATTTTGAACGGGACGGAGGGAGTATGTTTGTAAAGGAAGAGGATGCGGAGATACATGATTGAAGTACATGTAGTTGTACAAACGGTCAAATTGGGGAAAAATAATCAAAATTTGAGATTCAAAGATTGAATTTTTAACTGTTCATTGGGGAACAAGATGTTTCGAGTGGACAAAGGAGAAGGGACAGAGAGGAGAGGGTTAATGCCAATTGCCAAGATGCCAACTCTTAGGGATAAATGATCAAATAGAATTGACACCAACAATATACTGCCTCCGCCCCAGCCATCTTAAGAAAAAAATGAAAAGACACAGGAATTAAGAAATATTATTATAGTATTAGGAGAGAGAATGAGTGGAAGAAGTGTTGTGAGTGTAAAAAATTAAATAGGAGAGAGAATGAGTGGGATAAATAGTGAGTGGATTGTTATTGTGAGTATGACATGTGGGTCCTATTAATTATAAAATTAATAAAAACTTTCCATTTTTGGAATTCTTAAGATCGACGGGACGCTCAAAATGAAAAGTTTTCTTAAGATCGGTGGGACGGAGGGAGTATATATATATACTCCCTCCGTCCGCTTACAAAGTTCACACTTTCTATTTTGGGCGTCCGTTTACAAAGTTCACACTTTGTTTCTTTCCTAAAAAGGAAACCTTAAATCACTATTCTCTCCACTCATTCTCTCTCCTACATTATTTTAATACTCACAAACCATTATAATTTACTATTCCCTCCACTCATTCTCTCTCCTATTTTATTTTCACACTCACAACACTTTCAATATAATACTCCCTCCTTAATTAACGTGTAAACAGTAAGTGTGAACTTACTAGGCGGACGGAGGGAGTATATATATATATATATATATATATATATATATATATATATATATATATATATATATATATATTTGTCATTTGGGCGTCTCACCCGACTTAGGACGGCCCAAAATGGAAAGTTTATATTACTTTTATATTAAATGGGACCCACTTTTTATACTTTCCACTGACAATAATCTCAAATCATTTATTTATCCACATTTCATTCTCTCTCCTATTTAATTTTTCACACTCACAACACATCCTCCACTCATTCTCTCTCCTAATATTATAATAGTATTTCTTAATCCCCACACCAAATGAAAAATTCCTAAGTCGGACGGGATGGAGGGAGTATATATATATATATATATATATATATATATATATATATATATATATATATATATATATATATATATATACTCCTTTCGTCGGAACTTCTTGCGATTCTTGTTGCTTGCGAGAATTAAGAAAAAAGTTAGTAGAGAAAATGTTTTGAATATGAAAAGTGAGGTTGGAGAGAGAAAATGGGGTAGAAAATAGTGATTTGATTGATGTTGTGAGTATAAAAGTAAAGTAGGAGAGAGAATTAGTGAGTGGAATAGTAAAGATTTTTTGTCATTTTAAAAAGTGTGCAATTTGTAATGCGACGTTCAATGAAAAAAGTCCAATGAAAAAAGTGTGCAAATTGTAGCGGGATGAAGGGAGTATATATATATAATTCTTTGAAAACAATCTGTACAATCTTTTGTTGTTGTAGACCATATACTGTGTAATTACCAATACAATGTCTTGATGTTCATATCTTAACAATTCAACAACCCAATTTTGACTCTAAATGCTTCATTAGCAAAGCAATAATCTTGCCTAATTTACGACTAAATTCATGCTTTACTACTCGGTTTATTGATGCATGAATCCTAAAAGCAGTTGAAGGTTCATTTTAGTTGTTTACATTTCTGAAAATACGAAATTCGTGTGTATACTTTTCTTGTCTTCTTAAAAACATATTCACTTTGCATCTGTTAGTGATGATGTAAGAGAACATTATTTTACATCGAAAATAAACAAGACTTGTCTCTAACATATAAGAATTTTGGGCTGCTTTTCTTACCACCAATTGATTTTAAGATGGAACCTCAGACTTTAACATGATATCATAGCTGATCCATTACACATGCAAGTACATTTTTTGATTTTTTTTACATGAATTTGCACATTATAATAGTAATAATGTAGTGAATTAAACGACTATTTACCATCTAATCAAAGAAAATACTATGCATGATCTTTATTTTCTTGTATGACTCAAAAATATTATGCATCTAATCAAAGAAAATACTATGCATGATCTTTGTTTTCTTGCATGACTCAAAAAATAATATGCAGCTTTACTATTGAGAATTTTTGGCTCCATTATATTGATTTGAGATAAGATAGCACTTGTCATAAGATAATCAATTCTAGCAATATAAACTACTCCCTACATCCCACTTCAAGTTCAATTCAAGAGTTCTACTTTTTCTTTTAGTTCGTTCAAAAATAAGAGTCTTGTTTCATAAATAACAAATTTTGAACAGTGTTTCGGACATTTATAACCTTATAATGTAAATATATTTATAAAAAAATCATTCATTATGCCCTTATAATGTTAACATATTTAAAAAAAAAAAAACAATCAAAAAGAGATTTTATCATAAATGTTTTAATTTTTACATTCTCTCTCCTCTAATCTTCTACCTACTCTACTTGCAATTATTTATTCATTTTTTAAAAAAAATCTTAAGAAACGTGAAATACTACCCTAGGACCCTTGAAGTGAAGTGGGACGGGGAAAGTATTATTTTTGAAAGACAAAACCTTTTTTAATACCGTCTCACGTTATGACATTTTAATACCGTCTCACGTTATGACAATGTTATATTTCCTCTTTAAAAGTATTATATTTTAAAAATATAACACTTCTGAAAGTGATATATTTTTTAAAATGTAATACTTTCAAATAAAAATATTTATAGAAGTGTTACATTTTTTAAAATGTAATACTTTCAAATAAAAAAATGTAATTCTGTCACACCGTGAGATTCTTGAAAATGATGAATATAGGTTTTAGTGTTTTAAAAGTTACAATCAACCCTACCAA
This sequence comes from Adenophora triphylla var. japonica, assembly GCA_022495995.1. NCBI lineage: Eukaryota > Viridiplantae > Streptophyta > Magnoliopsida > Asterales > Campanulaceae > Adenophora > Adenophora triphylla. The sequence goes on along the minus strand of JAFEMH010001366.1, from coordinate 445,295 downwards.
AATTGATTTTTGTGGGTTTGCGTGAGTTGGTAGGTTGGTGGGCTTGATGTTTTCATATATCCTAAAAAGGGATGGATTTCTTTTAAATCCAAACTCACACATGAAATAATTTGGCTTGCAAGTATATTATGATTGTGACCTTCTATTATCTAATAAGAAACTTGGAGTTTTTTAAAAGAGAATTGTTATTTACTCCCGCAAATTTACTTAATATTTTTGCATTATTATTTTTAAAAAAATTGCCATTAATTAAAATGACTTTATTATTCTCGCTAATATGTTGCCTACCACTGCTCACCACCACCCACTCCCGCAACCATCCACCACCCACCATCGTCACCACCCATCGTTGCCATCGTTTCCACTGCTCACCACCACCCTCCCATTCTTTCCTCCTCAATCATCGTCTCTTCTCTGATTCTGCTGTTTTTCAAAGATTGATTCAAGAAACGGAAAGATGAGTTTCAAATCTAGGCATAAAGGGTACCCAGATGGAGCTAAAGCTTGAATTTTTGGTCAAATAAAGTCAAGAAAATGGGTATCCAGATGAAATCAGTGGTGATTATTGCTTGAATTTACAATAAGATTAATTCATTGTTTTGTTGTTTGAATTTTAAATGATTGAGGAGGAAAGAATGGGAGGGTGGTGGTGACAGTAGAGACGATGGCGACGATGGATGGTGGCGGTGGTGGGTGGTGAATGGTTGCGGGAGTGGGTGATGGTGAGCAGTGGTGGGCAATATATTAGTAGGGTGATAAAGTCATTTCAAATAATGACAATTTTTTTGAAATGTTTCAAATAATGGCAATGTATCCGATTATTAGATTATTATGCAGCGAATTGCTGAAACCTAAATTTAGTCAGAATAATTGAGTTGATGGGCACTTTTTTTTATTGGAATTATAGCAATAATTGGAAATTGATTAAGCACATGTGGCATCTCTAAAGTTTGCCATCTGTAAGGCCAAATATAGCCACGTCAATATTCAAAAATAGACATTTCTTTGCACGTAAGACCATCTACAGTAGTTTCAACATCCTTTAAAATTCGACACATCAGCTTCTCTCTCTTCCCAACTAATTATTCAACACCCCATTTAACTTTTAACCCCTACAATAGTTTCAACACCCATATTTTTTCAACACCCTTCCAACTCATCATCCTATACTCATCACTTTTATTTTATTTTATATTTCTTATTTTATTTTATTTTTTATTCTTTATTTTTCAATATAATTTAGAAATTTATATTGGAAAAAAAGTGTTTTTTTTATGTGTCCAAATCAAATGAAATAAGACTCTATTTATAGAGAAAAAAAATTATGAATTTTGGTGTAAATTTTTTTTTTTTAATTTTTTATATAAGATAATTGCTTTTAAAAATTGTGGATGAAATTTGAAAAAAAGGGGACCAATCATAAACCGCCAAGTGGCAACTTCCGGAAAAAAGAAAAAAAAAGGGGAATATGCACAGCTCTCACGCGCCTAGAAAGGAGGTGTGTTGCACACACCTTTTTCGGACCAATAGAAATGTGCCACGTGTCAAAATGGGGCCCTTTTTTTTTCAACAGGTGTTGAATTTTTTCAACAAAAACTAATTTTTCAACAGTTGATTTTTTTTCCATTTTGCCATTGTAGAGGATTCAACTGTTGAAATTTTTTTTTCAACTAACCATCGTAAATGGTCTAATGTCATCATTTCTTATCAGCGTCTCTTATCTGACCTTAGAACATCACACTGTAAATTAAATTAACTCAGAGTGACCCACCATTGTTGATTAAAATTAATCTACCATTGTTGATTAGCCCGATTTTTTGATATATATATACATACACTTATATACAGTACAATATATACAAATATATCACGTATATACTTATACTAAATGTATATGATGGAATCCCTAAAATATCAAATTCATACTAACTCTTTCTATACATAAGTACATAACTATAAGATTCAGGTAAGTGATGCTCTTTTTCTCTCTCTCTACAATACACTCTATATAAAGCTCTTTCTATACTATTAGGCTTCATTTTGTTTGCCGTAAAAGCTTTTTCGGAAAACGTTTTATCCTTTTTTCGGTGTTTTGTAAGCAACGAAAAATGGGAAAAATGTTTTCCCCCTTTTTCGGCGTAAAATGATTTACGGATTTTTCCTAAGTAAATATTTTTTGAAAAATGCTAACACCCTCACACACCTAACTTTTCATACACCCCCACGCTACCCACCCCACTCACCACCACCACCCCACCCCCTGCCATCCCCTCGGGTCAATAAAAAAATTAATCATTTAAAATTGATTTTTAACAACTCCCCACCCCACCCTACTCCACTCACCACCACCACCCCTGCCCCCACCCCAACCCCCCGTCGGGTCAAAAAAAAAATCATTTAAAATTGATTTTTAATAACTCCTCACCCCACTCCACTCACCACCACTACCCCTGCCCCCCCCCCACCGCACTCAAATTATCTCACATTGTGTTTTTATCGAAAAATATTTTCATTAAACACATGAATTTTTTTTTCGGAAAACATTTTCCTTACCAAACAGTCGAAAACATATTTATCTCATTTTTCAAAAAACATTTTATAGGAAATTCATTTTTCGAAAAATATTTTACAGGAAATCATTTTCCGCAAGTTATTTTACGCGAAACAAACGGAGTCTTACTCTTATAAATACATACGGATTCTACACCCGAGAGTTATAGCGGGGAAATCACCGCACCCCCCTAACGGTGTCATTTATTACAGATATCCGACCCGCTTGACAACATATGAGAAATCTTTCTGCAACATTTGTCACTATTATAAAATAACTGATTTTCATGGCATCATCAATAGTAAATTTGAATTAATTTATATCGTTGATTGATCAACGGGGCAGAGCTAGACTATATCATGCACCCACTTACTTACTCTCACTCTCATCACTTACTAGGAAAAAAATCTTATATAAATATTCACATTTTGAAACACTTTTACAAAATGTATTGGGGGCGTTCAAATTCGCCCATCGGCTCGCAAAGCTCGCAAGGCCCACGACCGCAATGTTTTCAATCCTGCTGGGCTTGACAGCTGAAGGCCTGCGTAGGGATGGCCAAAACCGATTTCGGGCCCGATTCCGGTTCGGAACCGCCGGTTCCGGTTTGGTAAATGGGTGAACCTTAACCGGCCCTTGCTTACCCCGGATCCGGTTCCGGTTACCACAATCCGGTTCCGGTACGATTCCGGTTCCGGTCGGGTTCCGGTTAATAATGAATAAAGAAGCTAAAAATTATTGAAAAACAAAGATTTTTCGTTCCGGTCCGAGTCCGGTTCCGGTTCACCATTTATGTGAACCTTAATCGGCTCTTATCCAAAACGGTTCCGGTTATCCCGGTTTCGATTTTCGTGGCGGTTCATGGCGATTTCGGGCTTCCGGTCCGATTTTTCGGTTCCGATCCGGTTTGACCATCCCTAGGCCCGCGGACTCTAGCTGAGATCGGGCTCTTATTGTTCTACAGTCCGTTAGGTCCCGGCCCGTCTCTTTCAAAACTACTCGCTTTGCAATTTATATACTCCCTCCGTGTCACGTGAATGAAGACTTATTTCCTTTTTGGGTCGTCTCATGTGATTGGAGACTGCCCAAAATGGAAAGAGTGTTGTGAGTGTAATAGTAAAATAGGAGAGAGAAAGAGTGGAGGAAATAGTAAATTATAATGGTGTTGTGAGTATTAAAATAATGTAGGAGAGAGAATGAGTGGAGGGAATAGTACTTTTTCTTAATTATTGTGCTCATTTTATTGGTGTCCATTCACCGGAGGGAGTATATAATAAATTTAACACTCATTGCATTGCACAGCATTGAGCGGGCTCAGCCTCAAACATTAAAGAAATAAATTTATATTTGGTGTTTATTCTTGTTTGGGGTATACTCCCTCCGTCCCGGAACAATCTTCACACTTTCCCTTTTGGGCGTCCCAAAACTTACTTCACACATTTAAAACTTACCTAAAATGGAAAGGAATTTTTACTATTCCCTCTACTCATTCTCTCTCCTACATTATTTTAATACTCACAACACCATTATAATTTACTATTCTCTCCACTCATTCTCTCTCCTATTTTATTTTCACACTCACAACACTTTCAATATAATACTCCCTCCTTAAAACCAGTGCAAACAGTGTTTGTGAAGTAAGTTCCGGGACGGAGGGAGTATATTATACGCAGATGGTCCATAATTCCCTGTTTCAATACAATCATTATCCTTAGCTGCAGATCGCTACAGCAAGTTGCAAGTGAGGTGATAAGGAGCAGCAAGCAAGAGCAATCATAGGTTGAATTTCAACTAAAGCCTTTTGTTGTATGCTCTTGTTTTCCCAAGCCAATTTTGGAAGGCTTGCTAATCTAGTTTTACTTTCTTTGTCATATACTCATATTCATTTTCATGTGATATTAAGGTATATTAATAATTCACAAGGTTCTAAAAAGCGCTAGGCGGATGCTAGGCGGCGGAGCCGGGCCTAGCGCCTAGGCGGGGACTAGTCGGGATTAGTCGGGGCTTAGAACTAGGCGTTGGAGAGGGGCCTAGGCGCTCTTAGGCGGGATCTTTTAGAACACTGATAATTCATTGGATAATCTCTAGCGACGCCCCAAGTATCTTTTTTAGTTGTGTTATTACATAATCTTACATAGTTTGAAGAATGCTCCCTCATTAGTAAGTTTCTGGAAATCTTTCAAATAATATATACCCCAAACTACAACCCGCAAGGCCCGAGCCCGCTCAGTGCCCGTTAATTTGAGCCCGCATGAAACCCGCTATGTTGGGCTCTTGAAATTGAAGTCCGCAACTAAATGAGTCCATACCGGGCTTTGCCAAAGCCCGCGGACTTTAGGCCCGTGCACACCCTACTAAAAAATGTACTACTAATAAATGTAACTTGCTAGCTTAGTGGATAAAATATCTCCAGAAGGACCAGAACTCCAAAATACATCCTCACTCCCACAATAAATATCGCAATCGACTCGTTAATATTTTTAACAAGGATGTTTTATCAATTTGTACATTATACGATTATAGTTCGAAAATGCAACACACTTATTTCGAGACAACGGGTATGAAACAACTATTACATTAAGCATGGATTAAAATTAAAATCAGTCTCAAAACGAACCATTATTACAAATACTCAAATAGTATGTTGTAAATACACGAGCCCATCCGCCGCGGATTACACAAACCATATATAAGTTCCTTAGTTCCCATAACATTAGGTTAAGCACTACAAATATACCATATGTCTCCAATTTACATTGAACTTTAAACTATCACCGGTCGTATCAAGCTCATTCTGAAACTAAAAACACATTTCAGGCTCGGCTACCGAGTAGTAAACCATCAAGGGGGTGGAAATTCTAACTGTTAGAAGTAATTTTGGACTTGTAATTACGCCAAAATCACACTAAGATAAGGCGAAAACGTGTTTTTCACCTGTCTTTTATAATTAGCGAGCAGCAACAGCATCTGCCCTTGGGCTGGAATCCAGGAGCTGGTGTAGTTTTGCACCAGATTTTGAAGTGTTTTCGTATATTTCTCCTCCTCCTCCACCTTCGTTTCTATTGATGGAGGTGGAATTGTTGTTGACTCTAGAGAGTAGGTTGGCAGTGCTGAGAGATAAACCCAGCTTGTTAGACCTTGGATCGTCAGTCTGTTCTTTTTGCACAATTTTCAGTTTTTCCTGTCGAATGGAGATTTAGTAGTGCGAAATGTAAAGAAAGGTGCTAACTAAAAAAATGTTCCCACGTTTAGAGCTCTGAACCAGTGGCGGAGAGAGCCAAGTTTTTCTTCAATGGGGGGGGGGGGAATAATTTGCAGAAAGAATACTACGATGTTATACATAAAATTAGTTTAAAGGGGCAAAAATATAATATCGTGTTTTTTTAATACAAAGGGAGCTAAAATATACTCCCTCCGTCCCCGAGTGAATGTCCGAATTTCATTTCAAGGGACATAAAATGTGTGCTTTTTAACATTTTAATAGCAAACATGCATAAATATTCTTGTTATCCTTTCTAAACCTTTAATTTTGGTAAGAAAACGTTTAGGGATAAAGACTTGGGCAAAAAAGACATTCATTTCGGGGGAAAAAAAATTTTCTTAAATTGGACATTCATTTAGGGTCAGTGGAAGTAACTATTAATGGTGGAAAGCAATTTTTTCAAAACTTTCTAGTACGAAATTGTCGCTTTCTAAAAAGGAAACGGGGGAAACTGCCCCCTTTGCACAAAGGGGTCTCCGCCGGTGTCTAAACAAGCCCTGGCTAGCCCGAGTTTCGAGCATTGAAGCTCGGGTATTTTTATTTTAACTAAGCTTGAGACTAGCTCAAACTTTTCTGGCTGACGCAAAGGTATAAAGCCCAGCTCACAACAACAGGCTTTAAACAAGCCAAGCTCGAAGTTAACTGGAGATCAGTACTGAGTCCAACAAATTGAGGACTTACCACGAGTTTAGCATTCTCGAGCTTTAGTTTCTCAGAATTATCTGCTAATCGGTTGATTTCAGACTTGAGAGTCAAATTTTCAGCAGTAAGGGAGTCAACTTTTATTGCAAGTTCTTCTGCCTCAGCCTGGATAGTATAAAAACAAAAGGAAATAACAAAACGCATAAGTATATTAGTGGGACAAATCTATAGCCCATTCAACGAACATTATTTAGAAAATGGTTCAAGATATTTGGGTGTAATATTTGCGGGTATGAACACTCCCCTTGCCCCCCCCCCCCCAAATAACAATGCATTAGACAAGGGGAATGGCGGCAATATCATACCCGCATTTCCATTAAATTGCAAACAAACTGTTACTAGTACTACCTCCGTCCCAAAATTAATGACCAAAAAATATTCAAATTTGCTTTCGATCAAGAGCAAATTTGAATTTTTTGGGACATCCATTTGTTGGTTTAGGAGTCCTAAACTACAAGGAAAAAGGGGACTAAGTCGGAGGGGTTTGTTGAGGTCAAGAAGGATTCAAAATCGGAGAAGGGCCTGGAGTAGCTTGAGGCGGGCGCATGGAGGGGGCCGAGGCGGGCGCCTCAAGGGCCGAGGCAGTGGCCGAGGTTGGCCAATCGCGAGGCGGGCGCATGAATTCCTTGAGGCGGGCGCCTCAATGCCTGGCGTATTTTGGGCTCTGATTTGTTTCCTTGTTTGATTGTAACTCTTCTTAAATTAGATTTAGGGTTTCCTTGTAACTATATAAGCATAATTTCGGCCTAGAACACATTGTAGCAACATATTAGAGAGACTAATAACATATTGGCTTGGCAATTGCCCCCGGACGTAGTTCACGAGTTGGTGAATGAACCGGGTAAACAACTCTTGTGTTCTTGCGTGTGATTGTTTCTTTCTTGTACGTGTGGGTGTGTTAATTTCTTTGTGTTGATTGCAAACGGAGAGCACCAATTTCCACGACAAGCAGGTATCGAGCTTTGGTTTGGTGGATTCAAAATTCTTTCATTAGTTGATTAATTTTGAATCGCGTTCTTGGGGATTTTGGTGAAGCGATCAAGATGAAGAACCATATCGAGAAATTCGGCGGTGTGAATTTCACGTTACGGAAGACAAGGATTGAAGACTACCTTTATTGTAAGGATCTTCATAAGCCCTTGAAGGAGAAGCCCGAAGACATGTCAAGGGGATTGGGAGGTGTTGGATCGGAAGGCGTTAGGAGCGGTAAGGAGTGCCACTAACCGACGACGTTGCACGGAACGCTATGGAGGCCAAGACAACGGTGGAGTTGCTACAAACGGCTGTCGGACATGTATGAGAAGCCGTCGAATATCAATAAGGTGCATTTGATAAAGAGGTTTGCGAATGCGAAGATGTCGAGGGGCGAGCAAGTCATATCGGCAATTTCAAAGGTATGGTGGACCAATTGAAAAGTGTTGATATTACTTTCTCCGATGAAGTGCTAGCTTGTTTTCTTCTAAAATCTTTGCACGATAGTTGGGAGGTTACCGTCACAACGATTAGTACGTCGAAAACGTTGGTGTATACGGAGGTTAGAGATCTCATCCCGCAAGAGGAGTTGCGAAGGAAGGAGAAAAGGGGAGAATCGTCCGTAGATGGAAATTGCACTTAGGGTGGAGAGAAATAGGGGGAGACCTAAGGGGAAAAAGGTCAAGTGCTACAATTGTGGTGAATCGGGGCACATCAGATTCTGATTGTCCGGGAAAAAGTGGTGGTGCGCACGTGGTGGATGATGGTGGTGATGTATTAATCCTAGGGGAGGAAGCGATCGGGCGAAGATTGGGTGTTGGATTCTGGAGCTTCTTGTCATGCTAGTGGGGATGCGGAATCAATGAAGCGTTACAAAACCGGAGATTTTGGGGTTCTCTATCTTGGTGATGGTCAACCATCAAGATCAAAGGTAAGGGGGATGTAATGATGACGACACCTAATGGGGCTGTTTTACAACTACACGACGTGATGCATGTTCCGGATTTGAGGAGGAGGGTGATTTCTGTGGGACAACTTGATAGTGAAGGATACGGTGTTTCTTTCATTGGTGGGTCTTGGGAAGTCACAAAAGGGGCTAAGGTGTTGGCTCGTGGGGTTAAGGGGAAGACGTTGTACTCTACCTACAATGTCGGTTTTCGTTCCGGTGGGAGCAAGAGGCTTAAGAACCTACTGTTGGTGTAAAAAGGGGAGACATCAAGAAACGGTATGTTGGGGAGGACTCAAAGTTGATCAACGTGGTGTGGATGTCCAAGGGCCCTAACAGAGAGCGTTTTCAGACCAAGAATAGTCGATGCAAGAAACAAGGTGTGTCCAAGTTTCAAGGGGAAGCATTGCGAGGAAGGTGGGTCTGGAGGGAGAAGGCGAAGTTAGACTTGCGGGGAGAAGTCAAGGTAGAAGGCGATTTGGGGAGGCAAGAACGATCTAACACGGGGAGGTTGAAACGTCGCTTGGTTTCAACTCGCCTTAGTACTTGAGGAGAGGTGTGGTAGTGTCGAAGCCAATATGGATGAGGGAAATGTGTTCGAAGGTCATTAATCCGTGGTGGGAGTTGATGGGTGATTCTATGTTTGTTAGTTTAGTCTCCGGTGGGAGATTGTTGGTTTAGGAGTCCTAAACTACAAGGAAAAAAGGGGACTAAGTCGGAGGGGTTTGTTGAGGTCAAGAAGGATTCAAAAACGGAGAAGGGCCTGGAGTAGCTCGAGGCGGGCGCATGGAGGGCCGAGGCGGGCGCCTCGGGCCGAGGCGGTGGCCGAGGTCACAATCGCGAGGCGGGCGCATGAATTCCTTGAGGCGGGCGCCTCAATGCCTGGCGTATTTTGGGCTCTGATTTGTTTCCTTGTTTGATTGTAACTCTTCTTAAATTAGATTTAGGGTTTCCTTGTAACTATATAAGCATAATTTCGGCCTAGAACACATTGTAGCAACATATTAGAGAGACTAATAACATATTGGCTTGGCAATTGCCGGACGTAGTTCACGAGTTGGTGAATGAACCGGGTAAACAACTCTTGTGTTCTTGCGTGTGATTGTTTCTTTCTTGTACGTGTGGGTGTGTTAATTTCTTTGTGTTGATTGCAAACGGAGAGCACCAATTTCACAACACCATTTTGGGACGGATGGAGTATATGTTTGCATGAAACATGAAATAAATATCAAGTTCCCTGAAAAAAAAAGGTAGACATGTCACATGAAGATTTGATGCTTGAATAAATACACTTATTCACCTGCTTCCTTAACCTCGATCTTCCTGGCGATTCTCGGTTAGACTGTTTCCTCCTCTCCTTTTTTAACTCCCGCTCATTCTGAGTAAATTTCAGGCAAATATGACAGTTAAGAGATGCATCATGAAGTTTCAATCAACCAGAGTGAAATTCCAAGCTAAAGTACATATACTTCCTACTAGGGTCAGTCTAAGCACTATATTCAGTGTAACCAATTTTCTTGGCCAAACTTGCTGCACTCTTTCATAGTACAGAGACACCTCTTCAATAAAAAAAATTCACCAAGCTTCCCAAACATGGATGCGGTTTAAAGAAACAATTTGGTTGATTGGCATTCATTAATATTCGTTTTTTGTTTTGAAAGCTATTGATGCATGCATTTGACGAGGACAAATTGGACAATGAGCAAAATGACGATTACAAGAGTTTTCACCATATTGCTTCAAAAGTTTAGTTGTAGAGGATAATTGGTCTTTAGATTGGAAAATCAAAAGAAAAAAGAAAAGAGACTCAATGTGTGTGTCCTTCATTTTTTGAGAATTTGACCTCGTAAACTAGAGATAGACTATATTTCCTACTGACCAGTAGACCGTTGGATTTAAGTTGTACAAATCACAGTCAAATACTAAGTTGCAACAAGTTTTGAATATTCTAGACAGAAAAGGTTATAGATAAAGACGAGGACATAGGCAGAACGAACCTGCAATGGGGATTCACCGGGCATCACATGACCAGGTTGCTGAACACTAATTGGCATGGATTTGACATTCACAGTGGGAGAATTCCTGAGCTCCAATTCTGTGGTTGGACTGCCAGAAAGTATTGCTCCAGAAAATTTATTGGAAACCCCAACAGGAGAAACAGTTGCACCCATCACTTTCTTTGATACTGCTTTTGCTTCATCAGAGACAGTTTGACTGCTCTGTGTCTCCGCCTTGACGACTTCAACTGTTGATATGAAGGTTTACTAAGCAACCAAAGAGCAGATAAATGTGGTTCCAATATACTATTCCTCTAATCCAGAAAGAAAAAATAAGTGTCTAGTTTCTTTACAAACTTATCTTATCAGATATCTTGTCCCAATATATATCAGTAATTCTAATATGTTGTCTGTAAGGGCATTTAGGTCTATGAGCTACTCCCACCTTCTCAAAATGAATGTCCAATTTTAACATTGAGGGATATTTAAGAAAGTTGGGATTTAAGCAATCATTTCTAGTAGTATAAGTACATGTAAACCATGAACTTATCATATTGCATCATGAGTGTAAGTATGAATTAGAACTTCTTGTTTGATGATGGATGATTTAGTAACTACTAAGAAAATGGACATTCATATTGGGACAAAAGTTTTGGAAAAATTGACATTCATTTTGGGGCAGAGGAGTACTAAAATATATGTAGTCATACAGAATTTTGAAAAATCAAGAACCTATACTCATTTGGGAAAGCCAGAGTAGGAAACAGCGTTGCTATTAGTTGAATAATGGACCTTACCATGGTTGGGTGTTCCATCCCGGCTTCTTTTTCGACAAATTTGACCACCCTGAAAGAAAGAGTGAACTGTGTGAGAAACTTTTAAGTATTTTTCTTCAATCCTATCTTCATCACAAATAAAGAGTTATATTTTGAAAACTCCAATATTCTGATTGCATTGTAACATTCATAAACCATTTCTCATATGGAACGCAAGTTTGAGATCGTGCTTTTGAAATGGAATATCTTTTTGAAAGAACAATGAAACCAGTAGCTTTGGAATCCTTTTCTGGCACCAACTTAAATGGGAAGTGGGATTTGAAACAGAGTAAAAAACAAAACAAACTAGCACTAGTGATGTGTGTCGTAAGGGAATTAATAATCCTTACCCCTTTAGTATTCCCATCGCTTCCTTCACTGGAACCTTCAGTCTCCCCACTGCTCACATGGTTATAATAGTCAGAAATTGGGGTCGAAATTGCTTTAGGGAAAAATGTCATAATTGGGGTATCCAACTTTGGCATAAAAGGGGGTCAAAATAATAATTTAGTGCAAGTTTTACTTAAAATTAAGGGGGTCAAGATGCATAAATTCATTATAATTAGTAGTAAATTTCTAAAAATTTGAAGGTGTTAAAATGTGTTTTCTCCAAAATTGAAGGGGGTCTGACCCCCTTGCCACAAGGGTGGCTTTGCCAGTGGTAAGTACCACCCTTTCACTCTAGTATAACAAGTAAAGACTACCAAGCTGTTCTAGATTTAACAAGAAGATTTGAGGTAATTAGTTTAATTTAGCGTACCTCTGAGAATGGGTGTTTCCACCATCATCACTGTCAGCACTACCATTGCCAATGGACATTGTCAGCCCATCAAACCCCTTTAACTTCTTCATTAAACCTCGTTCTGAGTTTCCTGATGACTTGGCTGGTGAATCATTGCTTAAAGGAGTAGCGGCCTGCAGAAACCAAAGATTAGATCAGGAGGAATCTTCCACACAGGCAAATGACAAACAGAAATAGAGCACATAGTTTACTTATTCCCTAGTTCAATCAGTTCTACTACCATAATTGCACTTTAAGTTAAGATTAATGGACTTTAATTAAAAATACAATGATCTATATGACAGGATATAGCAGGTTTTAGATGAAACATCATTGTTACAAGAATCTGTCCCCTAAAATGCAGATGAAAAACAAAAAGATGTCAATCTTGATTGTGCTGCTTTCATCATCAAGTAATGAAAGATCGACCAAGCGCCACTTGTAGTGGAATTTGATTAAAAGATCTTAATGTTGACCACCAGTTTAACAAGTTACTCCCCCCGTTCCAAAATGAATGATCAAAAAATTCAAATTTACTCTTGATGAGAGCAAATTTCATGATTTTTTGGTCATTCATTTTGGGACAAAGGTAGTAAAAGTATCACCCATTAGAGGAGGGAACAAACAAAACCATTAGTAACTAATGTAAGAAAACAACATCACATGTATTGTTCAATATATTATGCAATATATTAGTAAAAGATGACAACTAATTAAGATGTAGGCTTAAGTCATCAAAGAGACCTTGCACTGATAAAAATGATGCAAATGAGAGGGTTGCACATCAGCTAACACTTTTTTCTCTCAACCATTCAGAAATAAATTAACCCATCTAATAAAGGCTTACAAGAGGAACTCCAGGGTGAGCATAAACACCTCCTCCATGTGGATACATTGCCGCATAAGCCGCACCATAGGGAGGCATCATATGCTGAAATTACAAAAAACAAAACATAAATAAAAAGGTAAAATACGGTTTTCACTGTACAACATACGGATAGCAAAGTTTAATGGACAATACCTGTGGTGGTCCCCACATATAAGGGTGAGGCGCATGACCAGATGCAACAGCAGAGTTAAAATATGGTGGAACAGCAACTCTTTGGCCGTAATAAGCCTGAAACCGTGAAGATTGAATAACACAAGGTCAAACACTATGCCAAACCATGAAACAAATTAATTTCAGTTTTCCTATGGACAACAAAAAATGAAGGTAACCATAATTTAATAACCTGCATCGCAGCCCAATCAGGATATACATGAATATTGGCCTGATCCTGCCAAGTGAAAAGGATTGACATATACTCATAAGCAAATGCATAAATCAAAAAAAAAAAACAGGAATTATTTTAGTGATAGATAAAGAAGAAAAAGAAAGATCAAAAAGCGTAATTTTTCCTCAAGTTAATTAAATCTTCATTCCAACGAATGCTGAAATACAGCAAGGATGCTAGCCCGGCATCACATATTCAATTAGAAATGGATCAGCTTACCGGTGGAGGAGGAGAAGATAATATCTCGGGCTTACAAGACTTCTCGTCACTGCTTCCCATGGTCAATCACCAAAAAAGGAACTCCAAATGATTCAGATGTGTAGAATCCTTTTCACAATCAGCTTGCTAGGAAGAGACTCGGCTGCAAAAACGTTAAGCATGTGAACTGTGAAGTCAACAAGCAAGATGAATATGTTGCATGAAAGCTAGACTTTTACTTCTTAACACATAGGCAAGGTTGACAACAACAGGAAAGACCATCCTATAACTACCAATTTATTTTTCCTACCTTAACAACTGTCACTTTACTGCAAGAACGAACAGCCCCGACACATGACATACAGACAGATAAATCAAAGTCCAAGGTGAAAGTCAAAGAAAAAAATGAAAAAATAAAATCAATGTTAAAGGAGAATATTATTTGATGATAATCCTATGCATGTAGGATACATGCAGGCATTTATAATCTAGCAATTCATGAAATCAATGTTTAAGAAGGAACTAGAAGGCAGGACAAAAAATAGACTTGAGCACCTTATTTGACCAACTTTGGTTAGCTAACTCCAGGTCAATAACAACAACTCCCTCCGTCCCAAAATGAATTCCAGTTTTGCTCTTGATCAAGAGTAATTTTGGACATTCGTTTGGGACGGAGGTGGAAACACTTTAATACAATGGAGGGGGCTCTTGGTTTATATATCCTTGTTTAACTTAAATTCAATAGTCATCAACTACAGCAGAGCATGTGCCCCTGACAATGGAATTAAACTATCCAGAGAGAGCTCCTTTTCTCTTGTTCATTCTTCTAAGCAAGCTCAAACAATGGCGGAACCAGAATATTTTTGAAAGGGGGGAAATTATTTTTACTAGGTAAAAGGGGGAAAAAAACTAAATTTCTGCACTTTTTACTTCACACAAACGGGGGCCAGATTCAATAAATTGCACTAAAACCCCTAAATTCGTAAAATATTTGGACCAGTAAGAAGAAAATTTTGAAAATCAAATGGGGGCAATTGCTCCCATCAGGTCCGGCGGAAACCTCCTCAGCTAGGTTCATTAAGATCTTGCTCTCTCAGTTCTCCTTAATCTTCCCCAACACAAAACTACCTGTCTGCAGTTCCATATCTTATCTTTATTCTTTTCTAAGATCTATATAAAGCTCAGCACATCCTCATGAGTCATGACCTCCAAATTATGATTATGAATAGTTCTTACTTCACAGTTAAGGAAAAAAAGAAAAAAAAAATTATAAAAAAAAAATCCACAACTTAACTTGCAATTAAATCAATTTAATTATACCTAAAATGTAAATCAATTTAATTATGGCAAGATACTTATAGACTATATCCAAGCGAATAAGGAGAAAGGTACAGACTACAGAGTGTCTTTCAACAACTACCAATCCAGGATAGCCTATGAGGAAGGTGACAAAACTGTCCTCATAAGCACATCTAAAAGTTACATGTCAAAAAAAAAAAAAATGAATAAATTTTTTAATAATACCTAGAAAATCAAAATTTCAAAATTCCATCTGCAAATTGAATTTGAAGTTCATGTCAACAAATTATCAACAGCAATCGGTCAGAAACACATATGAATTGAGAATTAATCCGTTATTTTTGACCGCCGGCTCAAATTAGATAAACTCAAAGTTAATGCATCGCAATGAAAGTTCAAGCAGCGAGGATCAAAGCAGGAAAACAAAATTTCACAGGCGAATTGTACAATCAAACTAATACGAACTCAAAAAATCAAATATACCTTCTCTAAATCTTAAAAGATTGAATTGAAAAACTCTGAAATCTTCTTTTGAATTACGGCAGCCTTCTTCAATGGCGACTAAAGACCAAATCGAAGAATCTCAACTCTCTGCATTTTCTCTCTCTCTCTAACTTTCTCTCTCTATAGGAGAAGATGGGGAGGGAAGAGTGTGGCCTTTTTGCAGATTGGGAGAGAGGAAGGGCCCGCCAAGGATACATTCCACGTCAGGAGACACGTGTTATTGAATAGGCGTATGCATACGTGTACACCGTATATACGGCCGATGAAATCCTCGAGTACTTCAACCGACTAATAAGAGCATCTTTACTCATAACACTTCATTTTCATCCCTCTCCTTCACCTCAGCTCCACGTCATCAATTATTAAAAACACAACTCCAAACAATTTTATCCCCATTCATGACAAAAGTCATCCCACCATATTTTCTCTTTCCTACTAATTTATATTACATTTATTACTACTATACTCCCTCCGTCCCATACCTACGTGCACACTTTCCATTTTGGGCGTCCCAAACCTACGTGCACATTTCCTAAAATGGAAAGGAAACTTTACTATTACCTCCACTCATTCTCTCTCCTACATTATTTTAATACTCACAACACCATTATAATTTACTATTCCCTCCACTCATTCTCTCTCCTATTTTATTTTCACACTCACAACACTTTCAATATAATACTCTTTCCTTAATTTACGTGAAAAGTCAAACTAGGCACCAAGGTCCGGGACGGATGGAGTATATAATTATTTCAATATTTTTGTATTTTTATTATTTTTTATATGTTAATTGCAATATTTGTAAAAAAAAAAATTAATTTCAAAAATTCCAAGCCGTGAAGCTTGGCATCTGTCAAAACAATTTTTATAAAAGTCATTGATGACTTTTAACAAAGTATGGTTGGAGGAGATTTTCATTGCCACCTCAGCTATGCCATTTGCTAACTTCATAGTTGTAGATGGTCTAAGTTATAACTAGGATTTAAGCGAAAATCTCCCAAAAAAATGCATTTTTCTAAGTTTAAAAAAAATGTGTTTTGTTTTTTCCGCTATGCTAGTGTTAGTGTAACAAAGTGTCAATGTATACAGGTGTCAGTGTTAGTTTAACAAAGTGTCAGTGTAAAAAAGCGTCAGTTTTAGTGTAACAAAGTGTCAGTGTAAAAAATTGACTGTGCATGTATATTAAGTGTCAGTATATAAAAGTGTCAGTGTTAGTGTAATAAAGTGACAGTGTAAAAAAGTGTCGGTGTTAGTGTTATTAAATGCCAGTGTAAAACACGTTTTTTCTAAGCTTAGAAAAAAACAAGTTTTTTGTAAGACCAACTCAGGATTTAATACACTTGTTTTTTTTTTTTAAGGATTTAATATTTTATATGTTGACATTATTATATCTAAAATTGAATTATACTAATTTTATGCACATTAGGAAGATTAATCGGCATTATTATTTTATCAAAGTTCACTTGTTTTTATTATAGAAAGTAAAATGTGGCCAAACATAACGGAGGAAGTAATACTTCTGTCTCCGTTTAAATTTTTTATTTTATTTTGAATTTATATGTTTAGTAATAAATAAATTCAAAATGGGTTAGTAATAGTAAGTTAGTATATAAATGTCCAAAACTAAGAGCATTCACAATGGAATATTTTTGGGAGCTTTTTATTTTTATGAAAAAGCTTTCTAGAGTTTTTTGTCATTGTGGAGCAAGTTGAAAAGATCCTTATTAAGGAGCAACTCCTTCTACAAAGAGCTCTCTCAAGAAGCTCTTTCCATTAATTTTGATCATTTTCCCATATTGATCATTAAATATTATAGAAAAATGCTAGAACAAAAGTTTAATGTTGTTGGATTTTGGGGAACAAAAAAGTTGATAAAAAAGTCCTACCATTGTGAAAAAAGCTTGGAGGTTTTTATTATTGAGTTGTAAATGATGTGGCATATTGAAATTACAAAAAAGCTAGGGAAAAAACTCTTACCATTGTGGATGCTTTAAGGAGCAACTCCTTCTATAAAGAGCTCTCTCAAGGAGCTCTTTCCATTAATTTTGACCACTTCCCCATATTAATCATTAATATAGAAAAATGCTAGAAAAAAAAAGTTTAATGTTGTTGAATTTGGGGGAACAAAAAAGTTGATAAAAAAGTTCTACCATTGCGAAAAAAGCTTGAAAGTTTTTATTATTGAGTTATAAATGATGTGACATACTCCCTCTGTCCCAATAAGTGCTTCACCCTTTTGGGTGGGCACAAATATTAAGGAAATGGGTGGGGAAAAAAAATGTTGTGAGTGTAATTTGAAAATAGGAGAGAGAATTAGTGGAGAAAATAGTAAATTTGAAAAGTGTTGTGAGTGTAATAGTGAATTAGGAGAGAGAATGAGTGGAGGAAATAGTAAAGATTCTTTGCCAAAAAAAAAAAAGTGAAGATTTTAACGGAACGTCCTTTAGGATAATTAGTAAAGTTTTTATTGAAACGAAGTGAGTATTGGAATTACAAAAAAGTTAGAGAAAAATCTCTTACCAATTGTGGATTACCAATTGAGGATGCTCTAAGGAATAAATCATGTGGGTGAATAATATTTTTTTGTAGTTTCATAAATTTTACGAGGACAAGATTGTCCAAAATGTTGTTCAAATTTGTCCTTTTTATTTTAAATCTTTAATAGATTTTTTATTTTTTTTTAATGAGCGACTATCTAGAAACACTAGGAAGGCAAGGAGTGGTTGAGCTGGCACGTTAATGTACGTACGTGCTGGGCCATTTTGTTTATTCCAACGTCATCGATACCGTCCACGTGTCAAAATAAAACTCGAAATACGCGTCCGGCGTTTGGGTTCTTGTAGGCCAACTAATACGATCCTACATGTGGCTGATGTGGTACAAATAATCATCGTAATTAAGCTGGAATTAAATTATAATGAATAGAGTCTTTCAAGTCCGCATGGGTCATTTATTTATTTAAGTGATGACTAGGATCTCTCTACTTACAAGGCTTTGTTTGGTGGCAGATTTTTCCTCTCTTTGTTTTTTATTTTACTACCTCCGTCCTACTTGAAAGGGCACAAATTTTCTTTTTGAGCGTTCCATTTAAAAGGGCACAACACAAAAAGGAAAGTTTTTATTATTTTTATACTCTTTCTACCCCACTCATTCTCTCTCCTACTTTATTTTTACACTCACAACATTCTCTTTCCAAACTATTCCTTCCACTCATTCTCTTTCCTATTTAATTTTTCATACTCACAACATTTAGGGGGTTTTTGTTTTTTTTAAGTGATAAGTCTTTGGTCGATTTCGGTTACGAAAATGGCCGAATGATTAAGAGCGGCAATCGAAAACTGAATCGAATTGAATAAGTTGTTTGATTTTGTATACGAATTCATTATCGAAAGCAGCTTAAAAAAAAATAAAAAAATTTAAAAAAAAAAAAAAAAAAAAAAAAACGTAAATGCATTATGAAACGATAAACGAGTTTAAAAAAATTTACCCAAAACCAAATATGAAACAGTGGCTTTCAGAGGCATTCAGAGGCAATTCAGCAACATTTTAACCTCTTAAAATTAAGAGGCTTTTAAGAGCCTTTAAGTCTTATTTCAAAAAAAAAAACAAACACACTTATTTTTCTAATCCTCTTAATGAATAAGAGTTAAGAGGCATTTAAGGCTGAAAACAAAAAAACAAACGACCCCTTAACCTTTTTCTCTTTCTTACATCACTTTTCTTATTCATTTCTTAATTTCCGTGCTAAGAGGCAAAATTGCCCTTTCGGACGGGTCGGAGGTAGTATTTTATTTTATTTTATTTTATTTTATTTTATTTTATTTTATTTTTTACTCCATCATCCTCAAATAATACTTCATCCGTCCCACTTCAAATAGCCCACTTTCCATTTTGCTCCTTTTTTGGACGTCCTATTTCAAAGAGCCCATTTTTCTTTTTGGGACGTCCTACTTCGAAGAGTCCATTCATTAACTTACTATTTCTCTCACTCATTCTCTTTCCTATTAAATGTTTTAAACTTTTACATTATTTTTCCTCTAATCCTCTATCCACTTTCAATTCTTTATTCATTTTTTAAAAATTTTCTTAAAAATCGTGAAATATTACCATTGGCTCTTTGAAGTGGGACTGACAGAGGGAGTAGATGCAATACAATTTTGTTTCTTTCAAAAAAAAATAAAAAAAAATCCATCCATCCGTCTCAAAATAAAGATTTAAAAAAATAAAAATTGCTCTTGATTATCAAAAATAAAATTTTAAAAATAATGAATATTCATTTTAGGATGAAAATAACATTTAATTTTTGACTGAGTGATAAAATAATTTTTATTTTAGAATCTGGAATGGACAAAGTAGTGGCTAAGCCAGAAATTCAGTAGAAGAACGGGTCGAAATTATTGTAAGGTCATGTACAATAGATAATTGAGAGGGGTAGTTGAGAGGGAGTAAACTAGTTGAATTTGGGCAATAAGGGGTTGAATAGGGGGTGGTTGAAGGGGAGGGGTTGAGAGAGTTCAACCAGGTTGAAGAAAAAATTGTGGGACCCGCAAATGCCACGTGTCGCGCATCTATTGGGCCGGAGAAGGCGCGTGTACCAGATGCGCGGGAGAGGCGCGTTGAAGCAACCAGGTTTGCCTTTTTTTTCTTTTTTTCCTAAGCCGCCACTTGTCACGTTCTGATTGGTCCGTACTTTATCATTTTTTCACCCAATTATTTAAGCTCAATTATCTCATAATAAATGATTTAAAAAAAAAATCACCAAAATTCATCATTTTTTCCCTACAAATTGATATAAATTTCATTTGTTTTGGACACAAAAAAAAAACACTCATTTTTCAATTTGAGTTAAATTATCACCTAGTAAATTATTTTTTTATTATTATTTTTTTCACCAAAATTAACCATTTTTGATGTAGGGCGGATATATATGTCTTCAAAAATATTATTTATCTTTGTATTTTAATTAAATATTTCAGTATTTAATTTGTTTTAGTTTTTTATTTTTGATTTTCGTCATTAATATTAGAGAGGTAGTATTTTATAGTTTTAGAGTTGATTTAGGAGATCTTTTGTTATTTTGGAGTCCTAGTATGTTACTATATAGCTTAAGAGTAATTTTAGTAGGTTTTGACTTGTTTATCAAGTCATATGAGTCATATAAAATAGGGTCCAATGTCAATTCCGAATTTACACTTTTGATGAATGAAAAAAATTAAGTTGCTTTGCAATTTGTTTAAGTCTTTAAGGCTTGCAGAAGGATTCATCCTTGAATTCTTGAAATCCTAATTGTGGATTCAATTAGGTCAAGAAATTCCTTTGATTTTCTTGTTTATTCATTGTTGATTCTGCTGCGTATACATTATTTGGTATCAAAGCAGGAGAGATCCTAGGACGATGGCCAATAACGGAAACGATGGAGGTATCAATGAGCTTCAAACAGCCATGGCGACAATGACCGCGAATTTTACTGCTTTGGTTCGATAGATGCTGCAACAGATGCAGCAGGATCGCGCCGCTCGCGCTGAAGAACATGCAGAAATCGTGGAATCTTTACAGGCTTTGCAGCTCAACCAAGGGCATCGGGCAGGCAATCGTGAGATCCCTGTAGGACGCGAGGACCAAAAACTCCATCGCGCTCCGCCGGCCGGAGAAATTCAGAACAACTTGGAACAACCAAAGTTCAAAGCTGATGATGTCACTGAAACTGTGACAACTGAAACTAATATATCAAGTTCAATAATGGTGAGCGTTAAAAAAACTGTGGTCCCTGGAAGCGCGGATATCGAAGAAGCTGATGAAGGAAGTCAAAACGATGAAGGTAGTGATGAAGAAAATGTTGTATCAAAAGCAGCAGCAAATGAAGAAGGTGACGAAGAAAAAGGACATAAAGAGGAGAAAGTAAATGAAGGGAATACACTTGGTCCAATACAAGCTGCTGCTATAGCTGCAGAGAAGAAAAATTCGTTGAACCTAGATGGAATAATTTTATATCCGGACGAAATTCAAATCCTTCAAGTTGCATTGAGTGGGCGTATTTTTTCCAAATATTTATTCCGGTGGGACGGCACCTTTCAAACATCGGGGATGAACTCGGGGACGAGTTCTTTTGAAGCGGAGGTGTATGATGTAGGGCGGATATATGTCTTCAAAAATATTATTTATCTTTGTATTTTAATTAAATATTTCAGTATTTAATTAGTTTTAGTTTTTTATTTTTGATTTTCGTCATTAATATTAGAGAGGTAGTATTTTATAGTTTTAGAGTTAATTTAGGAGATCTTTTGTTATTTTTGAGTCCTAGTATGTTACTATATAGCTTAGGAGTAATTTTAGTAGGTTTTGACTTGTTTATCAAGTCATATGAGTCATATAAAATAGGGTCCAATGTCAATTCCGAATTTACACCTTTGATGAATGAAAAAAATTAAGTTGCTTTGCAATTTGTTTAAAGTCTTTAAGGCTTGCAGAAGGATTCATCCTTGAATTCTTGAAAATCCTAATTGTGGATTCAATTAGGTCAAGAAATTCCTTTGATTTTCTTGTTTATTCTTTATTGATTCCGCTGCGTTTACATTAATTTTTTTCCCCTACAAATTGATATAAGTTTCATTTGATTTGGACACAAAAAAAAAAAACACTCAAAGTAGTGGGATATAGAATGATGAGTTGGGAGGAGTTGAATTTTAAACTAAAATAGCTTATTGTGGGGGACGTAGTTGAGAAAGTAGTTGAATGATTAAGTGGATGGAGAGAGAAAATGAGGTATCGTGATATTAGGATAGTTGAATATTTTTTGATAGTTGGATTATTGGACTTGGTCTAAGGTCTTATTCCCTAAATTTAAGGGAGTCAAATCTTGTGAAGTGAAGCCAGATTTTTTTTTGAAGGGGTCGGGTTTGCTTTAAAAATAAATATTAAAATTACGGCTTCCAAATTATTCATAAAAGGGGGTCGAAAAAATTATTTAGTGCAATTTTACTAAAAATTAAGTGGGTCAAAACTAATAAAATTACTAATTTTAGGGATAAAATGAAATGTCATTTTTGTATAAAAAAAAAAAATTGAAGGTACAAAATTTAAATTATTTAAAACTCGAATGTGGTCAATTGACATCTTGACCACGTCCTGCCTTCGCCAGTATGACAATCTGCAAAAGTTACTACTAAAAATATTATTTTAAAATTTTAAAATAATTACAAAATCAAGGGATTGAATAATCCCATGACTACCTAGCTAGCTAGCTAGGGCCAAGGATATATTTAGAACCAATATTTGATGAGTTGATCCATAAAACCTAGGGATGTAACACGAACCGAGTTAGCTCAAGCTTGGTTCGAGCACGGCTCGAAAAAAACTCGAGTTTGAGTGGGCTCGAGGTGAACTCGAGCTTGAGCTCAAACAGATTCTCAAGCTCGTCATTTTTTTCGAGTCGGCTCGTGTTCGGCTCGTATGTTCGACGAGCTCTGTTCGAAATCGACTCGTTTGAGCTCGGCTCGTTAAAAGCTCGAATAAATTTTAGTATATATATTATATATAAATCGAAGTTCGAGCTCGGCTTTTTAAAAGCTCGTTTAATTTCAGTTTTTTTTCAAAAAATAAGTCGAAGCTCGAGCTCGGCTCGTTAAAAGCTCGTTTGATTTCAGATTTTTTTAAAAAAATAAGTCAAAGCTCGAGCTCGGCTCGTTAAAACTCGAGTTCGAGCAGCTCGCGAAAAGCTCGCGAGCCAGCTCGCGAAAAGCTCGAAACTTGATTCGAGTCGAGCTCGAACATGCATTCTGGGCTCGAGCTCGAGAAAAGCTAGAGTTCGATATTTTTTATTCGAGCTCGAGCTCGAAACTTCAAAGCTCGGCTCGGCTCGGCTCGTTTACATTAAAACCCATTATATTTCGAATTGAAGGTATTAAACATTGTTATAACATACTCCCTCCGTCCCACCTTATTACAAACCATTTTTCCGGGCACGATAATTAAGAAATATTATTAAGATAATGAAAATGTGTGATAGGAAATGAAGAGAGAGAATGAGTGGAGTTGGTTGAATAAATTGTGTGATAGGAAATGAAGAGAGAGAATGAGTGGGTGGGGTAGGGTGAATATAAAATAATAAATTTATTTCCATTTTGGGCAGTTTGTATTCACGTGGGACGGACCAAAAAGGAAATAAGTTTGTATTCACGTGGGACGGAGGGAGTATATATTTAGAATATTGAAAATAAATCAATTATTCAATATAACGATATATGTGATTCACCAACTAAATAAATCAATTATACAATATAACGATATATGTGATTCACCAACTTTGTTATATCTACGGGCAGAGGACATTAATATTATTATCAACTGGCAATCACTGAATATAATATCTAATCTAATACACGAACTTTTTTATTACAAGAATTTACAACTGTGTAAACCCTAAATCTATAGACACAGAGAGACAAGAAAACCTTTGAAACACCTATAAATATTGATCTCTATGACACTATTAATTACAACCATTAAAAACTTCTATGGAATATTTCTTATTTATATTACATATTCATAACCCTTCAAGGTTTAGAGACCTTCACCAAATCTGTCGCTAATCAGGCCCAATCCGCACTAGGGCGTGATCGCCCCTTTCTAGGGCGCGATCGCCCCGTCTGACCAAACAGACACCGCGCGATTGCCCCTTTCTAGGGCACGATTGCCCCAAAATTCCAGAGACTCCGCGCGGTCGAGCTTCTACCTGGCGCGGTTGCTTCATAAGTGCTATCACAGGAATTACCGATTTGCCCCTTATTCAATCTTCTAATCTTTTCCCAGGTTAGATGACATCAACCCAACAAATCTGCACATTGACATCTAACATCCCGATCACAAATCCAGATCTCCCATGCGCCTCAGATGTGTTATTGTAGGTGTTAGTGCCCTAGGCCTATAGAGATAGACCTTTATGTAATGTCATTGTTCATTTATATATGAGATTGCTTCTTTGATTATTATATGTGTTTGCATGTTTAGTTATAATAATCGTGTCCCTAGTACTTATGAAGCACTAGTATGAAGTTTAATGGATAATCATGTGATGATTATATGCATAGGGATGCACATTAAATTCATGGGTACTTGTTGGAGAACAAAGTACTGGACTTGACCCATTATGAGATTTATGTCATGGTCAAATGTCATAATTAAATCTCATATAGTCATATCATTGATATCCTTTGACCTGAGATTATCATCGTCTTCCGCTCGATGAATATCATGTTTGATATAGTTTAACGTTGTCTTTAACCGGATGGCAATAAGGGCTATCATTGGCATGGTATGATTCTTGTTGGGAAGAATGATAAGTCAAGATGAAAATTGTCCCTCGTAAAGAGAGATGTTTGCTAGGCCACTCGTAAGTAAGATTGATGTAGTGCATGGCCATGCCCGAATGAATTAATGTGATTAATGTCATTTGATTAATCAATTTACTTGATAACGAGAAAGCATTGAACAATATGAGTTGACGTGGACCATGACTCATGTTCAATATAACATCGTGTGACAATGGGATTGTGATATGTTCTATATAGGAAATCGAACTTGATATTATATTATTTGGGTAGGCATGATGGCTTGCTAGAGTCCGCTCATGTCTTATGAGAATCGATGTGATCGAACTCATTGCCAACATAATATAGTCCTATGGGGTCACACGCATCGAACGAATTGTCAAAAATGAAGAATATGGAGTTTTTGTTCTCGGGGACGACTCGTCCCAGGCCGAACCAACTATTCCCCTTAAGGGGACGCCGGATTCAGAAGCTGGGTGCCGGGGACGGCTCGTCCCCGGGGGACGACTCGTCCCACGGGCAGCGCTGGGCGACGCGGAATTGACTTAAAACTAGGGTTTTCGCGAGGGGAAAAGTTTTATAACGTATAAATACTTACCCCTGGTTGCCCTAGCCGTCAAGAGAACGTTTTGGCTTGAGAGAAACATCAAAAGTGAGAGATTTCAATTGAGAATTGAGAATCAAACACCACCAAATCCATTGTTCTTCATTGATTGAAAGGTGTTTCAATCAATAGGATCTAGCAATCCTCCTAGAAGAGTTCTAGGGTTCGTTCATCGCGTGGATACACATAGAGGATCTTCGCTCGTCAAGATCTTTGGTTCGTGATTCCCGTTCGTTCATCAAGGATTAACAAGGTCGTTCAATCTGGAGTTGGGTCAAGTTTATCAAAGGCAAAAGCATTCAAGGTTGGTATTTCTATTTCATCTTTCTTAATTATTCATCTAGAACGGATTCTAGGGCTTTGGGTTTTTCGAGTTATTGCTTATTCCGCTGCGCATGGACCCTCGAAACCCTACAGTGGTATCAGAGCCCCGTTCATGATGCTTAGTTAGATAATCATGATAATTGTGTAATATGATTATATGAATTTTCATGATGTGCATGATCTAGAATATGAAATTGTATGAGTTTTACTTGTGAAGTAATTGTATATATAGATATACCATGATTATGAAATTGTAATATATGATTAATATGATTAATCTAGATTATGGGATGTCAATTTCATTAATATGATTAATGTGATTATTCTAGGATGTTTGTGAAGTATTACTTGGTATATTGGCTGGACACCAAAACCTTCCCCACAGGCACTTCGATGGAAGTGTGGGATAAACTTGGAGCACGTTGCCGCGTACTAGTAATTACTGATCAAATGTGATATGTGTTGCATCATTCCATGTTCATAATTATGCTCATATAGTTTTCATGAATCAACCTTGGGATGTAATTGATAAGCATGAAAAATCGAACCTTCTTTGTAATTTGAGTTTGTTTATTCCACCCATGTTTAAACACTTGTGAGTACACGGATAGTTTCATGTAGGCTACGCCACAGCGAGGTACATTGATTCTATCTTTGTATGATCAAGATGAGCAAACAGTGATTGCTATACGTTTAACATGGTTGAACTCAATTAGGCTATCAAAACAGTTTTGGGCCTAAGGCATAAGATGAGATTGAAACATGTGACATATGATGTCTATAATCTCATAATGATCTAAGAGTCATATATAGATATGATTGATAAATGTTATCTACCTTTTTAGTTTAATTTTGAGCAGTCGTGCCATAGCCGACTTGAAATTAAATTAAAGTTGGGTCTTAGCCTATTAAATTATATTATACATGTTTGTATAAGAAGGTTATATAATTTAGTGGGAGTATTTGTGAAATACGTTAATTAATCTCTTAAATGAATTGGTACTTATATGTGTTCATATCTTGTTGCATATCTTTGTAGATCAATGGCGTAAACAATAATCAAAACATGTCACTGCGATCGAGTCCTTGAGAAGGACAAGTTAGAGGAGAATGGCAATAACTATGTGGATTGGATCCGCGGTTTGGGAATTGTTCTCAAACAGAAAGGAAGTTGTACATTCTCGATGGACTGTTCCACCCGAGCCGGCTGCTAATGCAACTAAAGCGGAAAGGGACCAACATAAGAAGCATATGGATGATTCTATTGATGTTGGTTGCACGATGCTTGCTACCATGTGTAAGGCTCTTCGAAGGACCTTGTACATATGGAAGCCTATGATTTGGGAAATCATTTGAAGGAAATGTTTCGATT
Organism: Adenophora triphylla var. japonica; assembly: GCA_022495995.1. Classification (NCBI taxonomy): domain Eukaryota; kingdom Viridiplantae; phylum Streptophyta; class Magnoliopsida; order Asterales; family Campanulaceae; genus Adenophora; species Adenophora triphylla. Next base: position 418,368 of record JAFEMH010001366.1, on the reverse strand, counting down.
GCAAGCACGTACGGAAAGGTTTGACACTATGAAGGCTCTTCATTCATGCAAGATGATTGAAGGACAACCTGTTGGGCCTCATGTGTTGAAGATGAAGGGTCACCTCGAACACCTTAAGAGGCTTGGGTATCCTATCCAGTTAGAGTGGCTACGGATATGATATTGCATTCACTCCTGAGAGTTATAATCGGTTTGTTACGAATTATAACATGAATGGGATGAATAAATCTCTGTCGAATTGCATGGGATGCTAAAGAATGCGGAGAACAATATTACCAAGAAAACCAATCAAGTGTTGATGGTGAATAAAGGAAAGGGGTTCAAAAACAAGGGTAAAGCAAAAGTTGCTAAACCGGAGGCAAAGGTTGCCGTTGCTGAGAAGCCTAAACCCAAATCCCAAAAGGATGCGGTGTGCTACCATTGCAAGGAAACTGGGCATTGGAGGCGTAGCGCAAGCTTTATCGGGAAGGATGAAGAAGAAGGGCAATGAGATTGCCGTGACTTGAGTATCTATGTGATAGATATTTTACTTTTTACCTCTAGTTCTTGGGTATTAGATACCGGATGTGGATCTCACATTTGCCTAAATGTGCGGGGACTAAAGAATAGAAGGTTGCTCAAAGAGGGTGAAGTAGATCTACGGGTTGGAAATGGAGCAAGAGTTCTTTGCATTGGCCGTAGGGACTTACGAAGTCACTTTACCAAGCGGATTAATTTTAGTTTTAAATAAGCTGTTATTATGTTAGGATTTGAGCAGAAACATTATTTCTATTTCATGTTTAGACAATGAGGGTTACAATTTTCTTATTGCGAATAAGAAATTTTCAATTTATTTGAATGACATGCTTTATTGTGTTGCTCATTCTTTTAATGGCCTTTATGTCTTGGATGTTGAGAATAATGTTGATAATGTCTATCATGTTAGTAAGAAATCCAAACCAAATAATGTGAATGACACATATAAATGGCATTGCCGTCTCGGGCACATAAACGAGAAACGCATCTCTAAACTCCATAAAGATGGATATTTAGACTCATATGATTATGAATCATATGATGTTTGCGAATCTTGTTTATTGGGCAAGATGACTAAAGCACCTTTTACTAAGAGTAGTGAAAGGGCTAGTGATTTGTTGGCTCTCGTACATACTGATGTATGTGGACCAATAAATAGCATTGCTAGGGAAGGATTTCGGTACTTCATAACGTTCACTGATGACTTATCCAGATATGGCTACGTCTATCTGATGAAGTACAAAAGTGAAGCATTTGAGATATTTAGAATATTTCAAAGTGAAGTACAAAATCAACTTGGCAAAACTATTAAAACACTTCGATCCGATCGAGGTGGTGAATATTTGAGCCAAGAATTTGACGATCATCTGAAAAGTTGTGGAATTATTTCAGAACTTACTCCACCCGGAACACCACAATGGAATGGTGTGTCCGAGAGGAGAAATCGAACTCTATTAGATATGGTTCGATCGATGATGAGTCAAGTGAACCTTCCTATTTCCTTTTGGGGACATGCACTGGAAACAGCCGCTTTCACACTTAACAAGGTCCCTACTAAATCGGCTCCTAAAACCCCACATGAGATGTGGCATGGAAGAAAGCCTAGCTTATCTTTCATGAAGATTTGGGGATGTGAGGCTTATGTAAAGAAATTGGTTTCGAACATAAACTTGCACCTAGATTCGATAAATGTATTTTCGTTGGTTATCCTAAGGAAACGAAAGGATATCAATTTTACAACCAATCCGAGAACAAAGTGTTTGTTGCTCGACACGGTGTCTTTCTAGAGAAAGAGTTTCTCTCTAAAGAAACTAGTGGGAGTAAAATTGATCTTGAAGAAATTCAAGAACCTGAAAATGACATAGAGCCAGTAGTAGAGACGGAACCAAATTCACAAGTCAGTTGTGGAACCGGTTCAAGATACACAAGTTCTTCGCAGATCGGATAGGATACGATCCGAACATGAGAGATATGGATTTCTCAGGACGGAAAGTAATGAAGTAGAAATCATTGAGAATGATGAACCTACTTCCTATCAAGAGGCGATGTCCACTCCTGATTCGGACAAGTGGCTAGGAGCCATGGAATATGAAATCAAATCCATGTACGATAATCAAGTTTGGAACTTGATTGATCCACCCGAAGGTGTAAAAACCATAGGGTGCAAGTGGGTTTTCAAAAAGAAAACCGACATGGATGGGAAGGTACATACTTATAAGGCTAGGCTAGTTGCTAAGGGGTATAGGCAGATTCAAGGCGTTGACTATGATGAAACCTTTTCGCCCGTAGCAATGCTTAAGTCTATTAGAATCCTAATTGCCATAGCCGCATATTACGACTATGAGATATGGCAAATGGACGTCAAAACAGCGTTTCTTAACGGAAACCTACTTGAGGATGTATACATGATACAGCCTGAAGGGTTTGTCGATCCAAAGGATTCTAACAAAGTGTGTAAGTTGCAGAGATCCATTTATGAATTGAAGCAAGCTTCCCGGAGCTGGAATCTACGTTTTGATGAATCAGTCAAAGAGTTTGGCTTCATCAAAAACAAAGATGAACCTTGTGTATACAAGAAGATAAGTGGGAGCATAGTGCTATTTCTGGTATTGTATGTCGATGACATCTTGCTCATTGGAAACAATGTTCCTGCACTTGAGACTGTAAAGTCCCGGTTAGGAAAATGTTTCTCAATGAAAGATATGGGTGAGGCGGCTTATATCCTTGGTATCAAGATCTATAGAGATAGATCAAGAAGGATGATTGGTTTGAGTCAGAGTACATATATTGACAAGGTCCTTAGAAGATTCAGCATGGAAAATTCTAAGAGAGGATACTTGCCAATGGGACATGGCATTAATCTTAGCAAGACTCATTGTCCTAAGACAAATGATGAGCGAAAGAGGATGAGTGATATACCATATGCTTCGGCAATTGGGTCTATCATGTATGCCATGTTATGTACTAGACCTGATGTCTCGTACGCTCTAAGCGCAACGAGTAGATACCGCCCGATCCCGGTGAGAACCATTGGATAGTTTGCCAAGAATATCCTTAAGTACTTGAGAAGGACTAAGGATGTATTCTTGGTATTTGGAGGAATGGAAGATGATCCGGTTGTAAAGGGTTACACGGATGCAAGCTTCCAAACCGACAAAGATGACTATAGATCGCATCCGGTTTTGTGTTTATGCTAAATGGAGATGCCGTTTGTTGGAAGAGTTCCAAGCAGCACCGTTGCCGAATCTACAATGTAAGCCGAATACATAGCAACATCGATGCGGCTAAGGAGGCGGTTTGGATCAAGAAGTTCGTTAGTGACTTAGAAGTCGTTCCGAGTATCACTAACCCGATAGAGTCGTTTCGTGACAACAATGGTGCTATTGCCCAAGCAAAAGAACCAAGGTCACATCACCGATCCAAACACATTTTGAGACGCTTCCACCTCATTCGAGAAATCTGTGAAAGGGAGGACGTCAAGATATGCAAGGTACCAACGGATGACAACATCTCGGACCCTCTCACCAAGCCTTTACCACAAGCTAAACATGATGGTCATGTTAGGTCCATGGGTATAAGATACAAGAATGATTGGGCCTAGTGCAAGTGGGAGACTGTAGGTGTTAGTGTCCTAGGCCTATAGAGATAGACCTTTATGTAATGTCATTGTTCATTTATATATGAGATTGCTTCTTTGATTATTATATGTGTTTGCATGTTTAGTTATAATAATCGTGTCCCTAGTACTTATGAAGCACTAGTATGAAGTTTAATGGATAATCATGTGATGATTATATGCATAGGGATGCACATTAAATTCATGGGTACTTGTTGGAGAACAAAGTACTGGACTTGACCCATTATGAGATTTATGTCATGGTCAAATGTCATAATTAAATCTCATATAGTCATATCATTGATATCCTTTGACCTGAGATTATCATCGTCTTCCGCTCGATGAATATCATGTTTGATATAGTTTAACGTTGTCTTTAACCGGATGGCAATAAGGGCTATCATTGGCATGGTATGATTCTTGTTGGGAAGAATGATAAGTCAAGATGGAAATTGTCCCTCGTAAAGAGAGATGTTTGCTAGGCCACTCGTAAGTAAGATTGATGTAGTGCATGGCCATGCCCGAATGAATTAATGTGATTAATGTTATTCGATTAATCAATTTACTTGATAACGAGAAAGCATTGAACAATATGAGTTGACGTGGACCATGACTCATGTTCAATATAACATCGTGTGACAATGGGATTGTGATATGTTCTATATAGGAAATCGAACTTGATATTATATTATTTGGGTAGGCATGATGGCTTGCTAGAGTTCGCTCATGTCTTATGAGAATCGATGTGATCGAACTCATTGCCAACATAATATAGTCCTATGGGGTCACACGCATCGAACGAATTGTCAAAAATGAAGAATATGGAGTTTTTGTTCTCAGGGGACGACTCGCCCCCGTGCCGTAACCAACTATTCCCTTAAGGGGACGCCGATTCGGGAAGGCTGGGTGCCGGGGACGACTCGTCCCCGGGCACCGGCTTGACGCGGAATTGACTTAAAACTAGGGTTTTCGCGAGGGAAAAGTTTTATAACGTATAAATACTTACCCCGGTTGCCCTAGCCGTCAAGAGAACGTTTTGGCTTGAGAGAAACATCAAAAGTGAGAGATTTCAATTGAGAATTGAGAATCAAACACCACCAAATCCATTGTTCTTCATTGATTGAAAGGTGTTTCAATCAATAGGATCTAGCAATCCTCCTAGAAGAGTTCTAGGGTTCGTTCATCGCGTGGATACACATAGAGGATCTTCGCTCGTCAAGATCTTTGGTTCGTGATTCCCGTTCGTTCATCAAGGATTAACAAGGTCGTTCAATCTGGAGTTGGGTCAAGTTTATCAAAGGCAAAAGCATTCAAGGTTGGTATTTCTATTTCATCTTTCTTAATTATTCATCTAGAACGGATTCTAGGGCTTGGGGTTTTTCGAGTTATTGCTTATTCCGCTGCGCATGGACCCTCGAAACCCTACAGTTATGCCAAACATCAAACTTGTCATACGGACAACCAAAACTGTATATTTCTAGACACCCAAATATGTTATGTTAAACACCAAAACTCTTGCTGCAACAGTTGATCAGACCCGTTTAACAATTAAACAAATGTGTCTACCTAACACCCAAATGTATTCCCCTGGACACCAAAACTGTGCTGCGTCGAGCACACTAATGTGTCTCTAATACATCCAAATGTGCCTCTGCAGTAGGCACTCAAAATCACCCCAACCGGCAATTGGGCAAATTCTGTCGACATTGGATCTTACCAACCCAAACATATGAAACAACCATATCAGTAGAATACCTAACAGTATGTACCTTTTCCTTGATTCATTCCTCGATTCCCAATTGTGTGTGTTGACTTACTAACCGTGGCTTGCCCAGTTCAACTCCACCTTGAGTAACTTCCTGCTGCACTTGTTTGTCAACCACCCCATGCGAAGCCATGCAACATGCTACTTTAAGATGTGTCTCTACCATACCCTCTGTTGTACGATGCTCGACACCCAAACCTAAAAACATAAAAACTTGAAAGACGTACAAGGAACCTTGTTTTACCCCTTTCAGAATTACATTCGAACCCCTTCAAACATTTACTATTCCACCTTTCACTATTGAAACTGTATCCCATCTTGTCTAGGCGAATAAGCGATATCAAATTCTTCGTAACTTCAGGAACATGTATAACCTTGTTCAATGTACAGAACTTACTACCCAAAGTTCGCACCCTGATGGAACCCATGCGCACTACCTTGCAGACAAAACCGTTAGCAATATAAATATCACCCCCTTCCGTCTCTTCGTACGTTGCAAACCATTTTCTACGCGAACACATGTGATAAGAAGCCACATAATCAAGAATTCATGTATCTATCACACCTTTTTCTTTTTCGATTACTAGGGCATAGTACTCCCCATCATCTTCTGTCATAGCTGCAGCGGACCCAAATTGCTCGCTCTTATTCAACTTATGACATTCACGTTTCCAATGCCCCTTTTCCTTACAGTAAGTACAGACATCTCTAGGTCTTAAACCCTTTTTATAATAACCCTTGTTTCCCCTACCTTGGCCCCTATTACCTTCTACAACCAACCCTGCTGACTGAGATTCTGTAGATAAACCGCTCGCCTTGCGGCGCAAATCTCTGATCTTGAGATTATTCTTAACCTCTTTCGAAGTAACCGTATCCTTACCATTAATGCAGGAATCCACAAATCCCTCACATGACAGTGGTAAATACACACACAAGATAAGAGCATCATTCTCATATTCAACCTTAACATCAATATTACACAACTCAAGTAATAAAGATGTGAACCAATCTATATGATACCTAATGGGCGTACCTTCCATAATTCGGAGATAATACAGCTTCTGCTTCAGATACAACTTGTTGTTCAATGATCTTGTCAAATACATATCTTCCAACGCAAGCCACATAACACCTCCAGAATCAGTATCTGCAATATTAGTCGGAACATCATCATCTAGGCACCTGATGATTTTTTAGTGGGCCCTCTCATCTATCGCGATCAGATCTGCTTCTTCCTTCTCAACTACCTTTCTCGAACCATCTGCCGTTGCAGCCGCTACAACACCTATGTAACTTGCTACCGCTTTGTCCTTTGTATCCTGACCTGATTGCAGTAGCTATCGGAGCTCACAAACCCTTGTAACTCAACAAGGACTTCATCTTGATTTGCCAAATTGAAAAACTATTATTCCCATTGATCTTGTCAACTAGTGATTCGATTCCTGATCTCATCTTCTTTTACAGCAGAACACCCTAGACATTTATCAACCTTACCGACTCTGATACCAGTTTGTTATAACAGATCTATGTAGAAAATAAAAAATAAATCAATCACACAACATAACGATATACGTGTTTTACCAACTTGGCTACGTCCACGGGTAAATGGCAAGAATATTATTACGAACTGGCAATCACCGAATACAATCTCTAATCTAATGAACGAACTTCTTGATCACAAGAATTTACAACTGTGCAAACCTTATATCTAAATAAACAGAGAGACAAGAATACCTTTTAAACATCTATAATTATTGATTTCTATCACATTAGGAATTACAACTATTAAAAACTGCTATGAAATATAGCTTATTTATAATGAGTATTTCTAACCCTACAAAGTTTTAGAGTCCTACACCAAATCTGCCGCTGATAAGACCCAATCCGCACTAGGGCGTAATCGCGATCGCCCCGTCCGCCCAAACAGGCATCGAGTGATCGCCTATTCATAGTATATGACTCAATTGTGGGTAAGAAATCAGTAGTTTAGGCACACCAAAAGATGTTATCTTTAAGGTATTTAATTCATTTCACTATGGTGTAATGGTCTCAACGAATTTCACCTCCAGGATACAAAACCTACGCACTCTTATTCAAAGTTACACTTCTTTGAATAACTATGGAACAATAATCGAAGCTTTTGATTGTTTGACTCGAAAGATAGGATTGATAAGAAGAAAGATTCGGGAAGTAAATTTAACTCAGTAATTTCTATATCTGTATTTCAGTTCCAAGGAGTCCAGCCCTATTTATAGAGTTGGTGTTGTGGTCTTGAAAAGACACAACTTTTCCGAACTGGTGCCGAGTCGACAATGTTGCACAGCCGCTCCATGCTTTGCACGGGCGTGTCACCAAAATTGGCACGGCCGCTCCGTACTTGCACGGGCGTGCTCTACGCCTTGCACGGCCGATCCGGGCGTGCCCCTTCGAACAGTCATACTCTTTTGTAAATGACCATTCAAAGAGTCACAACCCTAAACGTTTAAACTGATTTACTTCCTTCCACCTAATACCAGATTCGGTATTAAGATTAATTAATATTTAAATTAATTAATTTATTTATTTCTTATATACTCCCTCCGTCCAGTTACATACTTCACACTTTCTATTTTGGGCGTCCAATTACATACTTCACACTTTGTTTCTTTCCCAAAATGGAAATTAATCTTTACTATTCTCTCCACTCATTCTTTCTCCTATATTATTTTAATACTCACAACACCATTATAATTTACTATTCCTTCCACTCATTCTCTCTCCTATTTTAATTTCACACTCACAACACTTTCAATATAATACTCACTCCTTAATTTACGTGAGTACAGTAACTACTTGGACGGAGGGAGTATATATATATACTCCCTCCGTGTGAGGACCCCGACCCGGAACCTACACGTGTCCCGAGTTGGAGCGTCCTCAAACTAACCCAAATATCACTAAACTTTTAAAACTTTTAATTAAACTTCCAACTAAAAACATCATTAACATATTCATTTCAAAATAACTCCACTCCTCTCCACCTGGAAGGAGGAGTTGACCAACTTTGAAACATTCACCTGTTTAGTTACAAAAGATATTGGTTTTAACGTAGAAAAATAAAGTTTATAATTACAAACTCCCAAAAGGAATTATAACAAAATATTTTCTACGCCAACCTAACATACCCCGACAATACCCAAAAGCTCACTTCCAAACTCCTTTCCGTCCTTACTTGGCCGGTCCTCCTGTCTCGGGATCTAAAAACATTAAAGGGAGAGGGGTGAGAATAAATCTCAAAGAAGCTATTATGAATGCAGCAATATGCCAAATAAATGCAACATATAACAAGTCGCACATAACACCTTGGGAAAGCTATAAACACATTCCATTACCTTGGTTTACCTTTTCCCGTCTGAACAGTAGTCGTACAACATTGGGTATAATCATACTCCAATCTTACAGTGAGCTGCTTAAGCAATACTCACGTCTTATAAGACCCGTTTTTCAGGGAACCAAATAAGATAGTAGCAACTCTGTAAGGCTTTTGGCTCAATACAGATGCTATACCCCATCCTGTGGCCACAGGAGGGGACGGCCACAGATATAACATAATCCGATCACATTAGGTCACACTTCCATAATTGATCGTATTATGTTATACCCCCAATGTCAGCTGACTCACACATTATCAAGCATATAATAGATACTTGAATAAAATCCACAAAAAGGGATAAACAATAGCCACATGGTAATATATACTCATGGGAGGGGAATAGAGAGTAATTTAGGGAGGATGGTCCCCCCCTCCCTAACCATCCTTCCAATGCTTTCATCAATTTCCTTTAAATATTTTCAAAGCATTTTAAATAAATATCCTCCTACTAAATTATTTATTCCACAATTTATTCATTTCCTATTATTATACTTTCTCAATGCTTTATTTTATTTCTTTAGAAATTCTAAGGGTCCTAAATTATTTTCCACCCAATTAATATTGACATAAGAATGTAAAGACATAAAATAGACACATAAGTTAATCATAAATATTAAAACACATTTTATGATATTTAAAAATTAGTGCCTAGGGTTAGGGTCGTTACACTCACTCCTTAAAGAAAATTCGTCCCGAATTTTAAAAGAAAACTTACTTGGATTTTCAAACAACCACGGGTATTTTGCTCTCATCTCCGACTCTAGCTCCCACGTCGCTTCCTCTACGGTGTGGTTCTTCCAAAGGACCTTCACTATAGGAATACTCTTAGACCTTAACTCCTTAACTTGGAACTCTAGGACTCTCGGGTTCCTCAACATAAGACATGTCCGCTTGGACATCATCGGGGGAGAACTTCAAGACGTGGGAAGGATCATGACAATACTTCCTCAACATCGAGACATGGAAAACATCATGGAGTAAGGAACGAGACGGAGGTAAAGCCAAACGATAAGCCAAATCCCCAATCTTCTCTAAGATCTCAAACGGGCCAACGAACCTCTGAGCCAATTTACCCTTGTTACCAAACCTCTTGATTCCCGTCCTCGGAGAGACCTTCAAGAACACAAAGTCACCAACACGAAAAGATAAATCTCGTCTTCTATTGTCGGCGTAGCTTTTCCGTCTACTACGAGCCGTCTTCAATCTATCCCGAATCACCTTGATCTTCTCCGTAGAATCTCGAACCAAATCCGGGCCCCAAAGTCTCGCTTCACCAACCTCGTCCCAACACATCGGAGATCGACACTTCCTACCATACAACGCTTCATACGGAGCCATCTCAATACTAGGTCGATAACCGTTGTAGGCAAACTCAACTAAAGGTAGATGATCCTCCCATGACAATTGGAAATCCATCACACAAGCCCGTAACATATCCTCAAGTATCTCGAATAGTTCTCTGACCGACCGTCGGTTTGAGGATGAAACGCCGCATCTTGAAACACAATTTAGAACCCAAGGCTTCATGCAATGCTCTCCAAAATCTAGATGTAAACCTCGGATCCCCGTCGACACAATACTAACCGGAACCCCGTGAAGTCTTACAATCTCCTTCATGTACAATCGAGCTAACTTTTCTAACGAAAACTTGGTTGATACCTAAGAAAATGAGCCGACTTTGTCAACCGATCCACAATAACCCAAATAGCATCCATCTTCTTCGCGGTGAGAGGCAAACCCGAAACAAAATCCATCGAAATTCCTTCCCATTTCCATTCCGGGATATCTAATGGTTGAAGTAGTCCCGCCGTTCTTTGATGTTCTGCCTTAATCTGTTGACAAGTCAAACACTTAGATACATAATCCGCTATTTCCCTCTTCATACCATTCCACCAATACCCACGCTTCAAGTCTTGATACATTTTGGTACTACCCGGATGAATCGCAAACTTAGACTTATGGCCATCCTCTAAAACACGCTTCTTGATTTCCGGCGATGAAGGAACGCAAATTCTCCCTTGGAAAGTTAAAATACCATCTCTATTCAACGCAAAATCCCCGACTTTCCCCTCTACGCACTGATCTAATATTTTCTTCAATTCCGGATCACCTTGTTGAGCTTCTTTCAAATCTCCATACAATGTCTGAACGGCTCTAACATTCGCAACAATTACCTCACTCTTCAATTCTGGGAACTCAAAGTTGTCACATACGCCTTTCGGCTAATCGCATCCGCCACTACATCGGCCTTCCCCGGGTGATAGGAAATGACACAATCAAAATCCTTCCAGAACTCAAGCCATCTCCTTTGTCGGTTGTTCAACGCCTTTTGGGTAAATAGATACTTCAAACTCTTATGATCGGTGAAAATCTCAAACTTCGCCCCATAAAGGTAGTGCTTCCACTTATGCAACGCAAAAACAATCGCCGCCAATTCCATATCATGAGTAGGATAATTCTGTTCCGCCGGTGATAACTTCCTAGAGGCATACGCGATAACCTTCCCATTCCGCATGAGGACACAACCCAAACCCGCCTTCGAGGCATCACTATAGATCACAAAATTCTCACAACCATCCTAAGGGTAAGAACAGGAGCCGTCGTCAACCTCTTCTTCAATTCATTGAAACTTTCCTCACACTTGGAATCCCATACAAACGAAACATCTTTTCGAGTCAACCTCACAACGGAGTAGCAATCCGAGAAAACCCTCAATGAACCTCCGATAATAACCCGCCAAACCAAGGAAACTACGAACCTCGAGTTCTGATCGAAGGTTTGTCAGTTCCAATTAACCACGGCTTCAATCTTTGAAGGATCCACGGAAATCCCGAACTCGACACAACGTGCCCCAAGAAAGAAACCTGCTCAAGCCAAAACTCACACTTGCTGAACTTGGCGTACAACTGCTTCTCACGAAGAACTGACAAAACAATCCTCAAATGATTTTCGTGCTCTTCCCGGGACTTAGAATACACAAGGATATCATCAATGAATACCACCATGAAACTATCAAGATAAGGCTTGAAAACACGGTTCATCATATCCATAAACACGGCTGGAGCATTAGTCAACCCAAAAGGCATCACAACAAACTCATAGTGACCATATCTAGTTCGAAAAGCTGTCTTAGAAATATCATCCGGTCTAATCTTCAACTGATGGTATCCGCTTCTCAAATCAAGCTTTGAGTAGATAACGGAACCTTGGAGTTGGTCAAACAAATCATCTATATGCGGAAGAGGATATTTATTCTTAATGGTGGCTTGGTTCAACAAACGATAGTCAATACACAATCGTAAGGTACCATCCTTCTTCCTAACAAACAAGACCGGTGCTCCCCACGGAGACACACTAGGACGAATAAAACCTCGGTCTAACAATTCTTGCAATTGGACCTTCAACTCTTTTAACTCGGTCGGAGCCATTCTATAGGGTGCTTTAGAGATAGGGGTGGTACCGGGCACTAAGTCAATACAAAACTCTACCTCACGATCCAGAGGCATAGAGTACTCACTAGAAAACACATCACTAAACTCATTCACAACCGGAACATGAGCTAACTCGGAAGACTTCTTATTGGAATCTACCACATAAGCTAAGTAACCCGCACAACCCTTAGATAGCATCTTTCTAGCTTTTAAGGCAGAAATAACATGTAAACCGAACATAGATTTATCGGCATCAAATATAAAAGTAGGCACATCCGGCATAGCAAATGAGACTCGCGTCCTACGACAGTCTACCAAAGCATGGCACTGACTCAACCAATCCATCCCAAGGATCACATCAAAATCACGGATTGGTAACTCGACCAAATCCACCGGCAATACATGCCCACATATAGTCACATCACAACCACGATATATTAAAGAAGATGCAAGGCACTCTCCCATAGGAGTAGAGACCTCCAACACATAAGGCATAGATTCAGGCAAAATGTGCAATGAGAATGCAAAATGAGATGCCACAAATGAATGGGAAGACCCGGGATGCGTAAGAATGCGGGCCTTAACTCCCGAGACAGGAACTATACCTCTAATGACGGCATTAGGATCGACCTCTCCTCGACCCAAAGCAAACACTCGACCTTGGACTCTATCCTTGGGTTTCCCGTCGACATCCCTTTTTACACCACTACCTTGTCCCCTCGACCACTACCCGAAGCTTGCTTACTCGCCACTTAGGACAATTCCTTCGAAAATGACCGGCCGACCCACATTCCAAACACTTGCCTTGCTTGCTCCAACACTTGTCCTCCGAATGCCCTTGCCTCTTGCAATAACCACACGTTGCTCCAAACCGACCTAAGTCGAACGATTTGCCGGAGCCGCTACGTTTCCTCCTCTATTCGCTCCCGGAGTGAAAGTCCTTGGTTGCCCTCTGTTCTGTCCCGAACCTTGACCTTGGAACCTATTCCTGTTTCCGCCTTCATTTTTGCCACGATGCTCCTCCATGTCATTCTCAATCCGATACGCCATATTCACTGCTGCTTGGAAGTTGGCGAAGTTATGCGTCAATAATCGCTTCCGAACTCAACCCTTAAACCCTTCACAAACGATAGACTCGCCTCTCATCATCGGCACCAAATGGGGACAATATCGAGCCAACTCTGTGAACTTTGCCGAATACCGTGCTATCGTCACGGTCCCTTGCTCCAGCCTTTCGTAAACTCACCTTCCTTCTTGTCTCTAGTAACCATCTGGCACGGCGAGTGATCCCGGAACTTGCGTGTAAAGTTCTTCCAAGTCTGCGGTGTCAAATCCCGGTCCCAACCATCCTTCACTACTCGCCACCAAAGGTTCCGCCGGTCCTTCTAATTTGAAAACGGCGCATCTCACCTTCTCCGCATCCGAACTCTCCATAGCCGCGAAAATCTTATTCATTGCCTCGAGCCACCTCTCGCCTTCACCGGATCCGGATCTCCGTTGAAGCTAGGAGGAGACATCTTCACGAACTTCTCCAAACCATGTTGCCCTCTTTGTCCGCTCTTCTTTGCCGTTGCCTACACCTGCATTCGATTACGTATTTGCCATATGCCGAAGAAACCCTCGGAACATATCCATCATCTCGGCATTCGGATTACCAACATTACCCAAAGCTCGATCCCGATCTCCATCATTACCCGCCATTACAACAAACTCCTGCATTAAACACTCGACGTCGTTATCACACACTCTCACTCGCCTAGACTCTACCCGAGAACTCTAACCGAGCTCGATATTAACTGTGAGGACCCCGACCCTAACCTACACGTGTCCCGAGTTGGAGCGTCCTCAAACTAACCCAAATATCACTAAACTTTTAAAACTTTTAATTAAACTTCCAACTAAAAACATCATTAACATATTCATTTCAAAATAACTCCACTCCTCTCCACTGGAAGGAGGAGTTGACCAACTTTGAAACATTCACCGTTTAGTTACAAAAGATATTGGTTTTAACGTAGAAAAATAAAGTTTATAATTCCAAACTCCCAAAAGAAATTATAACAAAATATTTTCTACGCCAACCTAACATACCCCGACAATACCCAAAAGCTCACTTCCAAACTCCTTTCCGTCCTTACTGGGCCGGTCCGCCTGTCTCGGGATCTAAAAAGATTAAAGGGAGAGGGGTGAGAATAAATCTCAGCAAGCTATTATGAATGCAGCAATATGCCAAATAAATGCAACATATAACAAGTCGCACATAACACCTTGGGAAAGCTATAAACACATTCCATTACCTTGGTTTACCTTTTCCCGTCTGAACAGTAGTCGTACAACATTGGGTATAATCATACTCCAATCTTACAGTGAGCTGCTTAAGCAATACTCACGTCTTATAAGACCCATTTTTCAGGGAACCAAATAAGATAGTAGCAACTCTGTAAGGCTTTTGGCTCAATACAGATGCTATACTCCATCCTGTGGCCACAGGAGGGGACGGCCACAGATATAACATAATCCGATCACATTAGGTCACACTTCCATAATTGATCGTATTATGTTATACCCCCAATGTCAGCTGACTCACACATTATCAAGCACATAATAGATACTTGAATAAAATCCACAAAAAGGGATAAACAATAACCACATGGTAATATATACTCATGCCCCAACAATATCAAAGTGCAACAATTTATGAATACACTAAACAATATCAACAACAATATATATAACATCGAGTAAGAAAATGAGGGATCATTAACCTACCCTACAAATTCCATATACAAGTATACAAGGCCTTAATGAAGGTTCAAGTTCAATTACTAAGTGGGAGTCACCATTTATAAGTGGCCAAATAACTTGCTAAACAATTCTTGTTTAAATTGAAAAAGGTTGGTTCAGGGGCTTGAGGGCTTATCAGCTTCTAACCAGGGGCGACCGCCCAAGTGGACTTCCTAGGAATTTGAGGTTTCTGCCACTATGGGCGACCGCCCTAACCTACTTGGGCGACCGCCCAAGTGTACTTCCAAGGCAACACATGTTTCTGTGGCTATGGGCGGCCGCTCAAGCCCTATGGGCGACCGCCCAAGCCTCCCTCCAGCACAAAACTCAGATTTTTACCCTTTTTTGGCCTAGGTTTCCATCCCTTCTAACCAAGCTTACTTCAAGAACACCAACGGATACTTTTACCTTACCAAATCCCATTCCAAACATGTAAATTCAAAACCAAGTAGCCCTAGATTATTTATCTCTACCCATTTCACCCATTTCAAACCCTTTTAAATTGATCTTCCTTGAACCCTAACATCAACCAATTTCATTTTCCAACCATCCACTTCCATTAAGGTTTCCAAGGCATAAAAACAACATCAAAGAACAAGGATAATATTTTAAAAGCTCATGAACAAGTAGGAGAAGAGAAGTCATAACAACTTACTTGAGCCAATACAAGATAAAATGATGATTTTCTAGGCTTGATCAATTCCCTTGGATGAACTACTCACAAAAGGACACTTGTATTTGAAGTTGGACAAGAATTTCACTTGATATGAGTTTGAGAGATGAAGGCTTTCTCTAAGCTCTTTCCATGGAGGAAAATGAAAGAATGAAATGAGGAGGAGGAAGGAATGACTAGGGAAAGTATGGGAAGGGGAAAAAGAGAGCATGGGGGGAGTATGGCTTGCTTTGACTTGGGAGGGGAATAGAGAGTAATTTAGGGAGGATGGTCCCCCCCTCCCTAACCATCCTTCCAATGCTTTCATCAATTTCCTTTAAATATTTTCAAAGCATTTTAAATAAATATCCTCCTACTAAATTATTTATTCCACAATTTATTCATTTCCTATTATTATACTTTCTCAATGCTTTATTTTATTTCTTTAGAAATTCTAAGGGTCCTAAATTATTTTTCACCCAATTAATATTGACATAAGAATGTAAAGACATAAAATAGACACATAAGTTAATCATAAATATTAAAACACATTTTATGATATTTAAAAATTAGTGCCTAGGGTTAGGGTCGTTACACTCCGTCCAGTTACATACTTCACACTTTCTATTTTGGGCGTCCAATTACATACTTCACACTTTGTTTCTTTCTCAAAATGGAAAGTTTTTAATATTAAAAAATTAACCATACCCCACTAAAAACCCCACTAACCTCTTAATTACAAATCCTAATTTACTATTATTACTCCTAATTAAATTAAATTATTAGTTTTATACCATTCAGTTAATTCCCTTCACCCACTTTGGAATTAATTACACCCACCAACCCAAACGCCAAACCACAATCATTATTGGGTTTTTTCTCTCTCTCTCTTCATTCTCGCACCTTCCTCCATTCTTTCCAACTCTCTTCAAAACCCTAGATCTATCTCTATGGATCTGACCTCTTCCCCCAAAAAATTGATAGATCCATGGCAATCGAAGGTCCCTGATGAAAACCACCGGCCTGATTCAGTCGTCCATGGTGCCTTTTCCGACGTTGATGAATCTCTATTTGTCGAATCATTCCTGTTGTTTTCCGCCTCTCCGTCTTTGGCTGACACCGTCGTGCCGGAGACATGTTTCGAAGAGGAATTGGTGCCGAAAACTAACCAGACGCCGGATTACAAGCTTTCCGACGAGGAATACAAAGCTTGGGAAAAGGAGTACGAGGAACGAATTAATTGGAACTCAAAAAGTCCCTTTTGCTGGGTAAAATATTACAAGATCAACAAGGTTATTCCAGATACGCCAGAAAGCCCTCGTGATGACGATACTCGTCGATCTGGAAGGTCGTTTCTTTCCTTCTTATTTCTATGATGAACTGGTTTTTTTTTGTGTTTGGGAGTTAGTAATGCTATGTGTATGGTATGTGTGAAATGATGATTATATGCTCTGTTTTTGATTCTCTGTGATTACTTTGGAATCTTGAATTGGTGAGATTGGTAGTTTGTGATTAATACTATGAAATTGAATGTTCTCTATGACGATTAATTTCTGAGAGACTCTCTATGATGAACTGGTTCTGAGATAGTGTAATGCTCTTTAACTCTATGATGATATTGAGAGTTATGGCATTACATATTGTTCCCTGTTTCGACTGCTGCTTTGCTTTGACTCCATGATGATATTGAGAGTATATTGCCCTTTCAAAGGCTTACAAAAAGGCCTACAAAAGGGTTGCCATTTCAAAGGCTTACAAAAAGGCCTACAAAAGGGTTGCCATTTTTAAGGCTTACAAAAGATGTCTGTCACAAATTCAATTTCATAGGTCATTTATTCATTCTGCCATCATACCTTCAAGTCCACTTGCATGCCCATGTTCCATTAAATGCCAAATGCTATCCATCACTAGTTGTGGTTCTACTTCTTGGTCAACAGGAAGCATTCCCATTCTTTCCAATGCATCCTTCCCATCATGTGGTTGAGCATAGTTATTTTTTCCTTTCACCTTCATTATCTCGATCAAACAACTCTGCAAGCTGATGAAAACCTTATTCAATGTGCTATGTGAGAGGCTTGCAAAGGAATTTTGAACTGCTTCTATTAACTGATCAACTGTTTTTGCTTGCGAACTGGTTCTGAGTGAGTCAATGGCCCTAAACCAACCTAGGTCATTTATATTTGTATCGGGGGAATTTGGAGGTTGGAATACCAAACGTATGTTGAAACCATCACTTGTGGCCACGCTTTGAATTCATCATCATCGATGTGCAAATGTGGGAGAGCATTGTCCCATTGAATGAGTATTTCTTTGCTTGCATTTTGTGGCCACTTTGCTTTGATAGTTGGGATAATTTGCAATCATTAAATGCCAAATTGTGCATTAAAATGCGTATAAAAACTGAATGAAATTAAAAAATCTGAGGAATTTTTGTACAAACTTACGTGGTTGATCATCATGTCTTTGGTAACCTGTCTATTGACTCCATCAAGTGCTTTTGTTACAGGTGTTCCTCTAGGCCTGTTTCAAATTTGTTTCTTTTTCTTTGGTTCAGTTTTGATAAATGGCCATAACCTAATCTTTCCATCAAATTCTATGTCTCCTTCGACTGAATACTTTGGTCTAGTTACAGCACAAATGAACATAACTTTGGGAATAAATCTTTTACTTTGGCATGTTCTATGTGGTGTTTGTTCCCCAGGACACATGTAGTACCTCATTTTGCAATCTGTCATTTGGAACCATTTTTCATCAACATGCACTACACATGTCATGGGTTTAAACTTTGTTGTTTTTAATTCTTTGTCAACGGTTAACTGATCAACACAAAACCTGAGCCTGTTTATTTCATTTGAAAGGTTTAAAAATGGCTTTATGGCATTTGTATGGGCCCTGATCACACCTCTTTTTTTCCAAAGGCATACAGTGCTTTTGCTAACTCCCAATCCACTTGCTAGACCCCTAATAGTAGTCCTATTTGAAAAAGGAATGGACTTCATTTTAGCAACATCTAATTTGACTCTTTTACCTCTTGTATTTTTTTTTTTTTGAAGCAATAAAGACAGGAAGGCCAAGCGCAAGCTGTTTCGACGCAATAGCCCAGGTACTCCAAACCGTCCTCTTTGAAACTCCAAAACTCGTAGCAGCTTCTTGAGCCAAGCCTCTCGGAAGTTCTCCATCTTTTGCGTGGAATAACAGGAATTGCACTAACCTGTTCTTCTCTTGTGATCATGTTTTTTTGCATTTTGGAAGGTGAATTTGTGGAAGTAAAGCTCAGTTATGTTCTTGGTTGTGGATGTAAAGTGTAAACAGTTGTGTTCTTACTGCTTTTGGTAAACAGTGATGCTATTTATACTAGGTTATTGTAAGTAGATTAGGAGGGAAACTCAAAAATGTTGTTCTCAGTAGATTAGGAGGGAAAAATTTGGTGTTTCCTGTGACCTCATTAGTATTATTATTATTATTGTACAAACTGTTTTGGAGGGAAACATTAGGAAATTTGAGTTTTTAAGAAATTGTTAATCTTTTGTTAATTCCCTTCAGCTTTTGTACTTTTGAATTAATAAATACTTTTCCTTAAAAACTGTGTGAACAGTGAGTGTGAAATACTTAGTTGGACGGAGGGAGTATATATATAATAATTTAATACTCAAAACTTTAAGCCATGCTTTGACATTTTCCCATAATAGAGGGAAGCTCAAGCAAGCTTATAGGAACTCTTCAAACTTAGCTATTATATAACAAGTTTAGCTCCACAAGTTTTATTAGTAATCCCATGTGGGATAAAGAAGACACAAGAAAATAAGAAATGAAGAATAAGACTTTATACCATGAATGAAAGGTTGGTTTACAAAATCAATATGGGAGATGACCAAGTATTATATGTGAATACTACTACATATAACACTATTCATATGGCGCGATCGCCTCAAAATTCCATAGACTCCGCACGGTCGAGCTCTTATCTGACGCGGTCGCTCCCTAGGTGATGTAAAAGAAATTACCTATTTGCCCATTGTTCAATCCTATAATCTGTTTCTTCTGTTACCAAGTTAAATGAAATCAACCCAACAAACATAAATATCATAATGTGGTTTTCATCTTGCCTTGACAATAAATTCTTACTCTTTTTTATTTTCTTCCATTAATCAAGCCATAAGCTCAGGGCTTGCTCCTTCCTATCCACAGTAGTAGGACCATCATGAAAAATATATTTTAAGAAACGTATGACTTGGAATTCGTCTTTAAGATTTGAAAAAATAAAACTTGTTGAATTTGAAATCGTGTTAAGAAATACTCCCTTCGTCGTCGCAGATAATAAAAATTTGGAACGCAAACTTAAGAAAAAAAGCACGGAACTATGGGCTCGTTTGATTGCCAGATAAGAATTAGCAGTTTTATTAATGAGAGAATTATTATGGAAGGGATTAATAAAACTTTCCTGAGATCAGTATAATTAGTGAGGGGATTGAGACATAATCCCAATAAATCGGCTTAATTATCCGAATGCCTAATTTACAACCAAATGCCCTCTTAATAATAAACTTTATTAATTCTGATGAATATTATTCCGTCTTAAGCCTCCTAACCAAACGACCCATATAATTACGAAAAATGAGATAGCTGGAAAAAGTGAATTAGGAATAAGTGCAACACAATTTGTTACGAGACAATAAAAAACATAATTAATGCAAAATCTACAGTATAAATGAGGGAAGTGGGATGAACAGTGTATGAATAGTGCCAAAAGTTTTTTTTTTCCCATTTTACCCTCACTAAGTTGTTCCTTTCCTATTTTGCCCTCACTTTTAATTAAAAAAATATATACCACGTGTCCCACGAACTTTTACTAGAGATATGATACGGAGGGAGTATCCATCTTCTATACTCTTGTTGTCCCTAAATATGAACGTCAAGAAAAATTTCAAATTCGCTTTTGATTAAAAACTAATTTTGAAAAATCGTCATTCATTTTTAGGTAAAGAGGAAGTAGATTAATAATTCATCCATCCCAAAATACTTATATTTTTAAGTATTTTATACATGTTAAAAAAAATAGACTGAATCACACTTTAAATATTTCAATTATCTAGATAATTAAATGTTTTTTACAATGACAAAAATACTAATCATAATAAAGATATTTTAGGTAAAAAGCATGTAAAGTTTAATAAAAAATTACTTCCTCCGTCCCACTTCACAAGAGTCCTACTTTTCCTTTTGGTCCGTCTCAGACTAAAAGTCTCATTCTATAAATGACAAATTTTGAACAGTGTTTCAGACATTTATATCCTTATATTGTAAATATATTTACAAAAAAAAATCATTAATTATGTCCTTATATTAACATATTTTAAAAAAAAAAACCAATAAAAGAGAGGTTTTATTATAAATGTTTTAATTTTTACATTCTCTCTCCTTTAATTTTCTACTCACTTGCAATTCTTTATATATATATATATTTTTTTTTAAAAAAAAACGTGAAATACTATTCTAGAACCCTTGAAATTGGACGGAGGAGTGAGTATAAACTGCAAATATTTTGAAAAAAAATAATCTCTTCCGAAAAAGAGTACTTTATACTAAAATACCATTATACCCTTGACTTGAAGGAGACAAAGTAAAGTCGATTAAATAGCATCTATTGGTGAGGCAAGATTTTAGATGGAATTTGTTCAAAAGCTTCCAACATCATTTGATGTGAATTCATAGTCAGTCTTCCACTTAGTGTGAAGCAATGTTTCATGGTCAATTTTTTCCTATAAATAGATGTATTTCCACTTAGCTCGGATAGATGAGAGAAGCACGACAAGGAAAGGTACGAATAGTGTGTTGAACATCCTTTTTTTCGTAGCGGATAGATGAGAGAAGTATGACGAGGAAAGGTATGAATAATGTGTTGAATAACTTTTTTACTTAGGAAATAGATGAGAGAAGTATGACAAGAAAAGGTATGAATTGTGTGTTGAACAACGTTTTACGCGTAAAAAGTGTATATATTTACAAAAATACTTACATATTTACTTACTTTTCACTTATTTATTTTATAAATAGTATTTTGAACATTTATAACATCTACTTACTACTAGTATTGAAATTTTTTAATATTTATTTATTTATAAGACCACTTATCATAATCATCTTACAGCTATTCACTAACTATTTCTCACTCTACTTTCTTCCTCCTACTTCAATTTTTATACTCACAACACTTGCTCTAATATACACTTTCCTTTTGTGATGGATGGAGTGAGTATATTTTTTCACTTCAAAACATGTACTCCCTCCGTCCCACTCGAAAATACACAAAATTTCATTTTGTGTATCTCATATAAAAATGCACTTTAAAAATGAAACTTTTTTAATACTTATTTATTTATTAGATCCACTTGTAATACTCAAAATAACTATCTATTTACTATACTCTATCCCATATTCTCTCGATACCTTACTTTTCATACTTATAACACCAACTGCACTATAAACTCTCCATAATTCTCGTGAAAGCCCATTTTATGTCGTGGAGAAGCCACATTGATTACAAGGGGGTCATCTGAGCCCCTTCAATTTTGGAATGTGTCATTTTTGCACTATCATTTTTTTTTTAGAAAATGACTTTTTACCACTAAAAATGAGGATTTATACATTTTGATCTTCTTAATTTTGAGAAAAAATTGCACTAAATTATTATTTGACCATTTTCATCCTAAATTTTTATATATCAATTATCTCAATAGCAATCTCGACCCTATTTACAAAATTGTGAATTCGCAATTGATTTTAGGTCTTTTCGAATCAGATCGTGTTCGAGGTAATGGGAGAGGAGGGATGTCATAATAATTGGGGTTTTGAATAAGACGACCTTTTTTATTTTTCATATTGAATAATTCCTCCGTCACACGATAATATGCAAAAAGATCTCTTTTGGACGTTCCTCAATAATTTGCACTTTTTTAAAATAGAAATGTGACCCACTTCTCTCTATTCGCAACCATTACCCACTTACTCCACTTTCTTTCTCCTACCCAACAATTTATATTCACAAATCACAATATATCACCTTTTTCACTTTTTATCTTAATTCTCACGTCAATATAAAAAGTACATACTCCCTCCGTCCCACGTTAGTTGAGACTTCTTTCCCTTTTGAGCCGTCCCACGTTAGTTGAGACTGCCCAAAATGGCAAAGGAAGCTTCACTATTTACCCCACTCATTCTCTCTCCTATTTCACTTTTACACTCACAACATTCTCTCTCCTAACTATTCCTCCCACTCATTCTCTCTCCTATTTAATTCTTTATACTCACAACATTTTCTTTCACTTTTTCTCTCACTTACTTTTCCTTAATTGGTGTGCCCAAAAAGTTAGTCTCAACTAACGTGGGACGGAGGGAGTATATTTTTGGGACGGAGGGAGTACGAAGAGACTAAATTTGTGAACATTTTACATGGGAGGATTAATTTTTGAACAAATAAAAGTGTTAGGTAAAGAAGAGAGTAAAATCTAGGTTGGGACCACCTTAATTCTGACGCGGATGGCACTATAGACTGACGCATGCCGCTTTTTGACTCGAAGCAACCACGCCACGCCACATTCACTCCGAACCGTCGATTGAAATCCATCGACAAAGCCCACGTGTTGACGCAACGGTGGGCTGTCTAATAATCGAAAAAATCAGCTTGTGGGTCAACATCCACCTCAAAATCATTTCACTTTATCACAAGAATGTGTTGGTCATAGGCTAGCTTGATAGGTATATCGATTGTATTTCGCTTATATCATTTATCAATTGAGTTGATATACTCTTTCCGTTTCATTCGAAGTGTCACTTTTTATTTAAAAAGGTGTTCCGTTTATAGTGTCACCTTTCTTAAAAAGAAAATATTTTATTAATATTCTATTATTCCATCCACTATTCCCTTCACTAATTCTCTCTCCTCTACACCAACAACACTTTTTAAATTCACTATTTTCCTCCACTAATTCTCTCTTCTATTTTCAAATTACACTCACAACATTTTTTCTTCCCACACTTTTCCTTAATTTGCATGTCACCCCTAAAAGGGTGACACTCTTGGCGGGACGGAGGGAGTATCAATTTAGTTAGTACGATTGATACTCGATTGATACGATTGATACTAGCCTCTACCAAACGTAGTATCAAAATCTAAAAAGAATTACATTATATTCAAAATAAATCATAACCCACATACAATCCGACCCAATAAAAATATTTTTATTGAATTGGGAGTCAAATAAAGTGAATTACTATCCACCGACGATGAAGATGGTGACGCTACTGAATCAAAATTAAGAAAAATAAAGAACAAAGATATTTTAAAAAGATGAAATTTGAATACAAGAAAGAATCCCAAACCCTAGCTGTAGACGGTAAAGAACAAGAAAAAAAATTCAACTACTGATAACTTTGGTTAAATTCATTAGAAAGAGGGAAATTGAGAGAGAGAGAGAGAGAAGTACGTATCTTGTTTCATAAGAAAATCGAAACTGATGGCATG
The DNA here is from genome assembly GCA_022495995.1 of Adenophora triphylla var. japonica. Lineage (NCBI taxonomy): Eukaryota > Viridiplantae > Streptophyta > Magnoliopsida > Asterales > Campanulaceae > Adenophora > Adenophora triphylla. Next base: position 394,172 of record JAFEMH010001366.1, on the reverse strand, counting down.
GAGGCAAATCGACGAGAGAGAGAGAGAGAGAGAAAGAGAGTGACTTGTGAGAAATGAGTATAGAGAATAGAGAAAGTCAGCATTCAAATCAGGGATAAATCAGGGATAGAAAGAAATTTTAATATATATATATATATATATATATATATATATATATATATATATATATATATATATATATATATATATATATATATACTCCCTCCGTCCGGAACATAATTCACAAACACTTGTTTGCCTTTGGTTTTAAGGAGGGAGTATTATATTGAAAGTGTTGTGAGTGTGAAAATAAAATAGGAGAGAGAATGAGTGGAGAGAATAGTAAATTATAATGGTGTTGTGAGTATTAAAATAATGTAGGAGAGAGAATGAGTGGAGGGAATAGTAAAGATTCCTTTCCATTTTAGGTAAGTTTTAAATGTGTGAAGTAATTTTTGGGACGCCCAAAAGGGAAAGTGTGAAGATTGTTCTGGGACGGAGGGAGTATATTTAATATTTATATGAAAATTATTATTTTTAAAAATTATAATTGGTATTTGGTACTTGGTATATCAACCAACAATAAATCTATGTACCGTGTACCAACCAATTATACTAAATTGGTACGGTACTATCGTACTAACATTTCAATATATCAATTTTTACGTATCATTTATAATTGATATGGTTGATACAAGATAAGATGATTGGTACCAATTTGTTTTTGAGTTAGAGACCCAAAAACCCATAGTTCAAATAAATAACCCATTTTAACCCATTTGAGATTGAAATCCCCCTAAAACCCACACATCACGGACACAAACGGTTTGTTAACACCGCCGTTTCCGCACATTCCAAAAAAAAAAGATTTTTTTTCAAAAACTCTCTCGTTATCGTATCCAAGCGGCGCCAGCGAGTCTCCAACACCAAATCAAACCCTAAACACGCCATTGAAGGCATAATCGAACCGATTGAAGGTTTATTGCAAGTGGCCGTCTTCTGAGAACATCCTTCGCGCTATCTTCGAGAAGCTTCCTTTAATCGATCTAGCTAGATCGGCTTGTGTTCGCCGTCGTTGGTGTTTGGTGGCCTCCGATAAGGAGATTCAGACCAAGGCTTTTAAAGCCCCATGGAAATTGAAGCATGTTGATGGAAACCCAAATTCCGGAAGCTTCTGGCGAGATACTACTCTCGCTCGCTTTGCTATTTCTCATCGTTTGATAGGTGCAATATTGTGGATTGTATAATTTTATCTACTTGTGAAAATGTGGGAAAAACTGATGTTGTTAGTTTGGTACTATATTGTTTTAACTGGCATAGCAATTGGTGTGGGTTTTAGTGTGGTATAGGACCTGGTTTGATATTAATATGAAACTTGGTATAGGACCTGGTTTGATATTATAAGACCTTTGTTCTTTTTATATTCATATTTATCTACTTGTGAAAATGTGGGAAAAACTGACTCGTGTTTCTTTCAGATCTGCATCTTTGGATGATTATATTCAAGAATATGGTAGAGCAAATTAAAACAATTTTCTTACTCTCCTTACTCAATGTGGTTTAAGTTGAGACTGCAAATTAAGTCCTATACCAGATGTTATATGACGATTCAAAGGTCTTAATGCGTTGGTATAGCAACTGGTATAGGATCTGCCAACATCGTATACAAAAGAACTTTGAATGGTCCTATAACAACTGATATAGGACCTGACAACATCATATACAAAGCTATAACACATTTAATTGGTCCTATAGCAATTGATATATGATCTGTCAATATCATATACAAAGCTATAAGGCCTTTGAATGGTCCTATAGCAATTGGTATAGGACCTGTCAATATCATATACAAAGCTATAAGCCCTTTAATTGGTCCTATAGCAACTGGTATAGGACCTGGCAACATTATATACAAAGCAATAAGACCTTTGAATGGTCCTATAGCAATTGGTATAGGACCTGTCAATATCATATACAAAGCTATAAACCCTTTATTTGGTCATATAGCAACTGGTATAGGACCTGTCAACATCAAATACACAGCTAAAAGAACTTTAAATAGTCCTATAACAAGTGCTATAGGACTTGGCAACATCATATACAAAGTTTTTAAGACCTTTTAATGGTCCTATAGCAAGTGATATAGACACTTGATTTATTGTTTTTTGTGAATAACAATGTGGCAAATGGTATGGGACCTGGTAACATCATTTACACATATATAAGGCCTTTAATTAGTCCTATAGCAACTGTTATATGACCTAGCAAACATCAAATACACATATATAAGCCCTTTGAATGGTCCTATAAAGAATCGCATATGTGACCTAGCAACATCAAATACACGTATATAAGCCATTTGAATGGTCCTATAGCAATCGTTATAGGACCCGGCAACATCAAATACACAACTAAAAGAACTTTAAATGGTCCTATAAAGAATCGGTATAGGACTTGGCAACATCAAATACACAGCTAAAAGAACTTTAAATGGTCCTATAACAAGTGCTATAGGACTTGGCAACATCATATACAAAGCTTTAAGACCTTTTAATATTCCTATAGCAAGTGCTATAGGACATGGCAACATTATATACAAAGCTGTGAGCACCCCAACCCGGGACCTAACACGTGTCCCGAGCTAGGAGAACTCAACTAAGAAAATCCAACCTTATTTTTTAAAACATTTAATTGCCTTTTAAAGAATACCACTTTTCCAACTTCAAAATAAAGTCAATTGATAATATCCCTTCTTTAAGGAAATCCAACTACAACTTTAATAAACCGAAATCTGATCAATTACATTGGGAACCTTAATTAACAATTGTTTAACAAAAGGGTTTCTAAACAAATTACAAAAGAGGAATACTTAATAAATACTCCTAACAACCCACTCCTATACTTAACTTGTCAATCCCCAAAAGCAAAAGTCCACAATGGAATCCCCGGCCTCACTGGTTCGGGTCACCTGTCTCGGAATCTAAAGCAGTAAAGGGAGAGGGGTGAGAATAAATCTCAATGAGCTATTATGATATGCAGCAAGATGCCATACAAGATGCAACACGTAGCATGGCAACACATAACACATTATGAAAGCGGTAAACACCTTACGTTACCTCATTTTACCTTTTCCCGTCTGAACAATAAGTCGCATAACCGGGAGTAAAACTCCACTCTTTGGTGAATTGCCTCCAAAGACATTCACCTCTTTATAGGACTCATACTCAGACCATCCATATAAGAAAGGATACCTATATTAGAATATCCAAAAACATAATATCGTCCCTCCTTACAACGGTTGCAACTGTAACCGTAAAGGCTACTTATCACTCAAGATGCAAGTAGCACGCCCTCACGCCGTGCCACAGTGGGGAAGGGTCACCGGTATGATGTACCTTCAATCACTTATTGAACAAATCAATAATTGATTGGCATCCATCATACCCACCCGAACATAATACGCCCAAGCACATGATAGTTACTTGAGATAAATCCACAAAACGGGATAAACAATATAGCAACATGGTAAAATATACTCATGTTCAATCCAACATCATAATGCAACATTTAAGTAATACACTATGCATAGTATCATCAATAAATATGAATGATAACAAATAAATCCACAATTGGGATAACCATACAACCACATAATAAACATATCCACATATTGGGATAACAATATAATCAACATGCCATAAAATCCACAATTGGGATGTCACACCAACATATAACACATAATCCACACAATGGGATACCACTTAACAACTTACCAAATAGTCCATACTTTAGGATATTAAGATAACCATAATATCAATAATTCCATAACTTGGACACAATGCCACAAGTGATACCTACCCATTACCAATTAGCTCAATAGTGAAACCTATAGCTTCTACACCAATTCGAACTACTCACCAAAGATATGGAGTAAGTAAGGCCACTATGTATCATAAACCATTCCTACATAGTCATTATACGACCTCGAATAACCTTAATAGAAGTTCAAGATCTATTCCCCAAGTTGAAACTATTTTGGTGAAGTTACAAATCAAACCTATCAACCATTTTCGGGACAATAATCAAACTACTTCCACAATTCCATTTTGATCCCTTAAGATGTCATTGTATAGCCAAAGTATTCTACTTTAATCTAGGTTAAAGAGATTTCATTTTGATTCTAGTTTGATTAGGTTTAAACAGCTCCAAAGTTGGTATATTGAAATCAGGCCAGGGCACGACTCGTGCCCCAGGGCACGACTCGTGCCCAAATAACCCCCACTGAACCTGGCGTCCCCCTATGGTCACGACTTCCTTAATTTCAAGGCACGACTCGTCCCCATCCCAAGGCACGACTCGTGCCACAGGGCACGACTCGTGCCCTGAGTCCAGAATTCACAACAGAATAAAATCCTTCAACAATCCAAACCAAAATCATCCCAAACTAGTTTTCCTTTGTTTTGTGAACTTTAAATGCTTACTAAACTTCATACTTTTCATATCAATCATTTAAACTTCAAAATAACATAAACCTAAGTTAAATTACACTTTGATTTTTCCACCCAACTCACTACCCCATTTCAAGTTAACTCTCTTAATCCAACCAAACATATTTTCTTATACTCTTGATCAACTTCTATGAACCAAAACCCCATTCTCTAATATTAACCAAATTTCCCAAACTCCAAGAAGATCTCAATTCATCAAAAACCATTAAAACACAACAACAACAACAACATAGTTCATGAGCATTCAAAGAAGAGAAAGTCATAATAACTCACCTTAGCCAAAATAAGAGGAAATGGAGCTTTTCTAGGCTTGATCAATTCCTTGAGATGATCCACTCACAAAAGGACATTTAGATTTAAAAATGAGCAAGAAATGATCTTGGCTAAGTTTAAGAGAGAAGCTTTTACCAATACTTTTCCATGGAGGATGTAGAGAAAAGAAAGAGGAAGAAGATGAAAATGATTGAGGAGAGGAGGGGGGTGGCCGGATGGTTGAGGGAGTATGGGAAGGGGTATGGGTTTTGTTGACAAAAAGGGGAGGATGGGAGTGATTTAGGGAAAGTGTCCCCCCTTCCCCCTTCCACAAATATCCTACCTAGGCTTTCACCAAAAGTCACTTCATTTAAATTTTTCCCCAAAGCATTTAAATAAAAATTCTCCTACTCAAATGTTTATTTTTCATACTTAATTTCTCCTTCCCTATTTTATTCATGTTTTTATTATTATATTTCTTTTTGAACATTAATTTATTTTCCTATCAATTCATTTTAATATTAAGAAATCAAAGATATAAAATAAACACATAATATTAAAATAATATTAAAAGCACATATTATTATACTAAAATAGGTGCCTAGGTTTAGGGTCGTCACATTCACTCCTCCTTAAAGAAAATTCGTCCCGAATTTGATTGTCACTTACCCTACGGTTCAAAAGGTAAAGGTTATCTTTCACACATTCTAACTTAATACTTTTCCATTAGATTTCTCAATGGCATAATTCTATTATATACTTTCTTAACCCGAATACTCTAGAACTTCACTTCCCAATTAGTCTCTTCAATTCTATTACTCTTCCCAAGATTTCTAATTTTATTAACAATACGATATCACGACGCAACACCCCCAGGAATACCACACAATCAATACTAACCCGAATTTTCATGACCTCAAGAAGTACAATTAAATAAAGGTATTACAACTTAAGTCACCAAATATATCACGATATTATATTTTAAAACTTCAATTGGATTAACAACTCTAGCGCCAATTTACCTTAGACCTTGCTTCTCCAATTTCACCCCAACAAATTAGAGATCGATATTTTCTTCCCTAACAACGCCCCATACGGTTTTATCTTAAGCTAAAATAATAACTGCTATCATACGCAAACTCGCTAAGATTAATTAAACTTCTCAAGTTGGAAGGAAATCCGTCACACTATATAACCTATTCCTCACGAATTTGGGTAGTCTTCAAACCTCTTCCTCTCGACTAACTAAATCTTTCAACTCTTAGGATCGGTAACTAACCCCAAAAAGAGAACTTCAAAATATAAGATTCCATTTAAATTACACAACCAATTGTAACCGCTCTCGAAAAATGATAAGAAATTTTCGCTCCATCTAAGTTAACTTCCTCGAAACGTACGCTATCTCTTTCCCAATTTACCTAACACCACACCTTAATCTCCCGGAAATACATACTTAAAACTTCACGAGATTCTCACATCCACTAGGTAAGGTAAGGATCGGGTCCAAAGCCAACCTATTTTCCATTACTAACAATATGGTTCATCCTTATTACACCTACACCTTTTACACGTCCTTTAGAGTCAACTAAAGCGACGACTCTACAATTTCTTAGGAATTCCTTAATTTTCTTCGGTAACACTTGTCAATTCCAAGATCACGGACTCAACCCTCACAAGATCCATGGTAACATCCGAGTTTAAGACTATAGAACCCAAAATTTGCAATCTTCTCGAGCCAACTCACACTAGTCAAACTTTGTATACAGGGATTCCTCACAAGGAAATCATTAACCCAACTCTCAGTTTATTTTCACGATCTTCCCGAAACTTTAATTAACAAAGAGGTCATCAATTCCAATCACCCTAAAGCCCGACGAAATAAGGATTACAATTACGCTTATCTAACTCGTAACCAACACATGAAATATACCGACGGAAACACATTTACTACCTTCTTACAACTAGCACATAAAATTTGGAAAAGACTCCTTATACAAGTCTAACATATACCCGTTACTCTTCACACCTTAATTCAAAAGTTCCACCTTAAAGGCACGTAAATAACAAGAGTTTCACGTTACAGTCTACCTATATCAAATACCAATACAAGCAGTTTAGGCATAGAAAAGGAGACTCACCTATTTGGATAGTCTATCAGTATACAACAACTACTTAACCCTCCAGGTCAAGTATATCTCAAAATCATAAATTGATAATTATACTAATTCAACTGGCAATACATGCTCAGCCACAACCACATCACCATCGTGGAAATCAAAGACGGTTCGAGATATTCTCTCATAAGAGCAGAATCCTCTAACAATAAAACAAATTCTCAACAATGTATGTCACATATAAGCAAAATGTGATGCCAAATATAAATGATATGCAACAGAATCTAACAAGTATGACCCCTAACTTCTGAGACAGGGAATTTACCTCTAGTGACCTCGGAGGGATCCATCTCTCCTGAAACCGAAACACCTACTCGACCATAGACCTTCTCTCTTGGCTCCCCTTCGCTATCTCTCTTGGTACTTCCTCTTTGTCGTTCACCTTGCTGACTGCTGCTTGAAGCTCGTCCCCGCTGCGACCTTGGGCAATTTCTCCTAAAGTGTCCCAGTGCTCCACAACTTAAACACTTGCCTTGCTTACTCCAACATCGATCTTCGGTATGTCCAATCCTCTTGCAAAATTTACAATTCGCTCCAAACTGTTTGGGTACTGGCCTAGACGAAGAAGATACAACAAACTCTCCTCTCACACTTCCTGAAATTAAAGTCCTTGGCTGTCCTTTAATGAGTTTGGGTCCTTGTCTTATATACTTTGGTTTGTTTTCAATCCCACCTTCCAATTTTCCACTATCTTTCCCAATGTCCTTTTCGACCTTATATGCTCTATCTATGACTGTCTGGAAAGTGGTGAATTTATTCATCCATAATTTCTTCCTAAGCTCACTCCTCAAACCTGTTACGAACTTCTGAACCCTTTTTACTTCATGCGATACCAAATGAGGGCAACACCTAGCTAATTCCTCAAATCGGCCGAATACCGGTCCACCGTCATGTCCCCTTGTTTTAGTCCTAAGAATTCAATCTCCTTCTTATCCCTTGTAACCATAGAAACGAAATAGTCCTCGAACTGTTGAGTGAAATTATCCCAAGTGCAGGGCGTATGATCCCGCTCCCAACATCCCTTCAATATCTCGCCACCACCGATCGCCTAAACCTTCAAGTTTGAATACGGCATACCTAACTTTCTCTTCGTTGGGACTTTCTATAACCTCAAAAATCCTATTTATTTCTCGCTAACCAATTTTACGCCTTTAACGGATCCGGATCTCCATTATAGCTCGGTGGGTTCATCTTCACAAATTTTTCCAATCCATTACCTTGACATCCCTCGGGTTGATTCGAACCGATCCTCTAGTCTTCATATCTTGTACAAACGTCTGAATAGTTCCATCATCTCTTCATTCAATTCCATCTATGCCCATATCTCCTTCATTTCCTAGAATCTTCCTCTCGATCATCCTTGCTTCCGCCATTAGAACGGACTCCTGCAATAAACACTCGGCGTTAATTACCACACATTCCCACTTAGTCTAGACATCTACCCTTGACCTCTAAACTAAGCTCTGATACCAACTGTGAGCACCCCAACCCGGGACCTAACACGTGTCCCGAGCTAGGAGAACTCAACTAAGAAAATCCAACCTTATTTTTTAAAACATTTAATTGCCTTTTAAAGAATACCACTTTTCCAACTTCAAAATAAAGTCAATTGATAATATCCCTTCTTTAAGGAAATCCAACTACAACTTTAATAAACCGAAATCTGATCAATTACATTGGGAACCTTAATTAACAATTGTTTAACAAAAGGGTTTCTAAACAAATTACAAAAGAGGAATACTTAATAAATACTCCTAACAACCCACTCCTATACTTAACTTGTCAATCCCCAAAAGCAAAAGTCCACAATGGAATCCCCGGCCTCACTGGTTCGGGTCACCTGTCTCGGAATCTAAAGCAGTAAAGGGAGAGGGGTGAGAATAAATCTCAATGAGCTATTATGATATGCAAAGAAGATGCCATACAAGATGCAACACGTAGCATGGCAACACATAACACATTATGAAAGCGGTAAACACCTTACGTTACCTCATTTTACCTTTTCCCGTCCGAACAATAAGTCGTACAACCGGGAGTAAAACTCCACTCTTCGGTGAATTGCCTCCAAAGACATTCACCTCTTATAGGACTCATACTCTGCACCATCCATATAAGAAAGGATACCTATATTAGAATATCCAAAAACATAATATCGTCCCTCCTTACAACGGTTGCAAATGTAACCGTAAAGGCTACTTATCACTCAAGCCAGTTAGCACAAATTTCACGCCGCGGCCACAGAAATGGGGAAGGGTCACCAGATGATGTACCTTCAATCACTTATCAACAAATCAATAATTGATTGGCATCCATCATACCCACCCGAACATAATACGCCAAGCACATGATAGTTACTTGAGATAAATCCACAAAACGGGATAAACAATATAGCAACATGGTAAAATATACTCATGTTCAATCCAACATCATAATGCAACATTTAAGTAATACACTATGCATAGTATCATCAATAAATATGAATGATAACAAATAAATCCACAATTGGGATAACCATACAACCACATAATAAACATATCCACATATTGGGATAACAATATAATCAACATGCCATAAAATCCACAATTGGGATGTCACACCAACATATAACACATAATCCACACAATGGGATACCACTTAACAACTTACCAAATAGTCCATACTTTAGGATATTAAGATAACCATAATATCAATAATTCCATAACTTGGACACAATGCCACAAGTGATACCTACCCATTACCAATTAGCTCAATAGTGAAACCTATAGCTTCTACACCAATTCGAACTACTCACCAAAGATATGGAGTAAGTAAGGCCACTATGTATCATAAACCATTCCTACATAGTCATTATACGACCTCGAATAACCTTAATAGAAGTTCAAGATCTATTCCCCAAGTTGAAACTATTTTGGTGAAGTTACAAATCAAACCTATCAACCATTTTCGGGACAATAATCAAACTACTTCCACAATTCCATTTTGATCCCTTAAGATGTCATTGTATAGCCAAAGTATTCTACTTTAATCTAGGTTAAAGAGATTTCATTTTGATTCTAGTTTGATTAGGTTTAAACAGCTCCAAAGTTGGTATATTGAAATCGGGCCGTGGCACGACTCGTGCCTCAGTGGGCACGACTCGTGCCCAAATAACCCCCATCGAACCTCGGCGTCCCCTACGGTCACGACTTCCTTAATTTCAAGGCACGACTCGTCCCCATCCCAAGGCACGACTCGTGCCACTGTGGCACGACTCGTGCCCCGAGTCCGTAATTCACAAATGCACAAAATCCTTCAACAATCCAAACCAAAATCATCCCAAACTAGTTTTCCTTTGTTTTGTGAACTTTAAATGCTTACTAAACTTCATACTTTTCATATCAATCATTTAAACTTCAAAATAACATAAACCTAAGTTAAATTACACTTTGATTTTTCCACCCAACTCACTACCCCATTTCAAGTTAACTCTCTTAATCCAACCAAACATATTTTCTTATACTCTTGATCAACTTCTATGAACCAAAACCCCATTCTCTAATATTAACCAAATTTCCCAAACTCCAAGAAGATCTCAATTCATCAAAAACCATTAAAACACAACAACAACAACAACATAGTTCATGAGCATTCAAAGAAGAGAAAGTCATAATAACTCACCTTAGCCAAAATAAGAGGAAATGGAGCTTTTAGGCTTGATCAATTCCTTGAGATGATCCACTCACAAAAGGACATTTAGATTTAAAAATGAGCAAGAAATGATCTTGGCTAAGTTTAAGAGAGAGAAGCTTTTACCAATACTTTTCCATGGAGGATGTAGAGAAAAGAAAGAGGAAGAAGATGAAAATGATTGAGGAGAGGAGGGGGGTGGCCGGATGGTTGAGGGAGTATGGGAAGGGGTATGGGTTTTGTTGACAAAAAGGGGAGGATGGGAGTGATTTAGGGAAAGTGTCCCCCCTTCCCCCTTCCACAAATATCCTACCTAGGCTTTCACCAAAAGTCACTTCATTTAAATTTTTCCCCAAAGCATTTAAATAAAAATTCTCCTACTCAAATGTTTATTTTTCATACTTAATTTCTCCTTCCCTATTTTATTCATGTTTTTATTATTATATTTCTTTTTGAACATTAATTTATTTTCCTATCAATTCATTTTAATATTAAGAAATCAAAGATATAAAATAAACACATAATATTAAAATAATATTAAAAGCACATATTATTATACTAAAATAGGTGCCTAGGTTTAGGGTCGTCACAAAAGCTTTAAGACCTTTTAATAGTCCTATAACAAATGATATAGGACATGCTCTATTATCAAATAAAAATATACAAGAAGCAAAATATCAAATAAAAATATTCCTATAAAAAAAGATAAACAAAAACTAAGATTTTATGATTAATAATGGTGGCTTTATCAATGGAATAGGTACCCAAAAAACAAAGAGCCCTTTCAGAACCGTACAATTTTGAGTAACCATATATCATACAATTCCAAGAAAACAAATTTGGATTCCTCATCCTCAAAAACACTTGCTCAGCAAAACTCAGAGCACCACACTTGATATACATATCAGGAAGAGAAGATTCAATTGACACATCTCCAGAAAACCCAAACTTCACAACCAGAGCATGCAATTGCATAGCCCAGTTTACATACCCAAGACTGCCACAGGCCTTCATCACGCAAGAAAAGGAAAATCCATCGTGAACGCAACTACCATCCTGGACCATGGAAACAAAAACCTTCATGATTCCACAGTCTTCCCATTACGAAAATAACCTGACATCATAGAATTCCACGAAACAATGTCTCTCTCAGCATTTCATCGAATGTTTTCAAAGATTCCTAATCTCACCCGAATCCAAAAAACCATTGATCATCGTGTTCCAGCTGAACACATTTCCCAGAAGAATTCTATCAAACACCCTGAATGCATCATGAACAAGGCCACAGTTGGAGTACATATTGATGAGATGGTTTTGGATGAAAATCGAGGAGTCCGGACCCAAACAACGAAATGGGCATGGAGCTTCCGGGCAACTGGCAAGCATCGAAGAAAAGAACATTCTTTCATCGATTCGTAAAAGTTCTGAGTGAGTTCCATGTAAGATTGTGGTGATGGGTAAGTGGGTTTGTGAAGAATGAGGCTTTGTTGGGTTGAGAAGAAGCGAAAGAGGAGATGGTTTGAGAATCGACATGGGGATTTGAGGAACATGGGGAAGGTTAAAGAGAGATTTGGATTGACGAAAATGAGATTGATGGAAGTTAACGGTGTTAACTTCATTTTGGTCGTTTCCTAGTAAAATGGGGTTTAAAGGAATTTTAATTTGGAATAATAAAGGAGTTAGTCTTTTTTAATTTGGACTGGATTTTAATGGGATATGATCTGGAATTTGTGGTTAAAAAGGAATTTTTCCTTTGTTTTTTTGCCAACCCTAAGAATGTGAGGCCACGTCTGAATTAACGTTTTTGAGGGTTATTTTTAAGTTTCCATATTTACCATTGAAAATAAATAGACTAAACTGACACTTTAGTACTTTTCAAAATTTTATATTAAATTTCGCATTATCGAAACAATAAATGTAACAGTTATATTATTGATTTATTAGCAAAATTAACTAAAATTATTTAAAAAATTAATTAATGTTAGATAGCTTTAATAACTTAATAACTTAACATACTCCCTCTGTTCAAATACATACTTCATGGTTACTGTTTACACGTGAATTAAGGAATAAAATAATGATATAATATTGTGAGTGTAAAAGTAAAATAGGAGAGAGAATGAGTGAAGGGAATAGTAAATTATAATGGTGTTGTGAGTATTAAAATAATGTAGGAGACAAAGTGTAAAGTATGTAATTGGATGCCCAAAATAAAAAGTATGAAATATGTAACTGGACGGAGGGAGTATGTTACTAGCAAGGCTTTCAAATTGCTCTTACAATTAAACATATTTCTAACTCACTTATCTCGGTACAAAAATAATCTATTTATCCCTAGTTATTAAATAACACATACTGTATAGTCAAAATTTTCACCCTCCCCTAAATCATTTAGTCATATATTTCTCTCTCTATCACACAAATATAAAAAAAAAAAAAAAAAAAAAAAGTCGCACATACTAGTAGTATATAACTACTTTTTTACGATAAATGGTGTACTCCCTCTGTCTCATTTAAGTTTTCATTTTTTTTTAATCTAAATATGAGTGTTTCGTTTAAAACTTTAATTTTTCTAAAATAGCAAAATATTATTGGTGTATTATATTATACATATCTCGCTTGTCATACTTACATAATTAAATTGTGGACACCATTAATAAATTTCACTCACTTATTTCAACTAGCGTAACATTCGTGTGTTTAACATACGATCAATTTTTTGATAAATAACAGAAATTAAATTAAAAAAGTTACTATAACTATAAAGGTTAATTTAGAAAAAAAAAATTGAAATAAAAATTATACAACAAAAATATGGGTCATTGCCCCTTTTTTTTTTTTTTTTTTTTTTTAATATATGCTCAATAAGTTTCTTTTAAATGAACGTATCAATTCTTGTCATTTTGGACAAAAATACCCCCCAAAGAATGTTGTATTATATTTTCAAAAAAAAAATTAATAAAAAAATTTTTTAAATACAATTTTTTTAAATAAAAAAAAATCAGAATGTTGTATTATATTTTCAGAATGTTGTGTTATATTTAAAAAAAATTAAAAAAAAATCAGAATGTTGTATTATATTCAAAATGTTGTATTATATTTTTAGAATGTTGTATTATATTCAGAGTGTTGTATTATTTTTTCAGAATGTTGTATTATATATTTTCAAAATGTTGTAGTATATTTTCAAAAAATTTTTTTTTTTTTTTTAAAATTAAAAATAATCAGAATGTTGTATTATATTTTCAGAATGTTGTGAGGGCAAAACTGAAAGTTTACTTGTAAAAAGAACTTCCTGGTCACTTTAATACAATGAGGAATTTAGTGGGAAGTGATTTGTTCAAAAAAAAACTTATGGGGCAAATTCCCCAAAAATATATGCTGACATTAGCAATAAAAATTACAAACTTTAAAAAAAAATCTTGTACACAATATTTTTGGTGTCATCCACGGTCTTTTCCACTTGTGCTTAGAGATTTTTGAAGGAAAAAATCACTTCATTCACTTGTGCTTTTATATACTCCCTCCGTCCCATAACAAGTGACACACTTTGTCATTTTGGACGTCCCACTAATAAGTCACACTTTCTAAAATGGAATCTTTTTAATACTTGTTTATTCATGCGACCCACTTGTCATACTCACAACACTTTTCAAATTTACTATTCTCTCCACTCATTCTCTCTCCTGCTCAACTATCTACACTCACAACACATCAACCTTTTCACTTTTTTCTTAATTTCCGAGCGAAACAATAACTGTGTCACTTGTTGTGGGACGGAGGAAGTATATCTATAGTATAAATGGTAGTGGTGTGCTACAGTTGAATGAATAGTTTTAATGGCCGAAATTTTCATTTTGCCCTCACTATTTTTTCCCTTTCTCAATTTGCCCTTAAAAAATATTTTTTTTTTAAATTAAAAAAAAAAAAAAAAAGTCCCCGAACACGGACTTATTCTAGTAGATAGATTACAACTTCTTTCTCACTTATAATACTTATGAGTATAAATAATATTAAAAAAAAAGATCGCATCCATAAAAATGATGAAGGGGAGAATTATTAAGATGTGAAGAATACAGTATACTACCTTTTTCGAATAGTAATCTGCAAAAATAATCATTTTGGTTATCGGTTAGCAATCAATAAAATTTTAAAATTGAATGAGACTGAATTGTAATACTCACAACAAATACAACTTAGACTTTCCACAATGGGGGTTGAAACATGGAAATGAAATAGGATTGAGCTAGCTGGATGGATGCAATGAGGGTATTAAAAGGGTTGGGTCGGCTTGGCTAGATGAAATTTTTCATCTAGCTGAAACATTTTTTTTATTTTTTATATTCAACACGTGTCAGCTTCTTATTGGTGAGTTTGATTTTCGAAAAAAAAAAATTATCCCAAATCTTTGAACTGAATTATCACCTAGTAAATTAATTTTTTTAAATTTTTTTTTCACCATAATTCATCATTTTTTTTCCCCTACAAATTGATATAAGTTTCATTTGATTTGGACACACAAAAAAAATACTCATTTTTCAATTTGAGCTTAATTATCACCTAGTAAATTAATTTTTTTTAAATTTTTTTTCACCAAAATCCTTCAATTTTTTTTTCCTACAAATTGATATAAGTTTCATTTGATTTGGACAAAAAAAAAAAACACTCAAAGTGATGGGGTATAGAATGATGAGTTGGAGGGAGTTGAAATTTAATTTAAGTTAGCAATTGGAGTGGGGGTAAATGAAATGAATAGATGAAATATTAAGTGGATGAGAAAAAGTGTAAAAAGTGTTAGATGAAATGGGGGAATGGTATTAAACCAATGTGGATAGTCTTATCATTATGTATTTCTCTTTCTCTCTCCTATCAAGAATATCTACAATCAACACATTACTTTTTACTTTTTATATTTTTTTTCTTAATTCTGGTCTTAAATAAAATTATACTCCCTCCGTCTCATTTCACTTAAAAAAATTTTTCATTTTGGGCGTCCCACTTCACTTAAGAATTTCCAAAATGGAAACCTTAAATCACTATTCTCTCCACTCATTCTATCTCCTACATTATTTTAATACTCACAACACCATTATAATTTACTATTCCCTCCACTCATTCTCTCTCCTATTTTTAAATTACACTCACAACATTTATCTTTTCCTTAATCCCCGTGCCATTTCAAAAATTTCTAAGTGGGCTAGGACTGAGGGAGTACATATTAATATTACTTTTAATATTACTTTGGGACAGAAGGAAAGGAGTGTATCATAAAAACATAAAATAAAAACATAAATTATGAAAAGTACTCCCTCCCCTCCGTTTCGTTTTAATGTTATTACTTTGCCAAAATCTTGTAAAAAAATTAGTTTTTTCGTAACATAAGAAAAAAATTAGTTTTAAAGCACTAAGTCTAACTAATAAGAGTGATTAACTGGTTCTCTGAAAACTAATTTTTTATAACATTTTGAAAAAAACTAGTTTTTCATAAAAATTACTCTATTACTTTTTCTCTTTAATTTATCCCGATTTAAATTTCTTAATTGTTTTATTATCTAAAATGGATAAAGAAACCCACTTGTCATTTTTACAACATAACTTCCTACCTATTTTCTCTCTCCCACTTACTTTTAGTATTCACAATAATTTTTTTTTAGTCTATGCATTAAGTTAAACAAACGATATTAAATCGGCAAGCCGACACTTGTAAGATGCAAGAGGGTCCTTTACACCGGGCCCCAAATTTTGAATGACCCCCATTTTATATAGGTCCATTAGGTATATAGCTTTTCATAAAAAAAAAAAAAGAAGGTAAAGTTGTGTCGAAAAGTAATGATCAATGTTATATATTATTTTGAATTTTATTTCTTAATTTTGTAAAACTTTAATCTGTATATAAAAAATACTTATATATATATGTCAAAATCTTGCAAACAACTAATTTTTTCGTAACATAAGAAAAAAATTAGTTTTAAAGCACTAAGTCTAACTAATAAGTGTGATAAACTGTTTTGAAAACTAGTTTTTTATAATATTTTGAAAAAAAAAATTAGTTTTTCACAAGAATTACTCTCTATATATATATATATGATATTTTTTGTATTAATTTTTTAAATATTAGGGGCCCAATAATCATACTTTCTCCGTCCTACGATAATCTGCAAAAAGATCCTTTTGGACGTCTCACAATAATTTGCACTTTTCTAAAATGGAAATGAGACTCACTTCTCTCTACTCACAACCATTACCCACTTACTTAACTTTTTCTCTTCTATCCAACCAACTACGCTCACAACACATCATTTTTTTCACCTTTTGCCTTAATTCTCGCGCCAAACCAAAAAATGTGCATTATCCTGAGACGGATGGAGTATTTCGTAAGTATTTCTATAATTATTGAGACGGGCCTATAAATTTGAGCGTATGTACAATGATAAAGTAGAAAAATCATAGAAATAGAGATGGACGGATAGGAATGAGACACCAAGGAGGAATATATTTGCCAACGAGGACTAAATAGAGAAAGCATCTAATCACGTACATTGTACCCACATTCTTTTTATTTGTTGATGTCGGTAAGTTTTCGTGGTCCCTACAAATGACGTGTTCAACGGCTATAGATCAGGTTTTCCGTGGGTCCCAATTTGATCAGCATTGGGTCAGTCAGCTAACGGAGGCGAGGGGTTGCGTAACGACCAGCTCACATATCACCAAACCTTTTTTTTTTGTGGGGGCATGGCCCACGTGTCATGTGAGTATTCACGTGGGCACGTGGATGTGGCATTATATAACTGGACGAGCTTGCCGTACTGGTTCCAATAGGTTTGTGAATACCAAGATAAAGTCGAATCCAAAAAATCGAGTAAAATATCTAAAATTCGTCCCAATGAGTGCTTCATCCTTTTTTTGGGTGGGCATGCAAATTATGAAAATGAGAGAAAAAAAAAATATTATGAATGTAATTTGAAAATAGGAGAGAGAATTAGTGAAGGGAATACTCCCTCCGTCCCGCAAAATTTTACCCCTTTACTGTTGAAAACGGAAAATAAGGAATAATGTTATTAAGGTAGGTGTTGTGAGTGGGAGGAGAGAGAATGAGTGGAGAGAATAATAAATTTGAAAAGTGTTGTGAGTATGACAAGTGGGTCCCATGAATAAAGAAGTATTAAAAAATTTCCTTTTTAGGAAAGTGGAACGCCCAAAATAGTAAAAGGGGTAATGTTTTATGGGACAGAGGGAGTATTAAATTATAATGGTGTTGTGAGTATTAAAATAATGTAGGAGAGAGAATGAGTGGAGAAAATAGTAAAAATTCTTTACCAAAAAAGAAAAGGTGAAGCTTCTAACGGAACGCCCTTTTGAGTAATTAGTGAAGCTTTTATTGAAAAGGAAGGAGTATTTTTAATGAAATTTTGTAGAGCATACTTTTTTTTTCGTTTCATTTGAAAAGTATAAAATATTACTTACATGAAAATTAATTAGAGTGTATAGTGAAATAAGAGTTACATTTTAAAAATGTAACACTTTTAAACGTGATACATTTTTAAATGAAACAATTTCAAAGAGAAAATGTAACTCCGTCTCATTGTGAGACAGTCTCACAGAAGACAACCTTTATAAATATTGTTATTTTGCACTTTCAAAATTTTAGTTCTACAAATATATGAAGTATGAACAAAATTGATAAAAAATCATTTAGAAACAGTTAGTTTTTTTTTTTTTTTTTTTTTTTTTTTTTTTTTAAAGGTATATAAGGTTATTAGGGACGGATCTCACTGTGTGCCTGATTGTGCACCTGCACCACCAAAATTTTTTTTTTTTTTTTTTTTTTTTACAAACGACGTCGTTTTTGGTTAGAAAAAAAAGATTAATAGATAATTTGGAACGCTGAAGAAGCGAGCGACCGCCAATGAGCAGCTGGGCGACCGCCCGCAAAGGAATCTCAAAAAAACCACAAGTTGCTGTACGAGTGAACACCACCAATAGCTTAGTTGTATATCCGCCACCTAAGATTACTCATTTTAGGAAAAAAAAAAAAAAGTCTTTCAATACGGGAAGAAAGGAGCAGAAAAAAAATAAAAAATAACACAATAATAACGTATTCTTTTTCTTTTTTTTTTTTTGATACCCAGGTTCCCAGTTTCGCCGGACTAATCCTGGATCATGTCAAGATTCGAACTTCCCACGCTGAGGTTACAAGCCCAGCAATGCTGCTTCCTTAACCGGCCCGGGGGACCCCTAAGAATCCTGAAACTCATGGTATATTTTTTCACAAATATAAATTTCAGGAGAATCGAACCTATGACCTCCCAAAAAAGAGGCCGATTAGCATACCACAAAATCAGGAGGCCTCAGATACAATAATAACTTATTCTTGTTCACTTGTATTGTGATCAAGGTTTTAACTTGTTTCAAAATTGATGTCACATTGAAAACAATACTCCCTTCATCATCTTAAATCAAGAGTTCTATTTACATTATTAAAACGTCTCATACTAAAAGTCATATCTTGTTTTATTTTCAAAATAGGAAATATTGAATAGTGTTTTGGATATTTATATCCTTTTACTTTTTACTGTTATAGAATTATTAAAAAATATTACTTATTATCCTACTTTTTATTCACTTAAAATATCAATAGTATATTGAACTACCCTACTTTTTATTCACTTAAAATATTCATAGTATATTGAACAATTATATTATCAACTCAATTGTAAATGTTTATTTATTTTTTTATATTTTTTAATTAACGTGCAAAATTTTGATAATTTATTAATTCCAGAGGGAGGGAGTATAATTTTAAGCCGATACAATTATTATAAACTAAGTATAATATACTACTAATATATTCTTTTAAAAAATAAATAAAATGCAATAGTATTTTATTTGAAACGAAGTAATAATCATAGAAAAATATTGTGACAAGTGATGATGTGTGTCAGCAGGTTGCAAGTCCACGTCCGTGGAAAATCAGCACCGTTGGATGTGGGTCTGATGGACGGCATTGCGTTTTTCACGGTGACAATTGGGCATGTCACGCGTGTGTGACAATGGTCTGACGTGGTGGTGGTTTTTTTTTTTTTTTTCTTTTTTTTTTTTTAAAAAAACCAAACAAAACATTCCGTCATTCATTCCTTCCATAAAGTTTCAAAAAATGGTTCTTCACAACAGACGGAGGATCATCTCAAAATATGAGAATTTCTAAGAATTCTAATAGTAATGTTTGACCCTAAATCATATCTTCAACAAATACTCTTACGGTTCGTTTGACAACTCGATTTCAATTCATTGAATTGAAATTGAAAGGGTTAAATTAGTTTCACGAAATTCATTTTGTTCTTTCAATTTCAAATTCAAGTCTTGAAATTGAGGTTGCCTGAACGGTATAAACTGAGATATGCACATGGGCTTGCTCGAGCTGGGCCTAATTGAATTGGGCCATGAATATTATCTAAATAACCAAGTATCAGGGCCAAGTAAGGTCTTCCTCGTATGCCGAGGAACATTTACCTCGGCCTTATGTCACCATGTTGGGGCCGCCATGTCGCAAGTAACGAGGGGAGAAAAGTTCTTACCTCGACATTTCATCACTGTGACGAGGAAACAAAATCATTTACCCCGGCATATATACTTGTCGGCTAATCACCAAATAACGAGGAAACAAAATCATTCACCTCGGCCTATTTGTCAAGGCCGAGGTAAAACATTTAAGTTCCTCGGCGTTCCGGCTAGCAGTTATACAGTCCTTATACAACAAGGATTATACATTCATGATCCAATCAGGATTGTAACCAACTACGCCACTTCAAGTCAAGCAAGGACTCCTTAACAGATATAATTCTCATAGGATTGCATCTTATCTCTTTACAAGTTTACTTCAACATGGATTCTATCAATCCATTCCTATAAATACAAGCCTCATGACTCATAATTAGGTATGTTACTTTTTACATTGGGGAAACTCTGTCAATTTGTTTTCTCATATACAAACCGTGAACTTACTCTCACGCCGGAGGGCCTTTAGCCGGATCCGCCCCGGCTTAGTTTACGTGTTTTCTCTTATTTTCAGGCCTTGCAATCACCGGAGCAATCATCGCTTGGATTTGGGCTGTTTTGATAATTTTGGCATCATCAATTGGTTTCATTGCCGGGAAGTCGATTCAAACACCCTTTGTTTGGCCTGGAAAGCGCTCGCTAAAAGCCAATTTTCTTGCCGGAATTTTTCTCTCATTGAACGGAATTTCTGGAAAACGTTTGGGCTCTGTTCTTGAAACCGCCACCGCAAATTTCAACCCGAATTTGCCCAGATTCCGTTGGGCGTTTTGGCGTGAAATTCCGCCCCAAATTGGCTTGAATTCTGTGGTGTTGAAAAAATCACAATTAGCTGTTTGTTGGTGGTCAAAATTTGCCCTAATTTTGGCCATAAATTTGGTTCTATTGAAATTGTGGTTTTTGGAAAATTTGCACTTGGTAATTTCTTTGTTGACTCACAATGGAAGGACAATTTACGAGCGTTACGGTGAGGACCCAACCCGGGTGAACGGGCGAACACCGGAGCCGAGGAGGCGCCTCCTCCTCCTCCTCTACCTCGGCGGATGCCCCTCCTCCCCTCTCCATGATCCTTCGTTCCAAGGGTCAGGTGAATGCCGAGGGAGAAGGTGCTGAGCTTCCTCGTCCTACTCGTGCCCGTGGAAAGCAAGTAGGAAGGAAGAAACCAAAGAATACCGACACCGGTCAAGCAGGAGGAAGTCAACCCATTGACCGACGCTCTTTGTTACATAGGCAAATGGAGACATTACAAAAAATGTATGAAACAGCGAGTTTGCTCTCTTGCAATTGGACCCAGAGCATTCCATGGCTGAATTTATTAGGCCATCTGTGGGCAACCCCCTCGAAAAGGGACAGGATGAGCAGCGAGCTCCTCTCCTTAAAACCGGAGAACTACCAAGGCAAGCTCCCCGAGAACATACTCGTCCTCGGTATGACAGCAAGAAGAAGGACCAGGTGGTTGACCTGAGAAGCCACTTAACTCCCAGGGACGAGGAAGTAAATTCCAGGGACCTAAGAATGAGACTCAGCCTGAACAGGCGCCTGTCCCCTGCTCGTCTCGTCATGGCCCCTCGGCGTCCCACATCACCGCGAGCTCGTCGACCGAATTCTCCTCGTCCTCGGCATAGAGAGTTTGCTAGGCCAAGGACCCCGGAACCGTACATGATGATACTTGGTGGCCAAGACCTGGAACTGAAGCGTGATAAGGCCCCTTCCAAACGGGACAGCCACCGACATGACGCGGAGCACAGTAGGGCGAATGATCGCCCCAAGGACAAATCCGTCAGAAGCTCCCAACGAAGCACCCGCTCAAGCAGTGACAAGGGAGTGGAAACCAAGCAATGGGAGGCTGTTAAGCAAAGACTTGATGACATGGAGAGGGAAAGAAGTTCAATGACGATGATTATGGTAGGCAACACGTCCATTCTCCTTGAGAATAAGCTATGACTCCACCTAATCCCCACCTCAAACTCCCTAATTTCGAAAAATACAATGGCACTACTTGATGCAAAAGACCACGTGCGAGTTTTGAACAAACTATGAATCTCCTCACCACCGCCGATGACTGCTCTGTAAAGCTTTCGCGAGCACCTTCTCAGAATGCCTTTGACCTGGTTCCGTGAGCTTAAAAGAGGTAGCATCGATTCTTTGGAGAGGCATGAGGAGAATGTTCTTGGACCACTTTGCTACCGGGTAAGAGAGGAAGATAAGGGTGGCCGACTTAGCCAACATTGAGCGAGGAAAGGGAGAGACCACCCTCAGCTATTATAATCGGTTTCGAAAAATGGCAGACCAGGTTGAAGAGAGCCTCACTGATAGGGAAGTCATTGTTTGTTTCAACTCTGGCCTAAAATCTGGTCCCCTCGTTTATGAACTCTCAGCCAGGGAACCTCAAAAAAAGTCCGAACTATACAAGGTAGCTTATGCCATTTCCATGGCTGAGGACAAAACAAAGAAAAGGGGAGCTGACAAGACAGAAACAGAGGCAACATGCACTCGCCAGAATGATAATGGAAATGGCAAGGGTTCCAAAGGGAAAAATAAAACAAGGAGCACGGAGAAGCTTGAATTCACTCCTCTTACTAAACCCATCTCTGAAATCATGCAGCTGGTCAACCTTCCTCCACCTCATCCAATGACCGACAAGCCAAAATTCCCTCGTAACATAAACAAATACTATGATTTTCACAAAAACAACGGGCACACCACTGATGGTTGTTGGGCCCTCAAGAAAATAATCCAAAAATGGGTCGACGAGGGAAAGTTAGATCGTTATGTCATGAAAAAAAGACAACAAGCGGAAGCGGAAGGAAGAGGAAAGTGAAGATGACGACAAAAGCGAGGATGAAGACCGCAGGCCTCCTAGGGCTAAGTTGCACGTGATACGGGAAGAGGTAACTTCTACCAGAAAACTAAGGGACCAGATCCACGAGCTAAGCAAAGTGTACCATGTTCCTGCTTGGATCCATAAAGCGGAAGAGGTCATTAGTTTCTCTCCCAATGAGTTGGCTGGAAGCCGAGCAGCTCGTGAACAACCCTTGGTGATAAAGGGCCGAATAGACAATGTTGAATCCGAAAGACTTCTCGTTGACACGGGGGCCTCCCGCTGACATCCTATATTATTCGGCCTTCCAGCGGATGGGCTTGAAAGACACCATGTTGGAACCTTATCATGGAAGGCTAGAAGGATTCACCAATCACAAGGTGAGAGCCAAGGGAACTGTGGAGCTGGAACTTGAAGTCGGTGATCATCCCTTCCTAGCCAAAGCCACAGTCAATTTCGTAGTCATGGATTTGACTAGTGATTACCATGCGATCATAGGCATTCCAAGTCAAGCTAAACTTGGGATGGTGGCCTCACTTCCCCACCAACGAGTTAAATTCCCCACTCGGGCGGGGTGGATGTGTGAGGGCCACCCCCAAAGACTTCTTGGAACATGTCGTGAAGAGCAGAAAGAAATCCAAAAGTGTGGAGATAGATACCCCCGAGGAAAACATCAAGATCTCAAAGTCTCAGAAAACCATCGAGACTAGCTCCAGAATGAGCTATATTCGTGAGGTGCTTGCAGATGAGGACGAACCTGTGGTCCTAAAAATTACAAATGACCTAGGCATAGTTCAGCCCGTATCCGAGGAAGACCCTGTTCTCTTCAACGACCAGAACTCGGGGGCCAACCACGACCTAGGGAAGGTCAGTCTCCCAGATGTTGATAAACTTATGGAGGAAGAGGGCCTCGACGTGAACGATAATGAAGGGAGAAGAATTAGAGAGATCATTATCGAGTCTCTAGAATTCCGTGACGGTCCTGAAATGAAGCACTGTAGATGGCTGGAAGAGGTAGTCATCAATCCTGACTATCCTGAACAAAAAATCAAGCTCGGGGGCCAATTATCTCCAGAAGAGAAAGAAAAAATCATCTCCCTCTTGAAAAGCAGTCTTGACGTCTAAAAAATCATCTCCCTCTTGAAAAGCAGTCTTGACGTCTTCGCTTGGAGAGTCGAAGATATGAGGGGGATCAATGAAGAAGTAGCCCTCCACCGCCTGGAAGTTGATCCTTTGGCAAAGATTATCTCCCAGACAAGGAGAAATTTTGCAAGGGACAAAGAGGAAGCTATAAAAGAAGAGGTGCAGAAATTACTTAGCGCCGGAATAATTCGTGAAGTCAAGTACCCCGTTTGGTTGGCCAACGTAGTTATGGTGAAAAAGCAAAATGGAAAGTGGCGTATGTGCATAGACTTTACTGATCTAAACAAAGCCTGTCCCAAGGACAGCTATCCTCTCCCTAGAATTGACAAGTTGGTTGATTCCATTGTTGGACACCAAACTCTCAGCTTCCTAGATGCCTATTCAGGCTATCATCAGATAAAAATGGCGGAAGAGGACATTGAGAAGACAGCCTTCCAAACACCTGGGGAAATTACTGTTACATCATGATGCCTTTTGGGCTCAAGAACGCGGGTGCTACATACCAACGGATGGTGAATCGAGTTTTTGCAAGCCAAATAGGTCGTAACATGGAAGCTTATATTGATGACATGGTCATAAAGACCAAGGAAGGCGATCACGTTCCCGAGCACGGAAGAGACAATTCACAACCTCCGAGCTAATAACATGAAGCTAAACCCAAGCAAGTGCGTGTTTGGGGTAACAGCTGTAAAGTTCCTAGGCTTCATGGTATCTCAAAGAGGGATTGAAGCAAACCCCGAAAAAATAAAGGCGCTCGTTGACATGAAGGAACCTGCCACCATCAAGGAGGTTCAAAGACTTAATGGAAGAATCGCGTCCCTTGGAAGATTCATCGCCAAATCCGCTGAAAAGTCACTGCCTTTCTTCAAGGTATTGAAGGGAACCAAGAGCTTCTCTGGACTCTGAATGCTCAGAAGCATTCCTCCGGTTGAAGGAGTACTTGGGTTCCCCTCCCTTGCTTAGCGATCCGACTACCGGTGAGATGCTTGTACGTCTTCCTAGGCCACCGATCATCGCCGTCGCAGCTGCCCTAGTTCGAAATGATGAAGGAATTCAAAAGCTGTCTACTATGTCTCTAAGGCGTCAGACGTGGAAAACAGATACTTCAATGTGGAGAAGATAGCGTACGCACTAGTCATTGCATCGAGGAAACTACGTGCCTATTTTTCCGCACATCCTATCACCGTGTACACAAATGAACCGCTGAAGAAGATACTACATAAGTTGGACGGTTCTGGGCGTCTCCTTAATTGGTCCATCGCTCTCACTGAGTTTGATATCACTTACCAACCAAGGAAGACCCTCCTGGCACAGCCCCTGGTTGACTTCATGGTTGAGACTGCCTTTATGGGTGAGCATCTCCCCACCTCTAGGAAGCAAAACGCACCAGAGGATAAAGACTCTCCCATTGAACTCCCATCCAACTGTTGGATCCTGTATACGGATGGATCAGTCACAAAGGAAAGAAGCGGAGCTGGAATTGTACTAGCAAGCCCGGAAGGAGAATATACTACGCAAGACGCCATCCGTTTCAAGTTCCCTGCCTCCAATAATCAAGCGGAATATGAAGCTCTAATATTTGGCATTGAATTAGCCTCCTTCTATGGAGCAACTAAGGTGGCGGCTTTCTGCGACTCCCAACTCGTTGTCAAACAAGTAAAGGGAGAGTATAATGCCCAAGACCCCACCCTTGCCAAGTATAGAGACCTGGTCCTAGATATGACGAAGAAGATGGAATTTTTCGAGCTCAAGCAAATTGGCAGGGAAGCTAACCAGGTCGCAGACGTCCTTTCCAAACTGGCAACCATGGATGTGTCTAAGACCAGTCCATATGTAGTTTATGCCGAGGAACCTGCGTACGAAAGACTACAAGTCATGCTCTTAGATGGAGAGGATAGATCTTTGGATCGATGACTACATTGAATACATTGAGAAGGAGAAACTCCCTGAAGATGAAGCTCAAGCTAAACTCATCAAGAAGAGGTCTCCAAGGTTCGTGGTTATAAGCGGAGTCCTCTACCGAAGATCTTTCACGAAGCCCCTGCTAAGGTGTGTCTATCCCAAGGAAATTCAGAACCTCTTGGCAGAAGTACATGAAGGCGTTTGTGGCGGGCACCCGGGGGCCAGAACCTTAGCTGACAAGATCATATCGCTAGGTTACTACTGGCCAAACCTAAGGGAAGACGCACACGCCTATGTTAGAAAATGTGACAAGTGCCAAAGATTCTCTGACATTCCTAGACTACCGGCAGTTGAGCAAACACTTGTAATACCTACGTGGCCATTTGATATGTGGGGGATCGACATCATCAGACCCTTCCCTCCCGCCCGTGGTAATTGCAAGTACGTGATAGTAGCTGTTGATTACTTCTCCAAGTGGATAGAAGCCAAGGCATTAGCCAAGATAACGGAAGAGAACGCGATCAACTTTGTCCATGACAACATCTGGTGCAGATTCGGCCTTCCACATACAATTGTCTCTGATCATGGGCTGGAATTCTCCACAGCATTCACTACAGAGTTGGGAAGGGTAAAAGTCCGCCATGCGAAATCTTCAGTTAGCAGACCACAAGGCAATGGCCAAGCAGAAGCAGCAAACAAACTGGTCCTAACCGCCCTTACTAAGAACCTTGAGGGACGTGAGGGTAGATGGTTGGACGAACTTTCCCTAGCCTTATGGGCTGTTCGCACAACCACCCGGGGCCAACCGGGGAAACCCCATTCGCACTAACCTTCGGTTCTGAGGCTATGGCACCAGCGGAGATGGCCATCCCTACTGTGAGAAACTCCCATTACGATGAACAAGTCAACAAGGTCAATAGGCTCCTAGACCTAGATCTGATAGATGAAAAACGACTAGCTGCACAGATGAGTATGGTGAATTACAAGCAAAGGACCAAGGCATATCACGACAAGAGGGTCATCAGAAGAGTATTCCAAGTAGGTGATTGGGTACTTAGAAAAATTGAAGCTACTGGTCGGAAGGCGTAATGTAACAAGCTCTCCCCAAGTGGGAAGGTCGTATATCATCACTCAAATCATTCGAGAAGGGACCTGCAGATTGAAGACGAGGAGGGGAAGGACCTCAAGCATCCGTGGCACTCCGACAACCTTAGAAAATATTATCACTAGTCCAATTTATTTTACAGTAGATTAGTTTCTTATTTTCTGTCTTTTATTTTTTGTTAGTTGATAGGATTGCAGTTCGATGTAATCGCATTTCAGTTTTACGAAAGCAGATTCTTCCAACACGCAAAGCAACTATCAACTCTTCACACGTAACATCATGAGACGAGGACTTTATCCCCGACTCTTCTAAACACATCCCGTCAAGGGTCCGCCTTGATCCAGATACCAAGCTAAGACCAAGGGTCCTCCTCGCTCGATGGCTTACCACACATCCCGCCAAGGGTCCACCTTGATCCAGGATACCAACGGCCCAAGACCAAGGGTCCTTCTTGGCACGATGGCTTACCACACATCCCGTCGTGCGGTCCACTTGATTCAGATACCAGCGGAAAGACCAAGGGTCCTCGCGGCTCGATGGCTTAGCACATCCCGTCAAGGGTCCACCTTTGATCCAGATATAATGCGGCACACCGAGGGTCCTCCTTGGCCTGATGGCTACCACACATCTGTCAAGGGACCACCTTGATTCAGATACCAGCCAAGACCAAGTGGTCCTCCTTGGCCTGATGGCTTAGCACATCCCCGTCCAAGGGTCCACCTTGATCCAGGATACCAATGTGCCCAAGACAAGGGGTCCTCTCGCGCGATGGCTTACCACACATCCCGCTGCGGACCACCTTGATTCGGGATACCCAGCCGCCAAGCACCCGGTCCTCTCGCGGCACGATGGCTTAGCACATCCCGTCAAGGGTCCACTTGATCCAGGATACCAACGGCGGCCAGACCCGAGGATCCTCGGCACGATGGCTTACCACACATCTGTCGAGGGACCACCTTGATTCGGGATACCAGCGCCAAGACTAAGGGTCCTCGCTTGGCACGATGGCTTACCACACATCTGTCAAGGGTCCACCTTGATCCAGGATACCAACGGCCAGACCAAGGTCCTCCTTGGCACGATGGCTTACCACACATCATCTGTCAAGGGTCCACTTGATTCGGGATACCAGCGGCAGACGATGGTCCTCACAGGCACGATGGCTTAGCACATCTGTCGAGGGTCCACCTTGATCCAGATACCAACGGCGAGACCCGAGGTCCTCGCGGCGATGGCTTACCACACAGCGTCCGTCGAGGGATCACCTTGATTCGGGATACCAACAGCGGCCAAGACCCAGGGTCCTCCTTGGCAGCACGATGGCTTAGCACGTCTGTCGGGTCCACCTTGATCCAGGATACCAGCGGCCAGACCAAAGGTCCTCCATGGCACGATGGCTTACCACACATCATGTCGAGGGTCCACCTTGATTCGGGATACCAACGGCCCAAGACCAAGGGTCCTCCTTGGCACGATGGCTTACACACATCCCGCCAAGGGTCCACCTTGATTCAGATACCACCAAGACCAAGGGTTTTCTGCCTGATGCTTAGCACATCCTCGTCAAGGGTCCACCTTGATCCAGGATACCAACAGCCTAAGACCAGTGGTCCTCCTTGGCCTCGATGGCTTACCACACATCATGTCAAGGGTCCACCTTGATTCAGATACCAACAAGACCAAGGGTCCTCTCGCCCGATTGGCTTACCACACATCCCGTCAAGGGTCCACCTTGATTCAGATACCAGCGGCCAAGACGAGGGGTTTTCCTTGGCACGATGGCTAAGACATCCCGTCGAGGGTCCACCTTGATCCAGGATACCAATAGCAAGACCCGAGGTCCTCCTTGGCGATGGCTTACCACACATCTGTCGAAGGTCCACCTTGATTCGGGATACCAACGGCGAACAAGGGTCCTCCTTGGCACGATGGCTTACCACACATCACTGTCGAGGTCGCGCACTCGGGATACCAACGATCAGACGAAGGGTCCTCCTTGGCACGATGGCTAACCACACATCTGTCGAGGGTCCACTTGATCGAGGATACCAACGACGAAGAACGAGGGTCCTCCTTGGCACGATGGCTTACCACACATCTGTCAAGGGTCCACCTTGATTCAGATACCAACATCCAAGACCAAGGGTCCTCCGCGGCGATGGCTTAGCACATCCCGTCAAGGGTCCACCTTGATCCAGATACCAGCTGCCAGACCAAGTGGTCCTCCTTGGCACGATGGCTTACCACACATCGTCGCGGACCACCTTGATTCAGATACCGCCAAGACCAAGGGTCCTCTCGGCACGATGGCTTAGCACATCCTGTCGAGGTCCACCTTGATCCAGGATACTGACCCAAGACCAAGGGTCCTCGCTTGGCTTTGATGGCTTACCACACATCTGTCAAGGGTCCACCTTGATTCGGGATACCAATGCTCAAGACCAAGGGTCCTCTCGCTCCGATGGCTTACCACACATCCCCGTCAAGGGTCCACCTTTGATTCAGATACCAATGCCCAAGACCAAGGGTTTTCTCTCGCCCGATGGCTTAGCACATCCCGTCAAGGGTCCACCTTGATCCAGATACCAATGCCCAAGACCAAGGGTCCTCCTTGGCGCTGATGGCTTACCACACATCTGTCGAGGTCCACCTTGATTCGGGATACCAACATCCAAGACCAAGGGTCCTCCGGCTCCGATGGCTTACACACATCTGTCGTCAAGGGTCCACCTTGATTCAGATACCAACGGCCGACTGGGTCCTCTCGCCTGATGGCTTAGCACATCCCGTCAAGGGTCCACCTTGATCCAGATACCAACGCCCAAGACCAAGGGTCCTCCTCCTCGATGGCTTACCACACATCCCGTCAAGGGACCACCTTGATTCAGATACCAATGCCCAAGACCAAGGGTCCTCCTTGGCTCGATGGCAAGCGCACATCTGTCAAGGTCCACCTTGATTCAGGATTACCAACAGTCAACACCAAAGGTCCTCCTTGGCCTAATGACATACCACATATCCTATCAAGGGTCCACCTTGATTCAGGATTACAAACATTACAAACATAACAGCCAAGACCGAGGATTTTCCTCGGCCTGATGGCTTAACAAACGTCCTACCAAGGGCCCGCCTTGATTCAGGATTACAACACATTTAAAGCCAAGGAAACCTTCCTCGGCCTAAATAACTTAAGAGTATAGTTAAAGCCGAGGAGTCCTTCCTCGGCCTAACCACTTTCTCAACAATTAGGGAGCAAGGAACCCTCCTTGGATCCCACCTTCTTAAGTCTAGTGCCCCTGCCTAGCATACAAAAATATAAGCCAGTCATTAAAATAACACAAATCATGACAAAAGGATTTTTTCATTGATATTCAAAGAAAATTACAAACCCTACCGTCTATTACAAAAAACCATAGAAAGGAAAATCTATCCTAAGTTTGCTGCTCGTCATCAAATGACTTCTCAAGCCACTCCTCAGTAATGGAGCCAGGGGGAGGAAGGACCGTTTGTTCAGTAAGGGCATTAGTTTCCTCGGCCCCTCCTTCCACCTCAGCTTCCATGGCCTCAGGTTCTTCCGCATCTTGGATCGCCTCCACCAAGTCTTTTATATTACCGGGGTCGACAGAGGCCGGCCTCCACACTTCCCTGCATGCTTGAGCATCCTTGGCTGCCATTATGTCCAAGTTGCTTTCAGAAAAAGGGATCAGGTGGTGGAGAGCCCTGACTTCCTCGGCATATTGGTCCCGGTAAATTAGCTGAGCAACTTTGTTGATGTCTAAGCCGGTGGAGGGGTCAGCCAAGACGCTTCGGGCCAAGTGAAGATAACCATCTTCAAACATGGTGGCCGTCTGCTCGTCCACGGCGTCCTTAAAAGCCGAGCTGGCCATCATCATATCCTTGAAGGCCGAGCTCTCCTTGAACCGAGCAACGGCCTCTTCCTACCTGGCAGGAAGGGTAGCTTCTAATCCTCGGCACTTGGCCTCGGCTTCATCGGCCTTTGTTTGAAGCTCGGCCTTATCAGTCTTTGCCTTGGCAAGCTCTTCCTCTTTAAGCCGGAGATGCTCCTCGGCCTTGGCCTTCACTTCCTCGCCCCTCTTCACTTCGGCCTCTACTTTGGCCTTAGATGCCACGAGCTCAGCATCCTTGGCCTTCAAAAGTTTGACCAAGGAGGCCTTATCAGATGCACTCTTCGCTTGGGCGGCCTTGGCCTCATTCAGGCGCCTGGCTTTGGTCTTGGCCAAGACGTTTTCGTACGCCGTGACGGAAGCCAACTGAAAGAGAAATCAATGTTCGAAATTCAAGCAACTTTCAAACTTAAAATAACCGAGGAAAAAGAGACATTTACCTCGGAGATTAGGAGCCCTTTGCGGCAGAGCAAGACATCCTCACTTGGAGCCTCTTTGACAAGGGCTTCATAAGTCTCCTCATCCATATCCCTTTGTACGGGAGCTCGGCCTAATCTCGCGAGGACCCTCACGATGTAAAGGAAGGCCCCTAAGACGGGGAACATTGATGGCCATGCTCTTAGCGAGCTCGTCGGCCTCTTCATCAGTCTTGATATTTTGGATGGTTAAGGGAGGAGGAGCCTCAACATTGGGAGCCCCACTGACACTTGCTCGTTTAGATGCAGGCTCCTCGGCACTAACAACTTGGACTCTTTTGGAGCCAGATCTCCTTTGGACGAGGTCGGTTTCCTCGGCTCCCACCTCCTCGGCCTCAACATGAGGGTTAAGCCCATCTCCAGTTGTTGGCTCAACCCGTTCCTCGGATGCTGCACCCTCGGCATTAGCATCATCGTGCAGTAAGAGGGGAAGGGGTTTGTCACCTTGAACGTTCAGAACCAGGTTACGAGCATTGGTTTCCTCTCTCCTCTCCACCAAAGCAGACTTCTTGCTTTGCTTCCTCTTCCTCTTTACCAGCTCCTGGGGACTAAGTCTCTCCATGGCTATGGCTGCTTCTTCCTCGGTGGTTAAATCTGTAAGGACAAGGAAGAAATGGTCAAGTACGAGCAGAGGGAATTAGCATGCAAAAATTATGAGTAACAAAGATAAAAGTTTACATCCAACAATGTCAATTGCTTTCAGACATTGATCACGGGGACGCTCGGTCTTGCACCTAGTACAATCTTCATGGAATACTAAGCCGGGGTGTATCGTCCAATCATTGAAACGCCGT
This sequence comes from Adenophora triphylla var. japonica, assembly GCA_022495995.1. Classification (NCBI taxonomy): domain Eukaryota; kingdom Viridiplantae; phylum Streptophyta; class Magnoliopsida; order Asterales; family Campanulaceae; genus Adenophora; species Adenophora triphylla. Next base: position 361,895 of record JAFEMH010001366.1, on the reverse strand, counting down.
CCTCTTTTGACAGTGACGAGGGGAGCCACCCCGTCCTTTGGCCCCTGCATCAATCCAACTTGGATATAGTAATGATCCGAGGATTCAACTGCCTTCCAGTCGAGCAGCCCTACCTCGGCAAACTCCTCTAGTCGCTTGATTAAAGCTTGGGTCCACTCATATTGTTGGACTGAAAGGAGAAGAGGTGGGATCCTTCAAGGAGACTGGAACTCCCAACCTTGACGGCTCTCTACCCGGATAACGTGATTGTCCCAGCCTGCAACTTTGCTAGACATGGGGAGAAGCAACTTTGGTTTTTTGGGGGCACTCCTAATAACTACGAGCCAATTTTCCTTGATAACTTGGACTATGTAAAAATGACGGAAAGCACCCATGGTCGGCTCAAAACCTAGGCTACGGCAGAGCACAATAAAGCTCACAAGAACCCTAGTACCACTGGCTCCGAGCATGGCTTAGAGACGCCCTAACGTCATCCAAAAATTCATTGATGAATGGGTCCAAGGGAAGACGAAGCCCTGTTGAAACCGTTTGAAATAAAGATGGATATAATCTTGGTTGTAGTAAAATTCTTGCTCTTCCTTATCGAGTCTTGAGGTCAAGCTTCGCCCGTATAAGTTAACTTGTACTCGGTTCTATCCACCCCGTACTTGGAATATAACTTCTCTATCATGGGATCCCAGGAGCTTTGGAGCCCTCTCCCTTTCTTTTCCTAGGCTCTCCCTTCTTCGTACCAAGCGGCCGTCGGCTTGGGCACCTTCCACGAAGGCGTCAACTATTTGAGTAGACGAGGAGGGTACTCCTTCTCTTCCCGTCATATCTGCATAAAGACGAGGAGACAAAGTTAGTTACCTCGTCAATGGCTGATTTTAGGACGGGGAAGGGAGTTTCCCCTCCTCGTCATGTCATAAGGCCGAGGAGGGAGCCGTACCTCTCAGACGCTCACGCATTTCGCGATTGGAGGCCGGGTAGAACAGTTCGATGTGCTCCATCATCTCAGCCCTATCCTCAAAAACTATAACGTTGGGTGAACCAGACTCAATCCTATCTATTCTTGTGGAATCTGGGTATTGTAGGAATAACCGAGTTCGGCCATAACCTTTTAATTGCTTGCTTATTTCATCCAAGGTCAGCATCATCCAAGGTCCCCTCTCTCTACGATATACCCTTAGATTGCCAGTGTGATATCCATAACGGAATCGGGGGGAATGATCCCAAGAACGAGCCATCTAAGGGGAATCAAAGATTAAAGGGGGAGTTTGTTTAATATTCAAAAGCGTTCAACAAGACCCAAAAGAAAATCAAAGTTTGAAAGTTTTGAAAGTTTAAAACTTGAATTCATGAAGAAAAGCTCTATTCTTCAACAATGGCGGTTCGTGTTTCTTGACATATTCAAAATTATTTCCAAAACACCCTAGAAAACTTGAAATCAAAAGCGAAATGCAGAAAGGGGAAAGAATTTCGTACCTGAGTGTGAAGGAATGAATGGAATCGCAACAAAAAGCAACGTCGCCGGAAAGATAGTGTTCGTCGGAATCTGGAAACGATGAACGCTGTGTTCGTCGGAGATCTCTCTTGCCTTTGCTCTCGAATAACTGGGGTTTGTAAAGAACGAAATGAAAGGGTTTTAGCTTTTTATAACCCCTTAATCGGGTCAAACTCATGGGTAAAGAGGAAAAACGGGTAAGGCGCCCCAAGAATTAAATGCACAAAACAGTTTTCGAGGCGTGACAAGACTGGGGGGGCCCAGGTAGTCATCAGAATAGCAACCGTCAGTTACAGGAAACAACACCGAGGACACGTGGTAAACCTGTTCGTATCCCATAGCCGAGGACGAGGAGACTTTCTACTCGACCTAAGCCGAGCTAGAAAGTCGGGGGCCACTGAACGGTATAAACTGAGATACGCACATGGGCTTGCTCGAGCTGGGCCTAATTGGATTGGGCCATGAATATTATCTAAATAACCAAGTATCAGGGCCAAGTAAGGTCTTCCTCGTATGCCGAGGAACATTTACCTCGGCCTTATGTCACCATGCTGGGGCCGCCATGTCGCAAGTAACGAGGGGAGAAAAGTTCTTACCTCGGCATTTCATCACTGTGACGAGGAAACAAAATCATTTACCCCGGCATATATACTTGTCGGCCAATCACCAAATAACGAGGAAACAGAATCATTCACCTCGGCCTATTTGCCAAGGCCGAGGTAAAACATTTAAGTTCCTCGGCGTTCCGGCTAGCAGTTATACAATCCTTATACAACAAGGATTATACATTCATGATTCAATCAGGATTGTAACCAACTACACCACTTCAAGTCAAGCAAGGACTCCTTAACAGATATAATTCTCATAGGATTACATCTTATCTCTTTACAAGTTTACTTCAACATGGATTCTATCAATCCATCCCTATAAATACAAGCCCCATGGCTCATAATTAGGTACGTTACTTTTTACATTGGGGAAACTCTGTCAATTTGTTTTCTCATATACAAACCGTGAACTTACTCTCACGCCGGAGGGCCTTTAGCCGGATCCGCCCCGGCTTAGTTTACGTGTTTTCTCTTATTTTCAGGCCTTGCAATCACCGGAGCAATCATCGCTTGGATTTGGGCTGTTTTGACGATTTTGGCATCATCATTGCCAAACATACCCTTATAAACAATGACATGCGACGCACAATTGTCTCTACAAGTAAAACTTGGACACGAACCATTATTTGCCTTCGAAAAACCCTCACACGTAAAGAATTTGACATTAAAAACACGATATAATAACACATTATAGTAGAAAATAAATACCCAATCAAGCATCACAAGCATTGCAATATGAATAACTACAAAAGATGCATAGAGACTCTATAAACAATGAGAAAACTCATGGTATCAGAGTATGGTTTCGACTTTGAAATCATGCTCTCGACGAATTAGAGAAACAAAGGCTCTCAACAAAATATACTCTTATTTATTATTTTTGTTGCTCCATATTTATAATGGTATTAGAGTCTGATTTCGATTTTAAAATCATGTCTTCATAGTTTAAATAAACATTGTCACATTTCTTATTTAAGGGAGGGATTGTGACATAGTGAACTGATCTTTAATGTCTCTCTCATGTGGTATCATTGATAATAAAAGAGGTTCTTCATCTTTACAATGACAAAGATTGTGGTATGTCTTCCAATCCATATTATATCACTCAAGGTAATAAACTTTTATATATATATAAAAAAAATCTTGTCATTTATCTTTAGCAAGAATTGCCTCTATCTCACATATTACGGCCACCACCTTATGTGACGTCCGACCACCACAAATCCATATTTACATCACTCGAATCTTCTAAATAATTAAGTGTCATTCAATATAAAAATGATGATCGATTGTCGTTAACTATAAAAACGATGATTGAATGTCGTTCACTATAAAAACGATGATCGAGTGTCGTTCACTATAAAAACGATGGTTAAGTGTCGTTCACAATAAAAGCGATAATTAAATGTCATTCACTATAAAAACGATGATTAATCATATTTACATTACTTCAATCTTCTGAATATTTTAGTGTTGTTTATTATAAAAACGATAATTAAGTGTCGTTCGATTTTAAAACAATGATTAACCATTTTGACATCACATCCATCCTCCAAATAATTAAGTGATGTTCAATATAAAAGCGATGATTAAGTGTCATTCACTAAAAACGGAGATTGAAAAAAGAAATAACTGATGTGGATGTCTATTCAGATATTATAACATCTGACACAAAATATGTTAGAAGATCAAATTTTTGGGCTCTCCATATCTTATCATGTTATTATAGCAGGTCTGTTACACGTGAAGGCTTAAGGGCCCACGATGTTGCTACGCATCTTCTGATTAATAAGTCCACGTTTTAAGGCTTGACAAAATCCGATTACACGTGAGAGGGCGTGTTAGAGACACTATCTCACATTAGGAATTAACAAACCTTGCCTATAACTTATATCATTAGCCACTTCCCTTAACACCCGTTAATTTTAAAATAGATTTTCACGCCTTAAGAATTTTACTCCATAGTATTTGTTTTTGATGCCTTGTATATTTATTTTATGATGTACATTAATTTCTTAGTTTCATGACATACCTCTAAGTATTTTTATATTTCTAATTAAATAAATTCTTAATGACCCCTCTTACAAGTGATTAAAAGAACACAAATGAGAATGCATATAGTTAATGAAAAAGTAATCGTTAATTTTTTAATCGACATTAAAAAATAAGATGAATGTGATTAATTTTTTAAGTAAATAATTAAAAACTTCATTTTTCATACTCATTTTCTCTTCTATATTTTATTTTTCATACTTATATGTTTTTTTAATATTTATGTAAAATCAAACTAAAAATCTTATTTATTGTGAACCGAAAGAAATATAAATTAATATTAAAAAAAAAAAAAAAGATAGATGTGACACAATATTGCCGCTTGCAATTGGTTGTTGGTTCAAATCTTATTTTTCATTAGTCTTGGAAAATCGATAACCTATTCTATCTAAAATTTTAAACGTGCTAATTTGATTTTTAAGTTTGTCAATTTATTACAATTAGAAAAAATTAATAAATTATGAAATTTTAGACGAATTGAAACACGTGTGCAAGATGCATAAGTTTTGAAGGGACATTTTGGTCATTAAACATGAAAAACTCTCAACTCTTCACAACCATGACACCACTAGCACCACTGCCAGCAAATCACTACTATCGCTGGCATAGCCATCAAAATGCCGCAACCACCACCAAGCCACCATTGGCACCGCTACCACGAAATCACCACTATAAACCAAATTAAACGTCTATTTATTTCTTTAACATAGCATCCAAAATCAAATATCAATTATTTGCTTTAAGATAGATTTTGCTTCTTCAAAGTAATTGTTGTCATTGTGTTCTTCAATGGCCGGATTTAGACATTAGAGTCGGCTAAAGTTGTGTTGCTGCGAAGAGATGGCCGACGAAGGTGACATATGGAGAGATTACAAACATGCAACGTTATTAGGCATGCCAAATTTCAAATATGTCACATTTTGGGCATGACAACATAGTGTAATTTTTGCATATATAAATCCGTATAATACTGTAGTAGTGGACGGAATCGAACCCGGTACCTTGCGCTTTTTTTTTTTTTTTTGAAGGGGATCAACACATTTCACCGCTCCCCCCTTGATGCACTTCACAGATGCGCCTAGCTATGCTAGGGAGGGCAATGTCATTCCCTCTAACCACTGGTGGGGGAATAGAACTCAGGACCCCCAGGTTGGAAGCCATAAACTCTAACCATCAGGCTAAGACCCCGCATGCCGGTACCTTGCGCTTTGATATCATGTAGAGTTATAACTTGATTTAAAAGGTTAAGCTGTTAGATTGTCGCTCAACAATATATATAGAGCTTTCAAAGTGGACGACGAAGAGAAGGTTGGAGGAGTTGTGTTCACCGACCGGAGAAGATATAGATGGATGCTTTTCGATGGTTGCCGACAAATATGGAAAGACAATAAAAGGAGGTTAGCAGATTTGAGGAGATGGTGGATCTGGTGTAGAAAGGGAGATGTTGCTGCTGGATGGAGTTGGGAGCGCAGGTGGCTGTCGATAATGGAGAGAGGTTGGATTTTGTTCTAGTCCGATTGTTCCGGCTCAGTGAAGGAGATAGACGGTTGGGGCTTGGGTTGAATCGGGGAAGAAATTTTCCCTTTTTTATTTTTATTTTTAAACTCAGTCCCTTTAGCTACTTTTATTCTTTTTTTTTGTCTTTTTTTATGTAATGAATAATGATTAAAATATTTTTTAACTTATTGTATATTAAAAGAGTGTATAATAAATGAATATTTTTAACACCAAATTAAATATTTTTAATATTTTTACTTTAATTATTTAAATTATATTTTTTATTTAAATTATTTGAATATTTGAATGAAAATTAATTTTAAATGTGAGTATTATTTAAATTTTGGGCAAATTGTGAATCGTTAACATATCTTTGCTCACTTTGCACAAGTGCTCGCGAAATAACAATTGTACCCATTTAAAAGTCGCGTGCATGGCAAGTGACTTTCATTCCGGAAAAAATAATTTATTTTTTTAATTTTTACACCCGATTGTAAGAAATTGACAGACTTATAAATCAAATTGACACATTTTAAAATCAGGTAGAGTATTGCAACCGCGTAAAAACCAAGTTATCAAATTGCAGTTTGCCATTTTTTATTTATCAACTTTTAATAATAATTTAACTTAGTCTTACTCATTTTCGAAAAAATCTAAAACTTATTATTAATACATAATTTTAAAATTATCAATAACAAATTTGAAATTTATTACAATAGATAAAACTAACTTAAATTAATATTTAAAGTTGACTCAAATTAAAAATTAAAAAAATAAAATTTAGTTTTGGAAAGGTAGAGAAGTTTGGATCCAAATGGTTAATTTATACTTATTTGAATAATTAAGAGTTGTCCAATCCACATAATTGCTAAGATCTGATTTGGATTCTAATTTGATCTACCTGTCATTCCTGGGATGTCCAACCAAATACTCCCTCATTCCCATCCCAAGTACTCCCTCCGTCCCACTATCTTGTGTTTTCCATTTGGATCGTCATTATCTTGTGGCACCTTCCAAAAATAACCAAGTTTTTATATTTTTATATTCACTCTACCCCACCACTCATTCTCTCTCTTCATTTTCTACCACATATTTATTCAACCAACACTACTATTTACCCCACTCATTCTCTTTCTTCATTTTCCACCACACATTTTTTTTATTTTATTCTTTTTCCTTGGTTTTTGAACCCACCCCTTGGGTGTCAACTATAGTGGGACGGAGGGAGTATTACTTTTTATTCAAATTGGCGTCTCGTTTAAAGCGTTATCTTTTTTCAAAAAAAAATGTTTTATTAATATTCTATTATCTCATCCACTATTTTCTCCACTAATTCTCTTTCCTCTACACTTACAACATCTTTTAAATTCACTATTTTCTCCACTAATTCTCTCTCCTATTTTCAAATTACACACAAAATTTTTTCTTTCCACACTTTTTCTTAATTTGCATGCCACCCCTAAAAGGGTGACACTCTTGGTGGGACGGAGGGAATATCTATTTTTTGGGGGATTATTATTGTTGTCATCTTCCCAAATACTCTCTCCGTTCCACTTCAAAGAACCCATTTTTTTTGACGTCCCACTTCAAAGAGCCCATTTCATAAATAAAAATATGTGAACAGTGTTTCGGACATTTATATCCTCATAATATTTATATATTTACTAAAAAATCGTTCATTATACCCCTACAATATTAACATATTTACAAAAAAATCATTCATTAACTTACTATTCCTCCCACTCATTTTCTTCTATTAAATGTTTTTAATTTTTACATTCTCTCTTCTCTAATTTTCCACACACTTTCAATTTTTTATTCATTTTTTAAAAAAAATTCTTAAAAATTGTGAAATATTACCGTGAGCTCTTTAAAATGGGACGGAGGGAGTATATTATTATTAACAACAATGGAAGACTAGACAATCAAAATCGCCTCAAAAATCTGTAATAATTCTATTATAAATATTTTTTCCGTCTCACTATAAACTACTATACTTTACTATTTTACTATTTACTTATAAATTAAGAAAAAAATTGAGTGAAGCAAATGATAAATGATGTAAGTAAGCGAGATAGGATCGTAAGAGAAAGAAAAACCGAATAGATAATAATAATTGAATTGTTATTTTGAGTATTACATATAATTTCCAATAATATTAAAATAAAAAAATATTTTCATTTTATAGCGTATGTAGCTTGTATTGAGACGCCTTATAACAAAAGCCTTATAACGTATAATTTGTAGTGAGAAGGAGGAAGTATATATTTCTTTATATATACACATGTATATATACTCCCTCCGTCCCAATAGTAGCTCTCCATTTTGCCATTTTGGGTATCCCGTTAATAGCTTTCACTTTTTTTTTTTTGGCAAATGAATCTTTACTATTCCCTCTACTCATTCTCTCTCCTACATTATTTTAATACTAACAACACCATTATAATTTACTATTCTCTCCACTCATTCTCTCTCCCATTTTCAAATTACACTCACAACATTTTTCTTCCCCCCATTTTCTTAATTTGCGTGCTTGACAAAAAATGAGAAGCAATTGTTGGGACGGAGGGAGTATATATATATATACTCCCTCCCTCCCTCAGTACCAATTCACTTGATATCAAAATCTTTGATGCAAGAATTAAGTAAAACTAAGAGGGAGAATAGGAGAGATAATTAGTGTAACGAGATGTTGTAAGTAAGAAAAATAAAGTAAGAAAGATAATGAGTGAGAAGAATAGTAATTCGATTGTTGTTGTGAGTATAAAAGATTTCTGTTTTGAATAATATCAAGTGACGTGAGACGGAATAAAATGGAAATTAGTATTAAGTGAAGCGGGTAGGATGAAATATTGTCTTTTTGATTAATGAGTAACTCTAGTGAAAAATTAGTTTTTTTTTAAGTGTTATAAAAAAACTAGTTTTCTAAATCGTTCATCACTCTTATTAGTTAGACTTAGTGCTTTAAAACTAATTTTTCTTTTATGTTACGAAAAAACTAGTTTTTTACGAGATTTTGGCTTGATTAATTGGCTTACATTACATGAAATCAACAATTTTTTATGTGGGCCAAATTCACAACTAGGATTAAATTTGGGTTCTAAATGGGCCTTTGTTTCTGCTTAAAGCCCATCAGCCTGGACAGTCTCTTTTTGTTAAATTGCTCAAAGAAAAAGCAAAGGTTGAAAAGAGCCCAATACACAAAAAATGAGCAATTTGATTTCGCTATATTTGAGCCCAATTTTGATTTCTTAATTTAGTTTACTTTGGAGATTATTCTATGTTACTCCCCCAGTCCGCCGCTAAATGATCTTCCTACTTTTTCGATTGTCGATACGAAGTTATTTTGAGTATTACAAAAAACTCCTTGGTATATTGAATGTGCAAAAACATACACGCGCTAACAAGAAAGGGATTATAACTTTTTATAATACCTAAAAAACCAATGTATTTATAAGTTGTTTAACTGATAAATAAATTTATCAATTGTTTAACAAAACAATAAGCACAAAAAATCTTCAAAATAACTTGTATATTATAATTATCAGTTGTTTTAACTAAAGCAACAGATAAATGTAACTTATAACCGATAAATACGGGCTATAGAGGAATTATGAAAAATTATAATTTTTTCGCGGGTAGCTAGCGCATGTTTTTATGTGTCTTTTTTTGTAAATTTTATTTTTGACCGATGAATTTTTTTGTAGAATCATAACTTACATGTTTTTTTTTAAAAAAAAATTGCATCTTTTTTAGGGAGTTTTGGTAAAAACTAAAAACTCCTTATGTGACATTAGATAGAGGGAGTGGCACGTTTAATCACTGCATATGACAATTTTCCAACACTATAATTGTTGTACTCTTTAGTCTTTAACACCAACACGGGCACTAAAAAACATCATTCGACACTTTTTAACACTATACCTGATATTGAAAACCACTATAACTGTTTTTAAAAAGTATCAGTTAATTACAAAAATGCTATCGCGTGTTTTAAAGAATCTCTAGTTAATTACGAAAATGACACCACACATTTTTAAAATTAGTTTTTCATATGTGTTTGAAAAAACTAGTTTTTTTAATGAAAATAAAAATTATGTTAGTAGCAAATAAGTAATTAAACATTTTAATGATAATGTAACAAACTCTCCCATTTATCCAAATAAATTCCTTGAAAAAAATCAGCAAAACAGCAGAATCTTTACAAGTGTCACCATTTTTTCTTTCCCTTTTCACTATAAATACATTGCACACCCTTGCTAGTAAAGCCACAACTAAATTAGCTCACTCAAAAGATATGTGTTCTTCTTCCATTTCCCGGCGAGGATTCGCGGTGGTTCTTGCGGTGGCAACGCTGGTGGGGTTGACTAATGGCGGCAACTGCGGTTACGAGGCTATCTTCAACTTTGGCGACTCTAACTCCGACACCGGTGGCTTTTGGGCTGCTTTTCCGTCGCAGTCGGCGCCTTTTGGCATGACTTACTTCAAACGGCCCTCTGGCCGTGCTACTGATGGGAGGCTCGTTATTGACTTCCTTGGTAATTTTCTCTCTCTCTTTATGTGTGTGTGTGAGTTGTGTGTGTTTTTGCTTCTTGAATGGATATGAAGTTAACTACTTCCTCCGTCACAAAACAGTGGTCACAAAACATTCCAACTGTTTTGTGACGGAAATACGAATAAACTTTGAGCTATAATTTTAAGTTGATTTGATTATTTTAAGGAAAATCTAAAAATTATTATTGTTACAACAACAACAATTATATCAATAACAAGTTTTAGATTTTAATTAGGATTATCAAATCAACCTAAAATGATTTCTTATATTTCATTCGTAGTAACGACAAAAAAAAAATGGTAATATAATTTTGTGACGGAAGGAGTATGAAACACCATTTTTGAGTGAGCATCGATGCTGTACTAAATCTTCTCTACCATTTTTATATTCCACATTGTGCTCCTTTTGGTGTTTTAACAGTTTTGGAAAAAATAAAAGAGATAGATGTGTGACGTGCTTTAATAATGGAGAGCAACTTTTTCTATTATTTCTAATTTTCTTTGAAATAGTTTTTTATCCGTGCGTTTAACGTACGGGTGTAGCACTGGTTAGAGCTAACGTCATTCGTTAAATCATACTCCCTCCGTCCCCGTCGAGTGTACACTTATTTCCCTTTTGGTCCATCCCAGCCGAGTGTGAACTATCAAAAATGGAAAAGTCAAAAATGGAAAAGGTTTTAATATTTTATATTCTCCATACCCCACCCACTCATTAACTCCACTCATTCTCCACCATACAATTTATTCAACCAAACTACTATTTACTCCACTCATTCTCTCTCTTCATTTTCTACCACATATTTTCATTATCTTAATAATATTTCTTAATCGATGTGCCTCGGTCAATGGTGCACACTTGGGTGGGACGGAGGGAGTAGACAAGAGAAAATCAAAAGAAAAAGACAAAACAACGCTGCTGGAAATGTGTGGTATATAGGTCAATATACACATCATCATCAAATCAAATGATATCTCAATTATGGTCCAGAAGTAGGGAAAAGCTTCAAAATTTTCTTGTTGTTTTGTGAATCAGTTAGCCCACCAATTTTTGTCATGATCCCCAAGTAATGGGCCTAGGTTTGGGCCTCAACACAGTAAAATCGGGGTTCGAGTCAGTCTGACAAGGCCCATTAAGCGAATCCTATACTTGCATGAACACACCTGATGCTACCACATAAAATGAGTTGCACCGGGCTGAGTGAGTGGCTGGATTGTGGATACTCCGGCTGCTTCTCCCCGTTTGTCTCCTGCTATGCACATCACGTAAATTAGGCCGGGGGCGTCTCCGGCGTTACCCCTCCGGCGTGAGAATCAGTGCAAGATCTTGTAAACAAAATAAATGTCAATGTAAACTGGTAGAATGTAGCTGCAGGAATATGATTGGGCACCTTATCAGTAAGTAGAGAAGCCAACTTTGTACCTAACATATAGCTCATCATTACAATAGATTTCGTGGGCCCCAGCATAACGACTTTAACAGCTTCTGGACTGTAGCTTTTGATCCATATGTCGCCTATAGGCGGCAACTAAGGCGACAACCAAGAGATAAGAACATGCTAATGCGGGATGCCGGCCTAGAGATTATACCATTTTCATACCGTGAAGGGTTTCTCGCCGGACCTTGTTTCCCGCTCATCCTTAAAGAGGTCGCCAACGGGCCTTATATTATTGTGGGCCTATTATCCTGACCTTTAAGCCCACATTTATCATATTGGGGCCTCGTATAATCGTTTGAGCCCAAATCCCTTTTTTTACTATCACATCAACACCACAAATGTCTTGTTGCATGGGAACTGATTAGTACTATTTACAGTTACTGAATTTCTTCAAATGCAGCTGAATCACTTGGGCACCCATATTTGAGCCCATATTTACAATCAATCGGATCCGATTACAAACACGGAGCGAATTTCGCGACATTGGCATCCACAGTTCTCATGCCAAACACATCCTTATTCGTCACCGGGCTCAGCCCCTTTTATCTGCAGATTCAGCTTCATCAGTTCAAGCTTTTTAAGGCTAAGGTTAATGAATTCTCTTCCAAAGGTAACATAAACTTGGAGTAAATTCTTGACACGTTTAGCTCGGTTGTCTAATGGATTCCATTTTCAGGACAATCAAATCTTCCTTCGTCGTCTGACATTTTTGGAAAATCGCTCTACACATTTTACATCGGCCAAAATGACTTCACATCTAACTTGGCATCAATCGGGATAGGAGGAGTGAAACAATATCTTCCTCAAGTTGCTTGGCAAATCGTTAGCACGATCAAGGTGATGAGTACGTACTAGCTAGACTTTTGGGCGTATAAATTTATTTAAGCGCGATATTTAATGATCATCTTTACTATTTGAACAGGAAATATACGCAATGGAAGGAGGAGGACGGACATTTTTGGTCCAAAATATAGCCCCTATAGGTTGTTACCCCGCGTTTTTGGTCCAACTTCCCCATCGTGATTCTGACATAGACCAATACGGTTGCCTGACTTCGTACAACAATGCCGTGGTCGAGTACAACAACATGCTCAAGGACGCACTAAGTCAGACAAGGCAACAACTAAAAGACGCTAATATCATCTACGTCGACACCTACAAAGTGCTGCTAAAGCTCTTCCGAAACCCCACTTCTCATGGTACGTACGTACACTAATCTAGTAAAATAAAAAGATCGCATTTGAAAAACGTTTTACGTCGAAACAAACGGAGCCTTAGATTATAATCCTTAGTATTTACTATTTTTGGTGCAGGAATGAAGTATGGTACAACTGCATGCTGCGGAGCTGGTGGTGGAAGGTACAACTTTAACCCTAAAGTGTACTGTGGAAACAGTAAAGATGTGAATGGGCAAACTGTGACGGCATCCGCTTGCGGTGATCCTTACAACTATGTAAGCTGGGATGGAATCCATACTACGGAAGCTGCAAACAAGCAAGTCGCGGATGCTATTCTTGGTGGCTCTTATTCCGAACCTCGTTTTAAACTTCAGTGTTAATTGTAATGAAATGATATATCCTTGACGCGTGATCTCAAAACAATGTAATGCGATGATGCAAAAAACGTTCGTATCAGCCCAAATCTATCGACAGGTTATATGCTCCGAGTTTACTATATGTCACACTTTTCGGATCATCTGGCTATCTGCAGCCAACCTGCAGATTAATCTTATAGTACATGCCAAAGTTTGTTCGGTGCCTTTCGGTCATCATTTTTGGTTATCTCAATCTTATCTCAAATTCGGGCCGAATTTGAGCGCTCTATATATAGTAAGGTACTTGTAACGTACAAGCATCTATTGCATCCACGCTCGCGGTACCAGTGACACCATGAAATCTCACTTACCTCTCTCTCTCTCTCTCTATATATATATATGTAACATTTCGCGTAGGTTTTTCCGAAAGTAAACCAAAAGAAAATAAGAAACAAAGGGAAAGTTTACTCAAAAAATGGTGTTTGCAAAGTTTCGACCGTGTGCGGTGGTATGGAGGGTGGTGGTGACAATGTTGTTGTTGCGGTTGGGTGAGTCGAAATGCCTTTTTGATGCGATTTTCAACTTTGGTGACTCGAATTCAGACACCGGTGGGCTTACCCGCCCTCGCCTAGACCTAATGGCATGACCTACTTCCATCGACCGGAAGGTCGTGCCTCCGATGGGCGGCTCGTTATTGACTTCATAGGTAGGTCATAGTATTTCTTTTCACGCCAAACTTGATTGAACTTTGACAAAAAAACGATCATCGTTAAATTCTATAACATTTTAACTATAAGATTGATCAGAAGTTCATTTTTCTTTGATGCAGCTAATACTCGAGCAGGTTTTCCATTTTTGAGGCCATATTTGCAACCAATTGGCTATACATACATATACGGGGCAAACTTTGCGACAATCGGTTCGACTGTTCTCCCGCCAAACACTTCCTTCTTCGTTAGCGGCGTTAGTCCTTTTCCGTTAAGTGTTCAGCTCAACCAGTTCAAGGAATTCAAAGCTCGAGCTGATGAAAACGCTGGTGGTATATACTCCGTCTTATTAATCTTTCCTATATCATTTTCTGTTCTAAGTTGCTACGAGCATTCATTAAACTGCGATTCGTGTTTATTTCAGCACCAAATATTCTTCCTTCATCGGACGTGTTTGGGAAATCGCTCTACACAGTTTATATCGGCCAAAATGATTTCACCTCCAACTTAGGAACACTCGGAATAAGCCGAGTGAAGAAGTATCTTCCTCAAGTGGTTTCACATATTATGGACACAATCAAGGCGAGTAAAAAACATTCATCACATAAACTCGGACAGGTGTATATACATGTACGTATATCTTCGACTAAATATTTTTGTTATTTTGTAACTTCTACGTACATTTGCTAGCAGGAAATCTACGCGCTTGGGGGGAGAATGTTCCTAGTGCAAAATTTAGCGCCAATTGGTTGTTTCCCGAAGTTCTTAGTAGAGTTGCCTCACAAGAGTTCTGATATAGATACATTCGGGTGTATGATCTCTTATAATAACGCAGTGGTCGACTACAATAATATGCTCAAGAAAGCAATAATCCGAACCAGGCGATAACTTCCCGGAGCTAATATTACCTATGTCGATACTCATTCCGTGTTGCTTGACCTCTTCCAACACCCCTCTTCTCATGGTATATATATGCCTTATTTTTCTGTATAATTCCTAGCAGAGTCTGAAGACTGAATTCTGAATTTTTGAACCATATTCGGAGCCCTACAAGACGTTTTTTTGTTTTCCTTTCTCTTTTATGTTTCATTACGACTTTGATGCTTAAATAACAGGCTCGGATTTGTTGTAGGTTTCAAGTATGGCATAAAAGCATGTTGCGGACATGGCGGTGGTGCTTATAACTTCAATCCGCAAGCTTTTTGCGGAAGCAGCAAGTTCGTTAATGGCCAAAACATTACTGCAACAGCTTGTGCAGACCCCCATAACTATGTTAGCTGGGATGGAATTCATACCACAGAAGCTGCAAACAAAATTATTGCCAATGAGATTCTCACTGGAACTCGTAACGACCCTCCTGTTGAAATTCATTGTGCTCATTAGACCGGGGGGTTCGTTCAAACTGTCTGTTTTCGGCTTCCATAAATGTACGTAAATAGTCGCTGAGTGAATGTAAATACATCAATAAAAGATCAGTTTTTCTCTTGCTGTTACCTGAATTTCGCCTTTCGAATTACAATGTATGCTACTAAAAGTATTTCATAATCAATCGTACCCTTCTCAAGGCTCGACCAGCTGCAGATAATCGAGCCAAATTTGTTACTTGTTAGCAATATTAATTCAACTTTGTCACCTTAGGCCGTGTGAGCAATTTCGTGCAGATAAGTTCACTGAAAACAGCTATCTGGTTGAAGTCAACGAGTCGAGTTTAGTTATAAAACAAAATCATCTTACTTCAGCATACGATTCATCTTCGCGTGCTGATCATCATGAATCCTTTACTGTTTCTGTATGTACACAGTACACAGTATACATATATATACAGCGTTTTCGTTTTCAAACCAATCAAACTTGACAACACGAACGAACGTTGTTACAAAATTCTCGTTGGCCTAGATTACCATCGTTTGCACGAGCGTTGCAGCGAATTTCTCGTGAGAACAGTTCCTAGAGTGCTGCAAAGTCATGTATCCACTGAACTTTGTAAATTATGTTCAAGACAACTATTATGCCAAACCAAAATAGATAGAACAAAAACAAGGTGGAGACTAGTTCAAATTAACAATGAAAAAGAACAATTCCATTAATCCAAACAATTAATTATATTCACCTGTAAAGAATAAAAAAAATTAAAAAAAAAATTAAAAAAAATAAAAAAAATTGGAAAAATCAAGGAAAATAATCATTTTCCAAGGCAGGTTGTGTTCTAATGACAGTAGCAGAAGGCATTCTGCTTCTTCCAACCCAAGTTGTATCCAAAGCCTCACTTCTTTCAGACTGCCTTTCCATTTTCCCAATTCTCTTCATCCTAATAAATTTAATAATTATAAATAAAATCAATCCAATTAACAGCAATCCAACAACTCCTACTGCAAATCCAATCACCCACCATTTCCATAGCTTCTCTCTCCCTTTTTTCCCATTCCCATTGGCCGGTGCTGGTGTTGGTGCTGGTGCTGGTGCTGGCGTGACGGGCTCCACAGGCACGACTATCGAGAAATGACCTTGGTCCCGCACCATGCAACCGTTCCGCGCAGTCACGTTGCTCAACACAACCTTTGTGTCAGCTGCAGGTCCAAACGTAGCACATTTGTAGTGTAGTACATGTTTATCATCTGTATTATCTGTCACGTTTATCTGAGAAAATCTAACGAGAATAGAATCCCCGAAAGGCGAAGGCTTAGGGGTAAAGTTCCATTTTCTCTGCCGTTTCGCGCACCGTATGTCATAAAGCCGATAACAGGAGTGACAAAAGTGTAATTAGGCACATTGAAATAGGAAGATGACCAATTGCCTAGATTGGTAATGACAATATCTAGCCTTATAACCGAAGGTGTAGGTAATATATTTGGTGGAAAATGAAAGAAACTAAAATTACCTCCTCTTTGCCAAAAACTCCCGGTTCTAACGCGAACCATTGAAGCTCCCATGTCGGAGAAATTTCCCGGGAGAGATATGTTGTATAACTTACCTGTACGCGGCCTTGGTAATGATTTTCGTGCAAAATCTTGAATAAAATCGTCTAAGGAAACTCGGTCATGATCATGATCATCCATTCCTTCTATTAGTCGCAACAATATTGTTAACGAAAATATTAGCCGAATGATGAACCTTATTTTTGACCCCATCAACATATATTAACACGATATCTTTCTCGCGCCTTCATACATATTCCATCTTCAAATCCCTACCAATGAACAAGAAATCTATGACCATGCTTCAGAAAATAAACCAACTTTGACTCCCAACTGATGTTCTTGATTAACGAACCAATCTACTAGCGAGAAAAATCGCTAACTTTGGCCCGAACAGGTGTTCTTGATCGAATAGCATGCCATGAAGGAGGCCAAACCTTAAGGAAAAAGGGTAGGGTCTGCAGCTTGGGAAAAAATCACAATTTTTTTACCACCCTACCTAGCTTCTTCCTATGGAGATATCTTGATCAACAACAATGGCAAACTTGAGAAAAATGGCCAAGGCTTTCTTATTTTGAAATAGAGAGAGAGAGAGAGAGAGAGAGAGAGAGAGAGAGAGAGAGAGCAATCAAGAAAATCAAAACTGCTTGAATAGGAAGATCACATTTCCATAGCTGTGAATGATTCAAATGTGGATTGGGAAATTAAGTTGTGTGATATTCTTGGGCAATATTGCCTAAATTAGAATTGTTATGCGTGTATAAGAGAGAGAGAGAGAGAGAGAGAGAGAGAGAGAGAGAGAGAGAGAGAGAGAGAGAGAGAGAGAGAGAGAGGGAGATCAATGATTGGCAATCGTTGTAAGTTATGGAATATTTGGTGATGGAAAGAGGTCTTTGCTGGTTGTAAGTTTGAGGTGGCCACCTTAAACTTTCACCTGAAAAGGCAGTCTCTTTTTCTTTTCTTTTTTTAACAAAATAATTTATTTGATCAACCCATAACTGTTGGATTAGTTAATCGACTTTTCTATTGTGTGTCCATGGGCACATGATAAGGATTAAAGATTCTCTTGTTATGTGTGTCAAATTAATACTTGATACACATTACAAGAGAATCTTTGAATAAATCTTTTAAAGATTCTCTTGTAATGTGTGTCAAATTAATACTTGACACACATTACAAGATAATTTTTAAAAGATTCTCTTGTAATGTGTGTCAAGTATTAATTTGACACACATTACAAGAGAATCTTTAATCCTTATCATGTGCCCATGGGCACACAATAGAAAAGTCCTTAGTTAATTTATACTCCCCCCGTCCCGCTTGAAGGGACACAAATTTCCTTTTTGGACATCTCATATGAAAGTGAAAAGCACAACCAAAAAATAAAAAGTTTTTTATTACTTCATTATTTGTGGGACCCACTTATCATATTGACAATAAATATCCACTAACTATTTCCAACTCCACTTTCTCTTTCATACATTACTTTTCATGCTCACAATATTTATTTTATTATACACTTTTTTTTTTCTACATCACTTTTTTTAATTTTCGCGCAAGAAAAAACTTTACCTCTTTGAACGGGACGGAGGGAATATATATGTATTTGTGTATATATATTTAGAGAGAGAGAGAGAGAGAGATAGGGAGAGAGGTGGAGTGGGGGACGGTGCCAACAAGGTAGAGGGTCGGATAAACCCACTAGCGGGTACGGATTAAGAAATACAGATTTCTTTATTTATTTAGCTAATTAGTTGGAATTAGTACTTTTGTGTGCCTATTTTGCCCTTTAATACTTTACTATATCTTCTTGCTTTTTTTTTCTTTTTTTTAAAAAAATCAATTTTGTTTTTTTAAATCCATGCCATTATGATCTAGGTAGGTCTAATATGAGTTGGAGTCCAACCACTTAATATGAAATTCGATTTAATTTTTTGTTTGTTTAACTCGTTAATTTTCAGACTAGACTGGTCTCCAATAAACTTTCAATTTTAGTCGAATTCAAAAACGTTTAATTTTCATCGATGATTATTTGACTACGAACTTATGATTCAGACATAAGTTCGTAGTCAAATATTTAAAAGTGAAAAAAAAAAAAAAAAGAAGTTATTTGAGGGGTATTATGGTATTTTAAGGTGTGAAAAGAGGTATAGATGTGAACTAAGAAACCTCGCCGTTTATGGCCGGCTATATTTTGGGCTCGAAATGCGGACGGTCCAATATTTAAAACGTTTTACTAGGTCAACTCTAAATGTGAAAGTAAATAAAATTACAAGATAAAACCCATTTATATTTTTTATGGTTTATTATTTTATACTCCCTCTATTTCTGAAAGATTGTCCCATTTGTCATTTTGACTTGTCCCAAAAAATATGTCTCATTTCCAAACTTAGGCATGAATGTTAGTACAAATCTACTAAGGTACAAAAAGGTGAAGCTCTTTCTTAATAATTGCAAAATATACAACAAGACAATCTTTTAGGGACGGAGGGAGTAATAATTATGCCGATAAGTAGGAGTGAGATAGTTATAAAAAGCGAACACAAGCAAAGAGAAAAAGTAAGAAAAAATAAAAAAATCGTTCGCTTATTCCACTAGGCCTCCCCAAGCGCTGGACAGATATAAAGTGCAACGATTAACTTTAAACTATCACGATAAAATATCCATTAAATTTGCATTAAAACGTCACAATTAACTTCAAATTCATATAGGCTCCTGTCTACAAATTTTAATTTTAGTATTTTCAATTGAAAATTGTATTAAAAATATTATTATTTACATTTAAATTATTTATTTGGATATTCTAGTGACATTTCCAGATCTGTTTTACCCTAATATTATAAATTATGTCTAATTTCAGCCATGTCTAATCCTTGTTTAGGTGCTTTAGGCGCTACGTCTGACTTCGTCGACTAGCGGTCGTCTAACAATTTTTTAAACTTTGCAAAAAAGATAACCAAAAGCCCAAAAAAATAAAAAAAAATTAATCATAAAAAAGTAAATGAAAGTGTGATAGCATCACACTTAGCCAAGTCAAAAGGTTGACTTAATTATGTTTTGTTACTTTCTTTTATAATTAAATTATGTAAATATTTTATTTATATTCACTAACCTATTAACCGAAAATTGTTATCTGTTTAGTATTATTTTGGTAATTTAAATAGGACTCTCACATGGATAAATGAAGACTTGAAGTGATAAAGAAGATTGAAGAGATTGAAGATTGATCAAGTTCTTTATCCAAGCTTATCCTTACCCGTTGCCTTGACTATAAATACGAAGGCCAAGAGAGTTTACATTACACGGTTTTTTACACTCCTAAAGGCTGAAGAGAATTCTGGCTGCAAGGAGTTTGTTTTAGTGAGAGTTCATTTTGATTGTTTTGTCATTCTCTTATTTTGCATTTTGTAATCAACTCGAAAGTTATTTCTAATAAGAGAAGTTTATTGTCTACAGCATATTGCTGTAGATAAGTGTTTAAACCTTTGTTTAATTCTTTTCTATTTTTATTATTCCGCTGCATTTCACTGTTGTGCTAGTGCTGGTACGATAGCATCAGGACTCACATCAGTCTTCTGTGACTTCCTAGCCGCTCCATTTCTTTCAATTGGTATCAGAGCTACACTCGATTTTACTGAGTGAGATCCAAGGAAGAGTGGTCATTATGGAAGGACACTTGAGTCAATACCGCCCCCCGGTTTTGGATGGAACTAACTATCCCATCTGGAAAGCTAAGATGCGTCTCTTCATCAAAGCAATTGATGAACGAGCATGGCTTAGCATTATTATTCCATGGTCCCCTCCTAAGGTTGAAATGAAAAATAAAGAAGAAGAGGGTGAAACTTCCGAAAAGGTGTATAAAATTAAACCTGAGGAAGAATGGACCACTGATGAGGTCACTAGTGCTAACTACAATTCCAAGGCTCTTGGTGCTATTTCAAGTCATGTGGATGAACACATGTTTAGACTTGTTTTAAATCAAAATATAGCAAAGAAAGCCTGGGATATATTGCAAGCTCACTGTGAGGGTGATGATAGTGTCAAAGCCACTAGGTTGAGAATTCTCATGACCAAGTTTGAAAACTTGAGGATGAATGAGTTTGAGGATATAAAAAGCTATTCTGCTAGAATAAGAGAAATTTCAAATGAATGTCTCTCACTAGGTGAGCCTATTTCAAATGCAAGACTAGTATGCAAAATGTTAAGAACTGTCACTGATAAATTCAACATTAAAATAGCTGCTATTGAAGAAGCAAATGACACTGCAACCATGGCTCTAGATACTCTTGTGGGTAAGCTAACCATGTTTGAATTGAACATTTCTATTCAAAGAACAACATAAAGCCGAAAGTGTTGCTCTTGCTTCGCTCTTTCTAAAGCATCCTCAATTCCAAAAGAAATTGAGGAAATCTCAAATGAAATTGATATTTCAAATTTGGAAAATGAAGATGTTGCTCTTTTGACTAAAAAATTTACTTCTTTTCTCAAAAACAAAACGGACACCAAATTTTCTTCCAGAAAACCAACTACGGTTGATAAACCAAAAGAGGATAATGAGAGTACTTTCAAGAAATCAATTAGTTTTTCTAAAAATAGATCTGAATCTGTTCAGTGTAGAGCATGTAAAGGGTTTGGACATTATGCAAATGAATGTGCCAATACTCTGAAGAAAAAGGGGATGAGCCTAAGTGCGACCCTTAGTGATAGTGAGGACGAAGATGAGTCGCTAAATTTAGCAATCATGGAAATCTCGCCTCAAATCATGAACATCAACTGATGTAACTTCGAGATGTTATCACATCTAATATCACATCTTACGAATACGTTATAAACTGTTATACTTCCTCGCTGAATAAGAAGTCTGAAAATGAAGAAGAAGATGATGGAAACTATAACGAGCTACTGGATGCCTATGCTGAGCTATATGCCGATTGGGAAAAGCGTGTTGAAAAGATCGCTGTCTTTGAAAAGGTAACTGAAAAACTCTCTACTGAATTATCTAAAGTTAAAGATGAACTGAAGAATGCATCTACTGAAAATGATAATCAAAAGGATTCTATTGCCAAACTTGAGGTCATGCTCACTAAACGGGATATTGAACTTGAAAAAACCAAAACCGAACTCACAGAGGCCAAGAAAACTTTTGAAAAGCAGAATACTGGAAAGGCAACTCTTGATGAGATTCTCAAAGTGAGCAAGTTTTCAAAAACAGGTCTTGGTTTTGAATCAAATTTTTTGAGAGAGGGAGAAAGTAGTTCCTCAAAACCTAAAACTTTTTACAACCAAAAATCATCAACCAAAAAGAAAAGATTCGTGTGCCATTACTGCTTCTTACCAGGTCATATAAGACCTTTCTGTTACAAGAGGATTCGTGATCTGGGGAAAGATGTTCCTCAGATGAGTGAACGAATGCACTCACATCACAACT
Source organism: Adenophora triphylla var. japonica (assembly GCA_022495995.1). Lineage (NCBI taxonomy): Eukaryota > Viridiplantae > Streptophyta > Magnoliopsida > Asterales > Campanulaceae > Adenophora > Adenophora triphylla. Next base: position 339,681 of record JAFEMH010001366.1, on the reverse strand, counting down.
CACATCGCCAAAAACCTGGTCAGTTCGTATGGGTTGAAAAGAAAAACATGGAATGCAAAGTAGTGTTTACCTCTCTCAAGAGCAGCATTGCTAGCTCATGGTACTTCAATAGTGGGTGCTCAAGGCACATGACAGATAATTCCGAATTTCTCACTGATTACGTCACTATCAAAGGTGGGAATGTAAATTATGGGGGAGGAGCACAAGGTAAGATTGTTGGAAAAGGTACTTTATGTGTAAATGACATGCCCAAACTGAAAAATGTCTATCATGTAGAAGGATTGAAAGCTAATTTGATTAGTATAAGTCAACTATGTGATGACAATTTACATGTCAATTTTGACAAACATGAATGTAAAGTGTTTGATAACACTAATAAATGTTTGTTCACCGGAGTAAGGTCTCAAGATAATTGTTACAAATTTGGTGACAACTTATCCTGCCTTAGCTCCAAAACAAATGAACTTGAACTGTGGCATCAAAAATTAGGACATGCTAGCTATAGGAAAATAGAAGAATTAGTTAGGTTTGATCTTTGTTAAACACTTGCCCAAGCTCGACTTTAAACAATCTAGTGTGTGTGGTCCTTGTCAGAAGGGGAAACAAACCAAAGCCTCTCATCCAAAAGTGGACCAAAGTTCCACGTTTGAAATTTTAGAATTAATACATACTGATCTTATGGGACCAATTGAGGTTGAAAGCTTAGGTAAAAAGAAATATTCATTTGTTTGTGTAGATGATTTCTCTAGGTATACTTGGGTGCTCTATTTAAAAGAAAAATCTGAAGCACTCGAAGTATTTAAAGTGTGGTATAAAAAGGTGAAAAACTTGTATGGTAAGAAAGTTATCAAAATTAAGTCTGATCATGGAACTGAATATGAGAACACCTTGTTCTCAAAGTTTTGTGACTCCAAAGGAATCACCCATGATTTTTCAGCCCCTAAAACTCCTCAACAAAATGGAGTTGCAGAAAGAAAAAATCGTACTTTACAAGAGATGGCCCGTGTCATGCTTAGTTCTAAGAACATCTCTAAACGATTTTGGGCTGAAGCACTTAACACTGCATGTCATATAGGAAACAGAGTTTATCTTAGAGTTGGATCAACCATGACTCCTTATGAAATACTCCTCGGTAAAAAACCTACTCTCAAGTACTTTCATGTCTTTGGATGCATATGCTATGTTTTAAATGATAGAGATTATCTATCTAAATTTGACTCCAAAAGTGACAAAGCTGTTTTCCTTGGTTATTCCACAAATAGTCGAGCTTATAGGGTTTACAATCTTAGAACCAAAACTGTTATGGAATCAATTAATGTCACATTTGATGATACTGCTGATTTAAACTTAAAATCTCTTGAAGATGACGTCTCAGATTGTATAGAGACAATGCAGGAAACTCGGAGTCAAACTGAACAAACGCAAAGAACCTGGATCGCAAAGCAGATGCAGGTACTGATGCAAGCACATCATCACCTACATCAGGGCAAACAAACTCTAGTTCAGAATCTGAAGACTCAGACTGTGAAGAAGGCAATTTGGATAGGACCAAAGACATACCCAGCAGAGTGCAAAAGAATCACCCAATATCTCAAGTAGTGGGTGATGTAAATGATAAAATCAGCACAAGGGAAAAGCCTAGGGTCAACTACCGTGAGTTGGCTGGGCTAAGTTGTGTTGAATCTCAAGTTAACAAGGTTAGTTCATGCTGTTTTGTTTCTAATATTGAACCTAAGAATGTTGTAGAAGCCATGAAAGATGATAATTGGATTATTGCCATGCAAGAAGAACTAAATCAATTTGAGAAAAATGAAGTATGGACTTTAGTTCCTAGGCCTATAAGGGAAAATGTAACAGGAACTAAATGGATCTATAAGAACAAAACTGATGAAAATGATCAAATTACCAGAAATAAAGCTAGGCTTGTAGCCCAAGGTTACACCCAAGTAGAAGGAATAGATTTTGAAGAAACATTTGCTCCTGTTGCTAGGTTAGAATCAATTAGACTTTTACTTGCCATTGGTTGTTACTTGGACATCACTTTACATCAAATGGATGTTAAGAGTGCCTTCTTGAATGGTGTCCTAAATGAAGAAGCCTATGTTGAACAACCTAAGGGCTTCACTGATCCCCACTTCCCTGATCATGTTTACAAACTTAAAAAGGCCCTATATGGATTAAAACAAGCTCCTAGAGCTTGGTATGGGAGGCTAACTGAACACCTCATACAAATGGGATTTAAGAGAGGTGAGGTAGATAAAACCTTATTTATTTTAAAAGAAAATGTAGGAATATTAGTGGCCCAAATTTATGTTGATGACATTGTATTTGGATCATCTTCCAAAGACATGTTAGACTACTTTGTCACAAGTATGACCACCACCTTTGAGATGAGTATGGTTGGTGAATTAACCTATTTTCTAGGACTGCAAATAAAACAAAATAAGGAAGGAATTTTTATCTCTCAAAGTAAATATGCCAAAAACTTGGTTAAAAAATTCTCTCTTGACAATGCCTCTCACTTTAAAACTCCTATGGGATCTTCCCAAAAGTTGTGCAAAGATGAAAATGGTGAGGATGTTGACCCCACCTTATATAGAAGCATGATTGGAAGCTTGTTGTACCTTTCAGCAAGTCGTCCAGACATCATGTTTAGTGTTTGCTTGTGTGCTAGATATCAAGCTTGCCCCAAATTATCCCACCTCAAAGCTGTAAAAAGAATTATTAGATATGTAGGTGGAACTATCAATTTAGGGCTAAGCTATACTCGATAAACCAATACAAATCTGGTAAGATTCAGTGACTCTGATTGGGCAGGCAACACTGATGATAGGAAAAGCACAACTGGAGGTTGCTTTTATCTTGGAAACAACTTAGTATCTTGGTATAGTAGAAAACAAAACTGTGTATCCCTTTCTACTGCTGAATCAGAATATGTGGCTGTTGGGAGTTGTTGTTCTCAACTCCTTTGGATGAATCAGATGATTAAAGATTATGGTCTTAAAAGTAATATCCTAATTGTTTTTTGTGATAATCTAAGTGCCATAGAAATATCAAAAAATCCTGTTCAACACTCACGTACTAAACATATTGACATTAGACATCATTTTATTCGTGATCTTGTTGAGCAAAAAATTATTAGCATGGAATCAATTAGCACTGAAAAACAGTTGGCTGACATTTTCACCAAAGCCCTTGATTTTCAGAGATTTTCCACTCTAAGAAAATCTCTGAGTTTGTGTGCAATATAATGATGTGATCCCCCGTGTGATCACATCATAACTAACACCTGTACTCTACAATTCTAACAAAAAAAAATATAATAATAATAAAAAAAAATGCATTGCATGATTTATCTCAGTGTGGTCACTTGTATTGCATCCTTGATTTATTTCCTCTCTGAATTGTGAATCCTTCTTAAATAGTAGTCAACAACTGTTGACTCTAAATTTATCTTACTAGATGTCTCTTGGTGGGTGCAAAAACAAAAAATTTTTTTTTGGGAAACAGCTACTCCACTCATGGTATGAAGCCATTTCAATGTGATCAAAATGTCTTCAAGAGAAAGTTTGAGTCAAATTGATAAGATCATTCGAAAGAGGGCTATCCATGAGATTAAGAAGAGTGAAAGCTACCCATAGTATATTTTTCCACGAAAAAAATAAAAAATAAAAAATAAAAAATTGTGGAAGCATTCTAGAGGCCAAGTAAGACAAGATTCGGATTCATTGACTTTCTTAGAGGAAATGCGTCCTCTGATGTAATTACATACTATGCCATACATCTACTGAGATTTATCCTTCACATGTGTGTAAATTATGCATCATTAAATTTTAGATTTTTTTTAGTCAACCTGGTCCTTGGTGAAAATCTCAATCAAATGTTTTTCTACTTCGAATTGATTTTTGTTAAATTATTTTATGCTCTACGAAATTACCTAAAAATTTTAAAATGTCCATATGTTTAGGGGGATTATAAGTCTGTGGATTTTTATACATCTATGGTAAATACATTATCTAAAATAAAATTTTATCTTTATCATCTAAATTTCCAAAGTTGCTAAGAACTCTTTTACTCCAAGTAGTCCAACCGGCCAAAGGAAAATAAAATTAGCTTAGTTCAAATCAAATTAAATCTATCTACAGTGACCTAAGCTTAGTAGGGGTTAATTAGTGCTATCACATCTAATAAATACCCATCACCTCTTTGCCATAAAACCCTCACCGGTCATTGTGTTAAACCTTCCAAACCCTTCTAAATTCCAAAAACCCTTCTCTGTTCGTCGTCAAGCAAATGGCATCTCCGGCCAAGTCACCTTCTCCGATTGCTGCTAGTTCTCCACCTCCATCTCCGGTGGCCCCAACCGAAGCCGCTGTGGAACTGTTCGTCGACACCGAAGCTTCCCCTGTATCAATGTCGCTCCCAGGTGCTCAAGACAATGCCATTGATGCTGATAATCCTGGGGATTTGAAATCAGTGGGTGCAATGGCGGGGTTAGCTAGAGGCCCTAACTGGTCTTTGAGGCAGAGGGGTTTTTCTCCCAACATGGGGGACTATACTCCTAAGGTACGCCCTAACATGGCCGAACCTGATTTCATTGAAGACGATGATGAGGACTTCGATCCCTCTGCTGATCTCAAAAGAAAAAGGGGGAAAGCAAAGGCTAGTGATTCTGGAAGCTCCTCTGGTAAACCCTTGCCTCAGAAGAGAAAATATGTGAGTGGTTTGTCTGTTTATTCTAGTGACTCTGAAGAAGAGGATGTTGAGGCTTACAAAGTCGTGTCTAGAAGGTCTCAATCTGTAGAGGTTGAGGAGTTGAAGGAAGCTGAGGATATTATTGAATCTGTTGATCAGGACTTTGGAGATGTCTTCCCCCACATCACTGTGACGCCTGAGGACTTACATGCAAGAAGGGTCGCTTTGTCTCAACAGTCCCCTGCTCATGCTACCGCAGGTGTTAATGCATCTCCAACCCCATCTCCTCCTACTAACCCCCCAGTTATTCCTTCTCAGTCTTCACCAGGAAACTGGTATTCTGGAATTAATTCTGAGGGTGATGAGGTTGAAGAATATGATGAGACTGAGCACATTCCCCTGCAAGCCCTCTTGGATCTGAAGAAAGGCAAAGGAAAAGTGAGGCAAGCTAAGGCCAAAGTTGTTGGGACTATCTCTGCCCAAGCATCTGACATTGGGTCAGATGATGATGAAGCTGAAGATGAAACTTTTAAACTTGGGAGAGATGAGCTTGAAACTGAAAAGAGGGATGCTGCTGAAGATGTACTCACATCTGCATCCTCACCTAGAAGGAGCTTGAGATTGTCTGGTACGTACCTCTAAAGCTGATCTACCTAAGCCAAGGCATACCCCAAGTCCTAAATCCTCTTCAAGGAAGGTAAGCTCCCTCTCACCTGAAAAATTTATGTCTAAGTCTGTGAAAGAGAGGTTTGAATTCTTTAGGAAAAAAGGGTTTTTGGTGGAAAGAGTCATTGACAAAACTTTTGAGGATGTTGGTATGAAAAGATACTTAGAGGAAAAAGGCCTACTCTATTCTGTGTCCTACCCAAACAACTACTATCCCTCGCTTGTTAGTGAGTTCTATGCGGGTCTAGTTCAGGCTATTCAAGATCCTAGAGATGTTGGGTTTGAAAAGGTTAAGGTTCGTGGCACTCTCATTAATTTTTCTCCTGCCTTAATTAATATCTTCCTTCATTCTCCCAGTCCTCACATACTTCCTCCTATGGCTCATAAGGATGAAATTGCCAATACCCTAACTAATGGTCTTGATCCTTCGTGGCACTCTCAATTCAAGTGCACAATGCTCACTTCCTTGTGTAGTTTTCTGTTTAAAATCTCTACTTTTAATTGGAAACCCTCCTCAAACAAAAACATTGTCATTTGTGTCACATGCGGATTTGATTCATAGGATTTTTCTTGGTCAAGTATTTAACCTTGGTGAAGTGATATTTGGGAGTATAGTACGGTTCTTTGAAAAGGAATTGCCCTACGATCTTCCTTTCCCATGCTTAATCACCTGGTCTTTGTGTGAAGCAAGGAGTTGAAATCTTACGTTCGATCGCATATGTGAGAAGGTTGAACCATTTGGCATTCAACTTTGTGTTAGAGTGCACTAGACGCACGGTAGATTTGCCTGTTGTCTTCCACGATGACCCGATTATCGATGCTCGAAAGATGGTGATGAAGATGAGCATGTTGATGCTAGTGAGGATGAGCTCGCATCCCCACTATCACAAGAGGACCAAGTTATTGCTAACCGATGAAATTAAGTTTTGGAGAAAACGATGATCCTCTCAAGAGTGCGGTTCAAGGAAATGTCCACAAGGAGGAATAAGTTCTTTGTTGCTCGTGAACGTCTTTACGGTCAAAAAGGGGAGCTAGCTCAAGCAAGATTTATAGAGATATTAGCTCGGATTTCAGGTGGGAACTACTTGCGAAGACACAAGCAGAAATAGAAGGAAAGCAAGGATGGGATCGAGGCTTCAATGATGATTGAAGTAATTTTAGTATGGTTATGTTTTGAAAACAATTTTAATTTCGTGTTTTTAAATTAGGAACAATGGTGATTTTTTTTTGCTTAGTTGATTTGGTTGGTTATGTTTTGGACATGGTGCTTTATGGTTTTTATTAGCTAGTATTTAGGGGGAGTGTTCGAGCTCTTCATCTCATATCGTGTTTTGGATAATCTTTAGCTTATTTAATTGTGTTAATATATATTATGCTTGAGATTTGTTTTTGAACAGAAAGCAACAAAACAGGGGGAGATTGAAAGTGTGATAGCATCACACTTAGCCAAGTCAAAAGGTTGACTTAATTATGTTTTGTTACTTTCTTTTATAATTAAATTATGTAAATATTTTATTTATATTCACTAACCTATTAACCGAAAATTGTTATCTGTTTAGTATTATTTTGGTGATTTAAATAGGATTCTCACATGGATAAATGAAGACTTGAAGTGATAAAGAAGATTGAAGAGATTGAAGATTGATCAAGTTCTTTATCCAAGCTTATCCTTACCCGTTGCCTTGACTATAAATACGAAGGCCAAGAGAGTTTACATTACACGGTTTTTTACACTCCTAAAGGCTGAAGAGAATTCTGACTGCAAGGAGTTTGTTTTAGTGAGAGTTCATTTTGATTGTTTTGTCATTCTCTTATTTTGCATTTTGTAATCAACTCGAAAGTTATTTTTAATAAGAGAAGTTTATTGTCTACAGCATATTGCTGTAGATAAGTGTTTAAACCTTTGTTTAATTCTTTTCTATTTTTATTATTCCGCTGCATTTTACTGTTGTGCTAGTGCTGGTGCGATAGCATCAGGACTCATATCAGTCTTCTGTAACTTCCTAGCCGCTCCATTTCTTTCAGTAAACAAGACAATTGTCCAATTAATTTTGATCATACTATTCACAATTTTGCCGGTGGGGTTGTAATTTTTGTAACGCACTTCAATGGAGCTATGAGTTACTGCCTGTCCCCTCGTACTTGAGCCATATGGGACCGAAATCCTTTCATTTCATAGAGGTGGATTCAGAAAATTTTGTCAATAATAAAGACACAAATTACATTAATATTATGTTTGTTTCGACGTAAAACGCTTTTTGGAAAATATTTTTCGTAAAATAACTTATTTTTTGATGTTTTGTTGTTTTTTGGAAAACGTTTTTCCCATTTTTCGGTGTTTGATTGTTTTTCGGAAAATGTTTTCTGTAAAATAACTCGTTTTCAGGTTTTTGATTGTTTTTCGAAAAATGGAGAAAACGATTTTCGGAACACATTTTACGCCCTTCCTAAGTAAAACGATTTACGAATTTTTCCTAAGTAAAACATTTTCCGAAAAATGATGCCCTTCATGTACAACTCATATTTCACAAGGTACAACATTCTACTTCCTCACTCTATTCTCTTCCATTTTTGTTTTATTCACGAAATTATTAACACAATATATATATATATATATGGTCCTATTATAATGAGAACCAAATTTATGTGAGAACCATAAGAACCACTAACAGCCATTGGATTAAAAAATACATCAATGCTCCAGATTAAAAAAAAAGATAGAGGTGGTGGCATTTTCGTAATTATTTCATTTAAAATCCCCCTCAAATTTCAAAATAAAATATCTCAATATCTATAAGTCGATTTTTTTTTTGAAAACACTGATTTTTTTGTCTTGACGAGACGATTCAAACTAAATCCCTGAAGATAGGATTTTGAAAAAATAATATTGACTTATAGATTACTTAACTAGTGTACATTACTTAACTAGTGTACATTACTTAACTAGTGTGCACGAGTTAATTACTTAACTAGTGTACATTACTTAACTAGTTAATTACTTAACTAGTGTGCACGAGTTATATGACTAGTGTGCACGAGTTAATTACTTAACTAGCTAGTGTACATTAATGTACATTAATTAACTACCTAATGTATACTCCCTCCGTCCCACGTTAGTTGAGACTTCTTTCCCTTTTGGGTCGTCCCACGTTAGTTGAGACTGCTCAAAATGGCAAAAATTTTAATATTTTATATTCACCCTACCCCACCCACTCATTCTCTCTCTTCATTTTTCACCATACAATTTATTCAACCAACCTACTATTAACTCCACTCATTCTCTCTCTTCATTTTCTACCACACATTTTCATTATCTTATTCATTTTTCTTAATTGGTGTGCCCAAAAAGTTAGTCTCAACTAACGTGGGACGGAGGGAGTATTACTTAACTAGCCAGTATAAGCCATATGACTAGTGTGCACGAATTAATTAGCTAGTGTACATTACTTAACTAGCTAATGTACACTAGTATTTTCTTAGAAAACAAGATTGAAAGCATCTTTTTTTGACTTGTTTTCCTCTCTTTTGACTTGATTGGAATGTTGAATGGGGTTGGCGGAATTTGACTCATGACACTGGGACGGTTGATTTTTATTTTTTTTAGCTCTTATGTGCAAAGCTGTCTTATGTTAGGTTTACTTGTGAATTCACAATAGTCGGATTGAAGAGAACATGTTCATCCATTAAATACATTAAGTATGTATTCAAATGTTGAAAAGTAAGCTAACATTGTAATTAGTAGATATGATAATATTTTTAATATTGCATTGATGATAATATTTTAATTTTATAAAAAAAATATTGCTTTTGGTTTATATTAAAATATTATCAAATTATAATTATTAATATGGATGGAGAGCAAACATTGTACGTGATGCATTTTCCCTTTATTATAATTAGGAATTGAAATTCTACCTCTGTTGAAAAGAAATACAAAAGAATTGAAATTCAATATTGGACCCATTCTATTCACAATTCGTTTTATGTTGTCTATGACTGAAACTAGTCATCAATGTTAGTTTAGCTCTTACCCTACCTCTAGCAAATTTAATACAAAACCAAAAGCTTCGAAGACATGAATCTGCACCGGCCCCCAAAAGTATTATAGCATCAACTAGTGTACACTAGCTAGTGTACACAAGTCCTTCTGTATACTAGTTAATTAGCTAGTTTACATTACTTAACTAGCTAGTGTACATTACTTAACTAGCTAGTGTATACTAGTTAATTAACTAGTGTACACAAGGACTTGGCCAAGACCAAGTCAAGGTATTGACCAGTATAAGTCATATGGCTAGTGTGCACGAGTTAAATAGCTAGTGTACACTATATACATTACTATTGTACATTACTTAACTAGCTAGTGTACACTAGTTAATTAGCTAGTGTTTTAAAAATTAGACGTTGTTCAATATTATTTTTTCAAAATCCTTTCTTCAGGGATCTAGTTTGAATCGTCTCGTCAAGACAAAAAAATCAGTGTTTTCGAAAAAAAATTTCGACTTATAGATATTGAGATATTTTATTTTGAAATTTGAGGGGGATTTAGTTCACAATAATTACGAAAATGTCACCCCTCTATCTTTTTTTTTTTTTTAATCTGGAGCATTGATGTGTTTTTAATCCAATGGTTGGGTTTAGTTCTCATGATTCTCATATAAATTTGGTTCTCATTTGAATAGGCATATATATATATATATATATATATATATATATATATATATATATATATATATATATATATATATATATATATATATATATATATATATATATATATATATATATATATATATATATATATATATATATATATATATACACTCCTCCGTTCAGATAATATTAGCAAACATGCTTTGTTTGCGCGGGAATTAAGGAATATAATATTTTAATAAAATGTTGTGAGTGTAAAAGAATGAGTGGAGAGAGAATGAGTGAAGGGTGTAATAAATTATAATGGTGTTGTGAGTATTAAAGTAATGTAGGAGAGAGAATGAGTGGGATTGGGTGAATATTTTATTAATATAAAGTTTCCTTTTTGGGAGTGTGCGAATATTAACGGGACGCCCAAAAAAAAAAGTGTGCTAATATTAGCGGGACGGAGGGAGTATATATATATATATATATATATATATATATATATATATATATATATATATATATATATATATATATATATATATATAGGCTTTGATACCAAAATAAGCAAATGATCGATTAATAATCAATAAAACAACAAAACTAAATACTCTCTCCGTCCCAATAATAGCTTCCCATTTTGCCATTTTGGGTGTCCCGTTAATAGCTTCCACTTTCCTTTTTTGGCAAAGGAATCTTCACTATTCCCTCCACTCATTCTCTCTCCTCCATTATTTTAATACTCACAACACCATTATAATTTACTATTCTCTCCACTCATTCTCTCTCCTATTTTCAAATTACACTCACATCATTTTTACTTCCCCCCCAATTCCTTAATTTGCGTGCTGCCCAAAAAATGGGCAGCTCTTATTGGGACGGAGGGAGTATAATCTAAAGCAAAAATTCAAGGGAAATAAACTCCTAATGAGTTGCTACAGTGCTAAATAGTAATTTTGACTTTTTAATAGTAAAATTGACTTTTATCTAAGGTACGTGATCTTTGTTCTACCCGGCACACACTTCATAAATTTTGAATATTATAAAGCCGCGATGAGTAAGGATGAAAACCTTCAACTCAAAAGTGCCTTTGAGACACCTTGACGCTGCCTGATTTCCGATCTATATACCTCATTTATTTAAAAGTCTATTATACTAAAAGAAAGCATATAAATAGCAAAAGAGAGAAAGAACACTTATTTCTTATTACAGAACTTCGATAATTTACAAGATATATATATATATATATATATATATATATATATATATATATATATATATATATATATATATATATATATATATATATATATATATATATATATATATATATATATATATATATATATATATATATACTATTATTTTTTTAATAACTCCCCACCCCCACCCACCCCCATTGGGTAAAAAAAATTTAATCATTTTAAATTTATTTTTAACAACTCCTCCCCCCCCTCCCAAGCCCCCCACCCCCTTGGGTCAAAAAAAATAAAATTAATCATTTTAAATCTATTTTTGACAACTCCCCATCCTATCTCTTTCAACTTATCTCAAATTATGTTTTTATCGAAAAATATTTTCATTAAACACATAAAAATATTTTCCTTACCAAACAACCAAAAATATGTTTATCTCATTTTTTCGAAAAACATCTTCATTTTTTCAAAAAATATGTTTTTCGAAAAAATGAGATAAACATAATTTTTTGGACGGTTCATAACCGGAAAGGAAAGGAGCCAATCATAGGAGTATGTACAAATCCAATTCCAGCCAAATGGGTCTCAATTCTCAAACCTAGGCCAGTGCTAAACGTGGATTGTGAAGATAGAAAACCAACCAATCAAAAGCCTCCATTCTTCCACGTGTCAAAACTACATTCACCAACGTAGAAAAGAGGAAAAACACACACACTTGTGGATAGAAAAATAGAGAGGAAAAAAGAATAGCCGCTTGGAATTCAGGATAGGGGAATTGAAAACCAGACAATAGCTAGCAACTGAAAGATAGGAATTGTTTGGGCGGCGGAGGCTTCTAATTCTCTACCCAAATGGCAGCGATGGCGGCAACTTCCACCTCCATGACGGCGGTACCTCGCCTGTCCAACTCCCTCACCACCGCCCGTTTCACCGCCTTACCTAACCTTCCACCTCGTCCTTGTTCCAGCTCCTTTAAGCCCATTTCAGGTATTTTACTTTCTCTGAGGCATTTCGTCGAACACTACTGAAAAACAATATTCTTTATCTGTTGGACCTTTTGATTTGGTCATATCTTGTAAGAGAACATTATCCCACGGGAATAAACAAGACTTGTTTCTAACATTAAGGATCCTGGGCTACTCTCCTTAACACCAATATCAATTGGTTTTAAGGTGTAACCTCAGACTTTAAGATGGTATCAGAGCCCGGCCCATGATGAACCCTCTGCGCCACCACCATCCAGTCCACGTTGTAAGCCTTTGGCAAAGCCCGGTTACACGTGAGGGAGCGTGTAAGAGAACATTAGCCCACATCGGGAATAAACAAGACTTGTCTCTAACATATAAAACATTATCCCACATCGGGAACCTCAGACTTTCAGATATCTGTTTCGATTTATTTGTATTTTAGAGTCTTGGCATGATTCTGTGAACTGGGTTTTCGTTTGTTTTTTGTGATTGGAATAGGAATCCGGAATGTACTTATGTTACATGTATATTGTGAGAACTGAAAGTAACTTTGATTGAGATTGTGCATATTAAGAATTGGTAGGGCTGTTTCACATCTTTGCAGGATTTTGGAATTGGGTGATAATTACTCCCTCCGTTCCAAAATGTATGTCCCAAAAATGTTCAAATTTGCTCTTCATCAAGAGCAATTTTTTTTTTTTTTTAATCTTAGCATGATTTTGTAAATTGGATTGATGTTAATTTTGTTATTTAGTAAACAAATAGGAAATGTATGTATATTGACACATATGTTTGTCCGAACTGAATGTAACTTCTCTAAAGGCACAAGAAAATGTCAAGGTGCCGTAGTTTTGAGGTATTTAGACGATTTAAATTTTGGTTGCAAGTAAATTTATGCTGGTGAGCTATACGAGGAATAGGATAGAAATATAGAGAGATTGAAATAGTTGTAGCTGCTCCTCCTACTTGCTAAACAAACTAGTTGTATAGTGCATTAGTGCTTGAACCAATATTTGTTCAATAAAAAAAGGGCAAACCCCGGTGCGCCAAGCGCTCCCCGCCAAGCGGGGGTTGGGAGAGGGAATAGTAGTATGGCCCTTTCTGATTTTTTTGTGGTTAATGGCTTCATCTTAAATGATTATGATGTTCTTGTCAGTATTCAGTCATCGGCTGCAGCCCTTGGTAATGTTGGCAAAGAGCTAAATATTAGAGCTTATATGATTTTGACAGTTTCAGTTCTATAAACGGTTAGATACCTTGGTAAGTACAAATACGGTGTAGCCATTTGTCTTTCAAAGAAGCGTAATCGCTGATCTGGTATCTTATAGCAGTAGGAAACAAACTAAGAAGTTCGGCCAAAGGGCTCTTTTTCTATTCTGTTATTGTTGTCCCTCCTTTTTGGTACCTTGTCTTTTGGTAGTCTTGTTCTTGTTCACATCAGATCAGAACAGCTAAATATTAGAGCTTATACGATTTTGACAGTTTCAGTAATATAAATGTTTAGATACGTTGGTAAGTACAAATACGGTGTAGCCATTTGATCTCTTCCAATTGGCAGGATTTTGTTGATGTATCCTTAACCGTAGGAATTGTGAGCTTTGATTGTTGATGTTTAATCTCAATGAAAACTATCGAAGAGAAGCAAGAATCGAGGAACCGGACAGCTCATCTGCCGGTACTCTTGTTCTTGTTCTTGTTCACATCAGTAGAACTTGCAAGACATAATACTCCCTTTATGCCCAAAGAGTGTCAAATTTTAAATTATCAAGGAAATTGGGGAGGGTAACTTTTTTTCACTTTAACTAGCATGTAAAATTACCCCTAACAACAACAAATATGATTGTAACTTGTAAGTGCTACAAAGGTGGATTTAGTAACTTTTCTAGAAAATGGACACTCGTCAAGAGTCAAATATTTTTGAAAAATAGACACTCTTGTAGGGACGGAGAGAGTAATTTAGTATGCGTTTGAGTTAGCTTTGGTTAAATTTGTTTTTTACTCGATTGCTTTCCAACTAAGTTGATTGTGTGCTTTGGGCTAGTATATAGTTGTCAGATAATCCATTATCCTTTTAACTCAAGTACTCAGTCGTGCATCAGTGTCTCGGAGATCATCTGCATTCCTGGTCAAAGCCTCGGAGGAGGCATCCGGTGCTATTGATACTAACGAACTATTTACTGATCTAAAGGAAAAGGTAAAACTCAAATATTGCTTCACTCTCTCATTGTTTTGTAGAGCGGGATTAAATGAGTTAATTATCTTGTTCTTCATTTGTTTCGTTTTCTTTGCACTAAATAGTGGGATGCAGTTGAAAACAAATCTACAGTAGCTATCTATGGTGGTGGAGCGGTTGTCGCAATTTGGCTATCCTCCATCCTTGTTGGCGCCGTCAACTCAGTGCCACTGGTAAGCTATTTATTTTCGCAACTCGGGTTGACTTTTTTTTTAATTTCTGACACAATGCTAGTTCACTCTGACAACATTGACAACATTTTTTGTTGTTCTTCTTCTTTTAATATTAAAATTACAGCTTCCAAAGATCTTGGAGTTGGTAGGACTTGGATACACCGGATGGTTTGTCTACCGATACCTTCTCTTCAAGGTAACCCCTCTTTTTTCTCATTCTTTGTGTTTCTAGTACCAGCAATGGCCCAGGGGCGGAGCCACCCTATACTATTGTGCACCCGCTTTGAATATCTCCTAGATCCGCCACTTCTGTTCGGGTTACCTGCAAATGACAAATTAGTCCTCTTTTTATTTCAGTCGAGCAGAAAAGAACTAGCTTCAGATATTGAATCTCTGAAGAAGAAGATTGCAGGGACTGAATAGTTTGGTCCGCCCCGGTGGCTAAAGTCGTCTTTTGCTCACTCGGTTCATCGGTTTGGCATGTTCTTTTTATATGTTCTGTATAAGAGGCACGCACCGCTTGGCGGGGGAGCGCTTGACGCACCGGGGTTTGCCCTTTATAATAAGAGGCACGCAATATTGTAACGTAGTATAGGTCTTTTATGTATTCATACGCTTGTATTCTTCCATTTGTTCCTTGCCAAACGTACGTTGTAGTAGACACAAGGCTTAGAGTATTATAACATAAAAGTATTACATATGAATGTATCCATTTGATAAACAAAATTACCTTCTGGCTTCCGGGGAGGTCCGAGCTTTATCTCTTTTCGTAAATTCATTCTGGAGGGACCGAGTAAAGTTAGGAACGGAACCCTGTGGGATCATCTGGGTCGCTTGTTTCGTTCATCGGTTCTTTTCCTTGTATTGTTTCGATTAGAGTAGCAAAGCACAAGGAAAAGGCAATCAAAAATGCAAAAAATGATTCTGAATCCGCTTTGTCCACGAACCAAGGACTCTAGAAGATGTTGATCGTAAATGAGAAGATTGATTGCGGAGAAAGACGAATATGGATGAAATCGACCCAAACCGCCTTACTACTCAGATAACTTGCTCTTTTTTAGATATCTATAGATAAAGAGAGAGGTGTGAAAGTAATAGCCTTTTTCCGGTCCAATTGCTATTTTTGTTTCTGGATTGCTGAATCATAAATAAAAAATGACCTTTCCATTATGGATAGCAATAGTATGAGGCAGTGTTCTAAAAATCGGCCTAGGCGGCCGTCTAGGCGGCGCCTAGGAGCTAGGCGGCTGTCAGGCGCCGCGATTTATGCTTAGGCAGGGGAATTAGTCGGTAGGCGGACTAGGCGGGCCTGGGCGGCGCTAGGCGGGCTGGGCGGTCTGGGCGATTTTAGGCTGTTGGAAATGACAGAAATACAAATTCCGGCCAAAACGAAAGATTTTCGGCCACAAAAAATAAATTAACGGCCCAAATGGTGAATGAATCCCTACATTCATTCGGGATGGGACTCCTAATGGATTGAAGTGAACATTGACCGTATCCAAAAGTTTTTTGTATTTTTCCCTCCGCCTCGGGCTATCTCGCTATACCTTCGACAAGGCCCTACGGCGCTGAAGTAGTACAACAAGGCCCTTAGAACAATTCAAAAATTCTCAGTTGTTCTCGACTAGCATATTATTCACAAATGAGAGATTCTCACTTGTAGATTGTGAACACAAAAGTGGTTTCATAATATTTTTTGAATTATAGATTTTGCGATATATCACTTTATAGTTTTGAAGTAAAAAAAGAAAAATGATCGAAAAAGGGACCTTAGAGCAATTTCGAAAATTTATATCTTAAATGAAATTCTTGATTAAGACAAGGTATTATATAGAAATTGTCCCGTGTAAAGAAGAACACTGCTAATAGAGTTGTCAATACATGCTGGCGGGGCGGGGCTGGCTCAACCCGTCAAAACCCGCCACTAAACGGGGCGGGGCGGGCCAAATTCCTGGTGACTGAAAATATGTCAACCCACCTTGGGTTGGTGGGCCAGGCGGTCCAATGCGGGCTAAGCAAATAAATGAAATTTTATCATGAACTAGGATAGTATTAATTAGCTTAATCAACTTTGTTTAATTTTTAATAACAGTAATAAAAAAATTGGTTCACCTTTTTGCAACATGCAATAAAAGGTTGCTATTTTATACAACAGTTGTTTTTAAAAACCATCTGAACCTGAAATCTTTTCACCAATATATAATTATCGTGTTTTTTTTAGCACGTTTGGTAAATATACAAATAAAAATATGCAGATAAAAAGTGAAATAAATGACATAAAAGAATAAGTTGTGCCCGTAATATTATATGCTACTTGGGCTCCGTTTGTTTGGGGGAAAATGTTTTCCGGAAAATATTTTCCTCATTTTTTGGTGTTTGTTTCGCACCAGAAAATGGGGGAAACTTCATTTTTATCTTATTTTCCGAAAAACATTTTCATTTTTCGGAAAATATTTTGCCGAAAATCATTTTCCGAAAAATGTTTTACGCTAAACAAACGGAGCCTTACTTACGGGCACTAACTTCAACTCAGGAAAGAAAAATATGTAAGCCCAGTTTGGAAACCTAGTGAGATGTTATGGCTGGCTGGCTAGAGCTTGGAGGATCCAATACCTAGGGTCTGGACAAAGCTCATGAATGGATACCCAGGAAGGTGATTGTGACGTGGCAGGTCCACCCCAACATGGAAGAGGCAAAACTAGGGCTTGTCGCGGCCTCATTGCTAGAAATACGCTCCAACCTGGAGGTCATGGGTTCGATTCCCCCACCAGTGGTTAGAGGGAATGACATTGTCCTCCCTAGCATAGCTAGGCGCCTCTGTAAAGTACATCAAGAGGGGAGCGGTGAAATGTGTTGATCCCCTTCTTTTTAAAGAAAAAAAAAAGAAGAAAAAAAAAACTAGGGCTGTCAATACGGGCAGGCAGGGCGGGACAGGCCTAACCCGCCAAAACCCGCACTAAGCAGGGCGGGGCGGGCTGACCCAAATTTTCGACGGGCTAGAAATACGTAAACCCAACCCACTCATATTGTATAGCGGGATGGGCTGGCCCGACGGGCTCAATCCAAATTAACGGCTCTAACCGCTAATCTGCTATTTATACAGGCCTCAATTGCACATTTAATTTAACCATGTTTAATACCATCCCCTCTATTTTTATTTAGTCTTCTAAGCCCCCAAAAACTTTTCTTCTTTGCCATATTTGCCACTTCATAAAAGGTTTAATTCCTTATGGCCCCTCCGGTCCAAACAAAAGGTTATAAAAACTTACCTAATTTACTAAAATTCACATACACCCGAATCCCAAATCAAAATTCCTAATAAATTCAACACTCTCTCACATATAAATCCCCTCCCTCCCCTCTCTCTCCTCTCATCCGCACCACAAACCAACACACACACACACCCATTAAAATGATTCTTTCTCTCAATCCGGCCAACCTTCGGCAAATTCCCTAAAGCCACTCATCCGACAAATCTTCTCCCTCCTTCACCCTTCTTTGACGACGGAGACTCCCCTCCCTCTCATTCACCGTAGATCCGTCTTTTCCGGTGTGTGAGCCCCCCTTTTATTCTCCGGCGTAGATCCATTCGGCGAACCCAGGGCCAACAACTCCAGACTGTTATGCTCGGACTCTTTGATTTACAGCCTCCTTCGATCCACAACTACGCTTCTCTCCGACCACCAACCTCTCCCCTGCTTCCCTCGGATACTACATCATATTTGGCCTTTGGCCCTTCGATCTGCAACCAGAGTTGATTTTTTTCGATGATTCTTCCATCCCCGACCAGATCCGACTACTAAAAACCTAAATCTAGGTGTGCACAAATTGGATCTTTGTGAAAGAAAAAAAAGTCGTATACCTAATTATAATAGTAATTCTAGTCTTATACCTTAGTTATATGAGCATACGGTTTAATAAATGATGAGACTTTTTATTATTTTTAAAAAAATGTGAAAATTTGTGAAAAAAATTACTGTTATACCTAAGCATAAAAGTAATTTTAGTTTTATAATTTAAGTATACGAGTGGATTGTTTAATAAAATAAGTGACTTATTATTATTATTATTTAAAAAAAAGGTTAAAATATGTGAAGAAAAAAAATAATAATAGTAGTTTTTATTGATTTTTCATCCGGTTAAGGGGCTCCCCCTTCTTCATAAAACCCTCAGACAGGTTTTTGCGAAGATCAGTTTCCTCTACAGAACCCTAAAAAGCCCTAGCTTTGACGCCACTCCGGCGAACCACTTCTGACATTTCCACCGTGTGGCTACACACTCGCCGCCTGCACAACACATTCATCCTGAAAAATGATGCGATTAACAAATCTGAAGAAATGGACGCCGCTAAGCTCACCAATCGAAACCCTGACCTGCCAATTCCTCCAACGCTGCTCCGTCAGTGGAACAGCGAAGGGGAAAGGCAAAATCAAAGAAGGTCAAGCCCTTAAACGATCGAAAATCACTATCAAGAAAGGTCAACAGGGTGCAGATCCCGCCGCCAAAGGCGGTGGCCCTAGACGGAAGGAGCACGATCAAATGATAACGAGTTGCCTCAATGCTACTTCGCCGGTCCGGTACCTGAAACCTAAGGAGAGAGAGAGGGAAGCGGAGAGAGAAAAAATGGGACTCCTCAGTGAAGCTCGAAAGCAAGAGATTGCAGATCTCAAGGCAGCGAAAAAGGCAAAGAAAACAGAAGATCGAGTACATGGAATCATCGGTACCCAAGGATTGGATTTGATCACATTAGGGCTTGTGGCTGATGTCGATAAGATTCCGAAGTACGAATTGACTGTTGAGGATGGGAGGAAGTTGGCTAAGGAGTATAGTAGGGTTATGATGAGGAAGCATAGGGCTAGACAAAAGGCTGAGACAGAGTTATTGAAGTGTAAAAAGGCTGCCATTGAAGCTTTACCGGAGCATTTGAGGGCTGCGGCATTAGTACCTGATTTCAGTCCGTCTCCGGCTAATAGGTTGATTGCTTCTTTGTCGCCGCCAATTGAAGGGTATATGGAGCAGGTGACTGAGGCAGCGAAGAAGAACTATACCAAGGAGAAGCTCAGATGAGGGTAAGGGTCCATTGCATGAATTTAATGAATTTGTTATTGAAGTGCAGTAAATTTTGTGAATTTTCTTGCATTTGATTTATTAATTAAATTTGGTTGTGTGGTTGTTGAGTGACTCGATATAGGTTATGCGAGATTGTTCCTCAGAGGAAAATGTTAATTACCGATGCATTATACACTAGCTTAACTAATAATTGAAATTTTTACCAAAAAAGAAAAAAAAAAACTATAATTGAAATTTACTTGGATCAACTCATGATGCTTTGTGACCTTATTGTATAGTGCAAAGATGGCAGCTCATCATATGTTATATGCAGGGGCGGATGTTCATGGGGGCAGTTGCCCCTCCTTGACTTTTTTTTTTTTTCAATCATTATTCCCTTCATTTCATCTAAAATTACACTTTAGTTTTGGACTTGAAGATTAAGTGTATGAATTTTATTGAATAAAGAACTATTAAAACAATTTCATTTAGAAATTGTAGTTTTCATTTTAGAAAGTGTGATTTTTAACGAGACACCAATGAGGTAAAGAGTGTAAGTTTTAGTGAGACGGAGAAAAATAGGTATTTAACTATGTCTAAAGTTGTATTGTATAGGAGAAAAAAATAGCCAAAAAAAAATTTCGGGGTTTGCCCCCCCCCCTTCCTAACATTTCTGGCTCCGCCCATGGTTATATGGACTAGTGGCTGATCAACCTGTTACTGTAGGAAGTTTGAGTGCAGAACTTCTCATTTAGTTTAAATGAAAATGAAGTGGCAGATTTTAGATAGCAGTTAACTGCATTTGTTCCTTTCAAATACATATGGAATTTTGTACCCCTCTAGAAACTGGATGTACAAACTGTGATACTCTAGGCCTTTGATACGATTAGTATGATCATTATTATCAAAACTGGACTTAAAGGTTTTGAGTTCAACTCCGCGTAGCAGGAACTACTTTATTTTCCCTCAAATAGCTGGCTAGACCAATTGAACAGGATAGATGAACCACTGTCCTTCATCAGCGGGTTAACAGGTTTCATAGTGGCTGAGTCACACAAATGGTATTATTGGAAAGCCGGATGGAGAGAGAGAGAGAGAAAGAGAGAGGGAGAGAGAGAGAGAAATGAACACTATTTAACATTGATTGAATAGTAAGGTTGGCATTTTCTTTATCACCTTATCCACCAGATAAAGAGGTGACTGTTCCATCTCCATAGTTCCATTAAAATTGTAAGCGTGCCATCACTCTTTTAATTGCTTGTCTCTCGAAAGTGATCTTATGTGATGATGAACACTTCTGGCCGAATCCATGGGCCGGCCTGTCAGTCCGCCGCCCGCCAAGCCCAGCCTGTATATAAGAGATAGGCCGGATCATGCATTTCATCCACTCTGCACTATAAATCGACTTCCCTTTTTAATCAAACTTTCTTTCTCATGCCTAGTGAACAGAATGACAAAGAGCAGGGAATCTCTAAAACAAAGACTTTTTTTTTTGTTCTATTTTTTTGCTGTTAAAGGTTGGACAAAAAAAATTGAATTTTGAAATATGGGCAGGCTTGGCCGGCACGGTCTGGACGGGCCCAAAAAGCCCGCGGGCTTGGCCCAACCCGTGGATGAAATGCATGATCCGCCTACCTCTTCTACACGGGCTTGGCGGTCGGCGGATGGACGGGCCTGCCCATGGATTCGGGCCCGAAGTGTTAGTCATCATTACGGGCTAACAGTGCGGGCCGTACACCAGCAAAACGGGCGAGGCAGGGCGGGCCTGGCCCGCGGGCATGAGAAGGCAGGCCGGGCTGGATCTGTTACAAAGGCGGGTTGAGGCTTGGCCGTGCCAGCCCGATGTTCATCATCAATCTTATGTATATTAATAGTAGAAGTTGATTAAGGAAATCATTTGGAGATGGAATTTTAGGTCTATTACCTTGCTATGACATAGTACTGCAATCATTGATTCTGGTTTAGGATAAACACAAACGGGGTGTGTGACGAGTTGTCATCTCCCTGTAAATTTTTAGGTCTATTACCTTTTATATTTCTACAATAGTGGAATATATTATTCATTCGGAGTTTAGGAATAGGCTCCTTCGGAACGAAGCTTTTGGTCATACAATATTTCACACCCAACTTGTTTCCAGATACCTGTTGTATCCTAAGTTTTCTCTACTTTGTGGATACCCTTTCAATCTCCTACATATTTATAAAAGTTCTGAACATATCCATGGTCACAATTATGCATTCTCACTCTACTGGTACCCTATGTTACCTAGACTCGGTTACTGGTATCCGACACGGGTACGGATGCGAATGTCAAATTCACTTTTCCTAAAGAAATTGGACACGGGAACACTGTCCTAAATTTGGACACAGTTACAGGGACACATTAGGAATAATTGCATGAGGCCCCCTCATCCCAAATCATTATTCGTAAAAGCCCAGATGAAATCCAAATTTCCACACTCAAATAGAGGCTTAGATCAAAATTCAATAAAAACTCAAAACCTAGGTATAAGAGTAATTTTAATCTTACACCTTTAGGTATAAGAATGAATTGCTTAATAAAATATGAGATTTTTTTTTTATTGTTAAGAAAAGATGAAGAAAATTGAAAAATAAATAAATAATACTTTTATGGCTAGGTATTAGAGTAATTTTAATATGTATAAGTCTATATAAGAGTAATTTTAGTCTTATACCTTTGGGTATAAGAGCGACAGGCAGGGATAACATGTAAGCGTGAGTTTATGTGAAATTTTGCATCTTGTTTGGGCTTCTATGGGTTTGCTATGGCCCCCAGAGGTCCTGGAGTCCATGACCCAACACGGTATTAATAAAATATATTGAGTCTATTTATATACTTTGCTTATCCATAAAAAGTAGTCTTATTAATTTTTTTATACAAATGTATCAATTTATAATTTTATATCTAAATAAAATTATAATTTTAATGAAATTTGGCTAAGATATGATGTATAATTAAGTTTAACACTAACATTAAAATTTGTAAAATCTTTATAAATGAAGTGAACACGCTCCTTTCTTCTTTCAAATTTTCGTGCCGTATGCGACTAAAAAACTGGATGTCGGGCACGAATTTCATACCCATGTCGGTGTCATGTCGTGTCGGACACGGGTACTTCAGCATATTTGAAGAGTCCGAGTAACATAGCTAGCTGGTACCCAATTGGTGTGTTAACAATCTGTCAACTCTTGGCAGTTTAAGGTCTGAAAGTTTTAGGTCGAGTGGAAAGTTGGCTTAATCTTGTGTCATATGGCATCTATTCCCTTTTTCTGTCTTCGAGGAGAAATTAGTAAAGGACCGATTTTGATGACGCTCGAGTACACCATTTCAGCCCAAATGTCAGTTGTCAGCGAATATGCCCAATCCAAGGCAAGGCGTAAGGGCTGAGCCGCACATATTCGTCATATAGGAGGAGCATGTGTTAAGAGGATGAGCATGAGAAGCACAAATTGATCATATAGAAAGGCCACATTTTGGAGGACAGTCAGCTGGAGTATGACTTGCACATATACATAATCACATGGATGCTGTAGGACCTAGGCTTGACTTGGGTTCAAGAGTCTGTTAATTGTGTAACAATGAGGTCCTAACTGGATTTCAAACCTTGGCTTGGCAACCTCCAATGCACATGTGGCCTTCTTACCCAAGGCCTCCTCTAGGTCCAATCTGAGGGTCCCACTTATTCTCTTCAGTTTGTGAAGAACACAATTGGCCAGATTCACTGATCAAGTGGAAGTCAGTTGTAATTTTTGAGCTGAAGAAAAAAAAAAACTGAGACCTTACATTTTTCGTCTGGTTGTACGCCGAGTGAAAAACTCCCTGCGTTTGATCATAGTACCACACATGCGTAAAAAGGGTAGAGGTATGGAAAAGCGTAAGTGGTATGGTACAACCGCATTGGTAGTTGTAACTTACAACCACTTAATACTCCCTCCGTCCCAATAAGAGCTTCCCTTTTTGCCATTTTGGGTGTCCCGCTAATAGCTTCCACTTTCCTTTTTTGGCAAAGGAATCTTTACTATTTCCTCCACTCATTCTCTCTCCTCATTATTTTAATACTCACAACACTATTATAATTTACTATTCCCTCCACTCATTCTCTCTCCTATTTTCAAATTACACTCACAACATCTTTACTTCCCTCCCCTTTCCTTAATTTGCGTGATTTTTAAAAAAGTGGAAGGTCTTATTGGGACGGAGGGAGTATTAATCTTCTTGGAATTCCGTGTCATTCTGGTCAGCAGTGAGTCCTTGATTTTGTAATGTTGTCGATGGCCAATGCTCTGTTTATGAATCCAATGTTATGGTTATAGTATCTCTGCATGCACCCCGAGTTATTGTTTTGTTGTCTCTTTATTAGAGTCGTTTTGAATGAGCCAACCCCCCCCCCCCCCACACACACACACATAAAATAAAAAAACAAAAAAAACAAAACTGGGGCACTAAAAGAAATCCTTTTCCTCACCCCCTTCTTTTACGTTGATGCAGATAAGACAGCCTTATTGGGATCAAAATTGTGAAGGCCACCATTCACCATGTTACTAAGATAGATGCTGGCAACTGGAATAAGCCATTTGTGAAACTTCAGTGCAGTAGCTCTGTAATGGTAATTTACCTTTTGTGAACATGAAATAGCTTTTTGCTTATTAACTAAGATCACTAAATAATTCCGGTAATTCCATTTTATTTTTTCTTCTACCTTTCCATTTGATCGTTTTTGTAGCACACTTTAGTTAGTATCGTCTATTTCTCCTCCATTCATTTGCATTACCATTTTGGTCGCCATTCTCTGAACCTTACACCACTTTCTGATTTCCATTCTTGGTAAAATTATGAACAGGACCTGGCTTTCCCTTAAACCAGCAATAAGTTCCATCAGCAATCTTCTGGCCCATATCACCCATGTCCGTTCGGAGGTTGGACACGTCCGTCTTGAAGTAGGACACTTCCGAACGGAGAGATTCGAAACCTTCATTCATTTCAGCCTTAAGCACCGAAACTCCTTCCTCGACCGTTTGGGTAGATTTCCCCTTGAATAGTTTGACCACAGCATCAAAAGTCAAGGGAAATCCATCTTCTACCATTCTGGAGCCGAAAGAAGAGATGCTTGTTGTGTCTTATTTCAGAAATGCTTGTTGGACTTATGCTTTGTACAAGACTGGTACAACTGTTGTGAAAGATGTTAGCGAAATCTATGATTTCGGCTCCAGAATGGTAGAAGATGGATTCCCCTTGACTTTTGATGTTGTGGTCAAACTATTCAAGGGGAAATCCACCCAAACTGTCGAGGAAGGAGTTTCAGTGCTTAAGGCTGAAATGAATGAATGTTTCCGATCTCTCCGTTCCTAAGTGTCCTACCTCAAGACGGATGTGTCCAACCTCCGAACGGACATGGGTAATATGGGCCAGAAGATTGCTGATAAACGGACATGAGTAATATGGGCCAGAAGATTGCTGATGGAACTTATTGCTGGTTTAAGGGAAAGCCAAGGTCCTGTTCATAACTTTAGTTAGCATCGTCTATTTCTCCTCCATTAATTTGCAGTTGTCAAAAGTTGATTTGATATTGTATTAATGAGTAGTGGGATCTATAAATACAACATTCAATCAATCATTTATTTCTTGAAACACTGTAACTATAAATTTTGTGACTTGTAAGTAAAAATTTTGTGACTTGAGTACTACTCGTGTTTTTTGTACTTACAATTTGTCAAATATACTCCCTCCGTCCCAATAAGTGCTTCACCCTTTTGGGTGGGCACAAATATTAAGAAAATTGGTGGAAAAAAAAATGTTGTGATTGAAATTTGAAAATTGAAGAGAGAATTTGTGGAAGAAATAGTAAATTTGAAAAGTGTTGTGAGTGTAATAGTAAATTAGGAGAGAATGGGTGGAGGAAATAGTAAAGATTCTTTGCCAAAAAAGGAAAGGTGGAGAAGCTTCTAACGGGACGTTCTTTCTTTTGGGTAATTAGTGAAGCTTTTACTGGGACCGGGGGGTGTATTCCTTTGGAGTGGCAAATTGTCGTAGTCGTCCATTACATTTCCTTTATAGCCCCTTTTGAAGGAATGGAATATGTATACCACTTAGATTTAGATTAGGAATCAGATGCAGACTTGATTCATTCCCATAAATCTATAGGTAATATAAAATTATGAGATTTGTTCTAACAATCCAGAATCATCTACAAATTCCTAAGCCCAACTTGTACCAAGGCATCTTATCCAGGCAGCTAAATCAAGAATCCTATGCCACCAATGTCATGTACCAATATCTTGAATTCGGCAAGGCTCCCTCCTTTGCTCCTGCCCTCCTTCCGGCCAAGGTGATGAAAGACACATGCCCCTAATTTGGGTTTGGGTTTGGGTTGGGGGGGGGGGGTGTTTAATTTGGTAAAAGTGAGACCCATTGATCGAGAAAGTGGGCGGAGGTGGCCGAATATCCACCATCCACCGCTCGCAACAGCGCAGCAGCAGGCATGAACGGGGTGTCGGATCCCCAGTATCTTACTATGACACTATCACAAATTCCTGACTTACAGATTTGCTCACATCATCAATGATAGCTGCTCCTGCCAACACTAAGCTCGTGATGGTTTCCATTTCAACTGAAAACAAGAGGTTTCTCCATTCCAAACCTAATTCAAGAGACCAACAATCACTAGTTTGTATGATCTAGTGGACCTCAAAAAAAAAAAAAAGACTTGGCTTCTCTAAACCCAGACGAGAGTCTCGTCTGGGTTTTAGAGAAGCCAATATGTTCTCCTCAATGAACAGAGCATTGCGTGGAAACAAAATGACAGTTGCCAGTGAGAACAATATGTTCTCTTATCATATACACTCAACACAACTAACATACACTTTAAACAAAAAACAACCGATACCATTATGCAAATGGCAATTCCATATCCATACTAACCTATTTTACTGGGAAAAAAAGTACTCCTTCACAAACAAATACAGAACATCTTGAGGTTGTTTTCAAGCACAACCCAAAATGCAAGTCAGTATATGTTGCAGATAAGAACTGCATATCAGTCACTGGTTCCCAAAAAGCTCTTACCTCAAGTCATGCCCATGGACATGGAGAAGCAAAGAGCTCAAATGCAATGACGCCAAAAACAACGGACACAACGCATCATAATATCGTACCATCATCTCACTGAACTACAACCAAACTAACTACTAACTCCATCTCAAAATGAATGTCCAGTTCTTGGTCAAGATCAAAAATGGACATTCATCATTATGGGACTGAGAGAGTAACACATAAGAAGTGCAGTAATCGACATAAGACAAGAAACATATTTAAAAGGCAGCTCACTCTTATTGCATCAATTCAAAAGAGTATAAAGCTTTCAATACATAACCCCCCCCCCCCAACTCTTTAAACAATACAAACAACTTTATATTTTATGTTTTAAATTAATAACTCTCATCAACAAATTGATACCGAATAAAGAGCTCAATTTCACAAACCCTAGCTTGCTATATGTTTCCTCCTCTTCCAGATTCATCTCCCCCCAATTATCCCGAACAATCTGTAACATTTTCAAATCCAATATTAAATTGGCACAATCAACATTCAACTCATAACAACAAAATGGGATTAGAGAGTACATACTCTAGAATTCGTCCATATTGCCCAATTTTCGACATAGAGATCTGTTAATTTCAAATCCAATAATTAAACTCATAAATTCAACAAACAATTCACCGCAAACATTTGTAGATAGAGAAAAATGAAAACAGAGACACATACACTTAGATTTTGTCGATGTCTTCGTCTTCAAACTCAATATAATCATCACCGGCACCGTCATCTTCCTCATCAAGTCCACCAGCAATACCTTCGTTAAGACGAGTATTCTCCGGCAATTCACCATAGGCTTTCAACAACCTAGCTTCATCAGGCATGTACTTGAGAATCACATCAGCCTTATCATCCTGATAATCTCTAAGACCGACGAGGATGATATCACCGGCGGCGATCCAAACCTTCTTGTGCATCTTACCACGGATATGACAGAGACGCTTGGTTCCGTCAATACACATGGCCTCACAACGGCCGTTTCCGAGCATACGGAGGACTTGAGCGTACTCCTGACCGTCTTCCTTGAAGACGAGCTCACGCTTCTCGTCATCGGCTTCGTTCTTACCTCTCTTGCGATTCTTTCCTCCCTTTCCTTTGTTCTTCGGCATGGTTGATGAGGTTTTGGAACCCTAGATTGGTTTGAATTTTCGATCGAGCTGATTGAAAACCCTAGAGATGATTCGCCCCCCTTTTTTCTTGTGTTATCGAGAAAGAAGTGTGTGTGTGTGTGTGTTTGTTTTGGGTAAGCTGCGTGTGAGTTACGACTCTTCCTCCGACTAGTGATTTACAGTTTTGCCCTTTTACTTTCCGTTTTCTAATTTTCTTCCTTCCTAACACTATGGGGGGTGTTTGGTTTGGCGGAATTGGCAATTTCGGGACGGAATGGAATGGTCAATTTCGTTGACTTCATTCCTTCGGCTTGTTTGTTTCGTTGCAATGATTTTTTTTCCATTCCCTACGGAATGAAAATTCATTCCTTCCAATATTGGAAGGAATGAGGAATTCCCTTGGTGATGGAAAAAAAAAATTTTTTTTTGGATCAAAATACCCCTAACCCAAACCACCCCTACCCCCTACCCACCCCCAATCAACCCCTACCCTCCCCTCCCCCCCACCCTACCCCCCACCCCTCCACCCCCTCGAATTTTATTTTTTTCTGTCTACCCTCCCCCCCCCACCCTACCCACCACCCCCACACCCACCCCCTACGAATTTTTTTTTTTTTTTCGCCTACCCTCCCCCACCCCCACGAATTTTTTTTTTTTTTTTTATTTTTTTTTCTCGCCGACCCTCCACCCCCACCCCCACCCTACCCCCACCCCCACGACCCCCACGACTTTTTTTTTATTTTTTTTTCTCGCCTACCCTCCCCCCCACCCTACCCCCACTCCTCCCACCCCCCACCCCACCCCACCCCCACGAAATTTTTTTTACTCATTTTGCATACCCCCTACCTACCCCCCACCCCCTCCAAAAAAAAATAAAATTTAAAGGGTAAATTGGTCATTTTATATGCTTTTATTCCATTCCTATAATTTGTATTTTCAAACCAAACATGATTTGCCAAGGAATTGAATGACAATTCCATTTCATTCCGTGCCAACCAAACGGAGGGGGTTGACCAGTTTTTTTCCATTCCAATTCCTTAAGAAATTCAATTCCATTGACAATTCCATTCCTTCACTTTTTTTTCACCGAACCAAACGGCCCCTATGACTCCGTTTGTCGGAAAATGTTTTTCCCATTTTTCGGTATTAGGTAAACACCAGAAAATGAAGTTAACGGAAAATATTTTTCGGGTCAATGGAAAATGAGCTTGATTTTTAAGAAAAATGTATTCCTTACCTCTACCTAAGGAAGTTGTTTTTCGAAAAACATTTTTCTCATTTTCCTTTGTTTGTATTGATTTTACCTTTAGAAAGTTACTTTAATAAAACTATTAAACATCGGAAAATGTTTTTCGAAAAATATTTTCTTAAGATTCACCAAACATCGAAAAATGTTTTCCGAAAAGCATTTTAATTTTTCGAAGAATATTTTCCAATAAATCATTTTTCGAGGAGTTGGTCTTATAAAAAACTAGTTTTTTCTTAAGCTAAGGAAAAACGTGTTTTCAAAATAAACGGTGGCAATTTTGTAATTACTGGCAACCATGTTCAAAATAAACGGTGGCATTTTCGTAATTAATGGTTCCCGTTTATGCTGGGCCAACAGAGTTTAACAAATCGCCATAGTGACAAAGTGCGCTCATATGTAACAAAGTGCCAAAAAAGTGTAGCATGCTTTAACAAAGTGCCAGCCAGAACCGGTACCGGCACTTTGTTAAATCAAATCGGCACTTTTACACTGACACTTTTAAATACATGAATCGGCACTCTTCACACCGGCACTGCTACACTAACACTCGTGGCACTTTTGTTACACTAATATTTTTTTGGCTCACAAAAATACAAGACGCATTCAAAAATACATGGACCGGGCATTTGATTATACACTAACGGGCACTTATTTATACACTAACGGGCACTCAAATATACACCAACGGGCACTTGATTATACACTAACGGCACTTGATTAATCACCAACCGGCACTCAAAATAACATGTATCGACACTCAAAAAAATATGAACCGACATTAAAAATCAATTAAACCGGCATTCAATTTCTACCCAAACTCAAACCGGCATTCAATTTCTACCCAACTGGCATTCAAAATACAAGAATCGGCACTTCAAAATCAAATCAAGCTTTCAAAACACAAGAACTGGCACTCCAAAATACATAAACCGGCACTCAAAAACATATATCGACACTTCAAAACTCACAGCCTGCGCACTCAAAAAATACTCGATAATCATTTTTGCCGGCATTCAAAAATATGGATCGGCACTCTATTTTACACTGCATCGGCACTGACATTATACACTAACGGCACTCCGTTATATACCAACCGTCACTTTTTACACTAACATCAGGCCATTAGCTTACACTGCCTTCGATACACGACGATATGAATCTAAACGACTGGGTATCAATCCATTAGTCCCACCATTATTCTCATGCTTCGATTCTTGCTCCGCCGTCGTCATTGTTCTTAAATTTGTTTTGGGGTTTTCCTCATAATCTAAGTATTTACTCAAAACACAACAAACTCGACCCAACACCACCATGCCGCCGAAGTTTATCGACCGCCGAAATTCGAGAATTTTCGATCAAATTTGAGGGCATTAAAAAGGGAAATCAAACCAAGAGACAAAGGGCGTGATTTTGGGGGCGGGGCCGAGAATTTTGGGGTAGATGATGATGTTCAAGTGGTTGATTTCGTTGGGTTTGACCTTCAACAACCACAAACTCAAACTTCCAAGGAGACAAACAAACAGAGCGACGGAGCTCCAAATTGGCTGACGGGGTGAGATTCGAAGGTGAGGAGGAGGTTGAGATCGGTTCGCCGATTGATTTGGGGGCTCTCCTCTGCGTATTTGCGTATTGCGTATAGAGAGAGAAGAAATTTCGGAGAGAGAGAGCAAGACCGGGTAAAACACGTTTTTTGTTAAGCTTAACAAAAAACGCGTTTTTTGTGAGTTTTTCGCTTTTTCGAGGGTTATTTTTCGTAAAACAAACGAAGCCTATGTAAGCAATTCGTCGTCAGTTAAAATTGTCAGTGCATCAAGTTAATACGTTCGATTGAAGTTTTAACTGGTACTCTGACAATTTTAACGTAACATTTTAACTTGTAAACTACTACCTCTGTCCCGATCGAAATATCTCAAAATTGGCCCATGCACGAAAATTAAGATAAGTGATGCAGGAAAACGAAAAAGTGTATAGTGAAATAAATGTTGTGAGTATGAAAAATGATGTAGAAAAGAGAAAGTGAGATAAAAAATAGTGAATGAATATTTATTGCGAGTATGACAAGTGAATCCCACAAATAAAAAAATAATAATAAACTTTCCTTTTGGGTTATGACATTTTAAATTTTAAATGAAACACCAAAAAAAAAAAAAGTTGGGACACTTCGAGCGCCGGACGTAGAGAGTATTAGCTAACGATTTAAAACAATAAGCACGTCTTAAAACAAGCAAACAAATAATTAACATATCCATCCCTCCCCACACTCCTCTTCTCTTACAACAATACATTCATTAATACAAATTCAAAGCAAAATAACAGCTGAATCCTCCATTTACATCTCCCTAACCCCAACCCCCCACTGCAGACCCACAACAGAAGTGGAAATCATGTCAGAGCCTGATAGTGAGCTCGGCTCGAAGATGAAGTATGCCATTAATAAAGAAAAGACTGTCGTCTGCCATAAACGAAGCCCATGGTATAGCAAACAAGTTCCGGTACCCAACTGCCTTCCCACCTGTAAATGTATAGTTTCCCTTGTACTTACTAATATACTCCTCCGTTGGCTTTGACCGCGCCGCAAATTCATAGTCAACTGCAAACGTGACCGAACCCTTTTCTTGCATCCCTAAAAACAGCCCGAAACAATGGAACGAGCTTTGCTGGTCCATGTTACAATGGGCGGACAAGAAAAATCCTTGCCCGCCTAAGTGGAAAGCTTGAGAATAGACTCGTCCAGATGGGAAGAGATTGGCACATTCTTCACGCTTTAAATCCAAGTAGACAACACACTGTTGACGTGGCAGCTCGAATTCTACAACTTTTACGGGTCGGTATTTGTAAGCCCTTTCTACGAAGCGGCGGTTGGTGGAGGGGGAATCCTCTGCAGCTAGTGTACGTTGTCGGTGTGGAGCCTCGGCTTTGAAAAAGAGGGCCTCGAGTACTACTTTTGAAGCTAGGTCGTGATCAAAGTCGTTGCAGGTTAGTACCTTTTTGAGTTTGCGGCAGGTCATGTATGGGAAACGGATAAAGCGACCTAGGCGTGAACCCAAGATTTCGCGACGGTCATCTAGTTTTGGGTACTGAATTCTGGCCCACTTTAAAACAAAGTCGTATACCGCATCCTCTGATGCTACTTGGAGATCATCACTCGATAAGATGGCCTCAATTCCAGCTAGGGGTAAGTTCATAACTTCTTCCTGAAACCTGCCAAATTTTCAGAAGCTCATAAGTAGGATAATAAAACACTAGCCATCCCCTAATGATGTACTCCGTATAATACTTAAGCATGAACACAACCCATGAATATTCAAATTTTTGCATTAAAATGATGAAAGGAATGCCTTCTCACAAAAAATAGTCAAATTGTATGGGTAATATTTTATAATTAAATGCATTAAAAGTGAAAATGAGGTCAGAAAATTTTGTACCATATAGTTTATCTCATGGGAAAGAGAGCCATGGCACAACAGTTGTAGTTGTTTCCACGTGACTTGGTGGTCACAAGTTTTGAGCCACGGAAACAGCCACTTGCATTTAAATGCAAGGCAAGGCTGTCTACATTAACCCCACGTGGAAGAATTTCCGGGTTGGAAGAATTCATTGAGATAGAAATGCCCGTTCAGGGCAGAAAGATCATTTAGTTAAAAAAAAACACGGGTTTTGTCAATTGTTGATTGAAAGAACCATCATAGCGTCTACGTCTTTCTACCATAGGAGAAGGAGCTAGGCGGGAATTCCCTATCAAGGGGCGGAGCAACCCCCCCCCCCCCCCCGCGCGCGCGCATAGTGGGATCTCTTGTAGCACCGGATCGCCCTTTTTTATAATTTATCTCATGAATAATAAAATGTTTTCCCCCATGGAATCAAGTTTATATCAAGTTCTATATTTTGTGAGACCAAGTAAGAGAAAATGCTAAATTTGAAGAGAAATATCACCAATAGAGCAACAGACTAACTATTAGTCAACCATGTCAATATTTTTCCACATTAAGCAAAAACTACTTCAACACAATAGGACTTACAAATAAAATTCAAGAAAGAAGCTTACTTGGTTATATCTTTGTAACGTGCAGCCAGGAACTGCTTAGCTGCATCAGTCAATGGCTGAACTGCATCAGCCATCAGAACACTAGAAGGAAGATCCAAATATAGCAGTGCGGAATCAGGTGTCATGGGCAGATTCCTCAACAAACGGCTGCAATATCTCATGCATGAAGCAACCTCAAACTTGTCTGCAGCCATCAGCACATCCAGTAAAGCAGGAGCAGTAGTCACTGTTAATGTATTGCTATACATAAAGTTAAGGAGCTCCATCAGAGCACCTTCCTCTGTTCCAGGGGTAAAAGAGAGACGTTAATATGAAGTTTAGTGCTGGAAAAACGAAAGAACCACACAAAGAAAGAACAGGAAATACGGATTATGACCAATACCATTAGCATATCCATACTTCTAGTCCTAGATTAGGCCAAACTCCATTTTCATCCATTGTACTTGTGCTTCACTTTTACCATAATACGTTTTTTCTTTCAAAAATACCTTTGTAGTTTGGAAAACGTATCATTTTAACCCCAAAATCGCGTATTGAGGCACGGACACAAATTTAGGGACGGGTTTGGGGTTAAAATGGTATATTTTCCTAAGTACGATGGTTTTTATGAAAGAAAATAAGTATAATGGTAAAAGTGAAACACGCTTGAAAGTACAATGGATGAAACGAAGTTTGCCCTCTAGATTATTTGCAATTAATGCATTCCTAACTCAAATTAAGTGTTTTATTATCCACCATCACTTTCTAAGTAATCTTAAAATGGCATAGATACCTGAAGCACTAATTCTCAAGGTTACATGTCGCTGCTCCGACTCCCTCATTCCATTTGAAAAGAGCTACATAAAGTAAGAAAGACCAAATATACATCATAAAAATAGATTGTGAAGCAACAGAAAATAAGCCAACACAAAGATAGATCTTCACCTTGTAGAAAAATGGACTTTTTGCAGCTAAAATAGGTGAACTGATATGTAATGTCTTAACTCTAAGAACAGTGGAACACTCCATTGTCCAGGTCTCATCCTCGTTTGCACCTTCATCTCCTAAGAACATAAAATACAGGCATCAATGTAGTGAATAAAAGAAGAGATAAGAATTAATCCTCAAAGAAAATTCAATAAAATCTTTACGGGAAAAGTGTAGTGCCTTCGTTACTTCTTATTTCATTGTGATGAGAGTTGAGACCACCAACCTTTTAACCAACTAACTTTGTACATTCTCATTTCTCTCTACGAAATTATATATTAATTGATAAGTTGAAAAGGAAATAAATAGTGAAGAATGTCCAAAATACAATAATTAACCAACCATTACATTTTGAAAGTTAGAGATTGTCTCTATTTGTAACAAAAATTCCTACCCTTTAACCTATATTTCAGTTCAAGTTCTTCTTATCAACCGTGAAAGATATGCTCGTAAAATATCTTAGGCACAAATATTAAAAAGCAAACCGTAAACTGTACCCATTGTTGCTCCTGGCAGAAACCTAGGAATCATAGGCGGAGCTAGAAGGGGGCAAGCAGGGGCCACTGCCCCCCTCCCCCGACTTTTTTTACCTTTTCTTTTTCAACTCATACTTAAAAATACAACTATACTCCTTCTGTCACACTAAAAAATACATTTTTATTTTGAATACACGAATTAAGTGCAAGTGATACAAGTGTTATGAGTATGAAAAGTGAGGTCGGAGAGAGAAAATATGGTAGATAATAGGAAGTGAATAATTGTTGTGAGTATGCAATTGAGTTCTATTGAATAAAGAATAATTGAAACATTTCCATTTTAGGAAGGTGCAACTTTTTCTGAGACCCAAAGAGCTATAGAATGTAAATTTTAGTGGCAACGGATGTAGTATATGTTGAAGGAAAATGTTTTATATTTAAGATTTTCTTTTGGTAGGCATGATTTGTAGATGTTGAACAACTTTATATCAATATGTTCAACCTTTTAGTATGTCTAATTATGTTATAAATGAGTTGAATCGTATGAGAGATCAATGGATATATTATTGTTATCAGTAAAGCAGGTACTTAATTATGTCTATGTCTAACAGTTGTATCATATATGGAAAAAACAACCAAAAAAAATTTCAAACCCCCATTCATCATTCCTTTGCTCCAAAATTTCTTGCCCCCCTTCCTTCAATTCCTGGCTCCGCCACTGCTAGAAATGGCTATCAGCACCCTACTTTTAACTACTTAGGAGCGGTAAGAACTCAGGACCGATAAAGACTTCAAACAAGGACATACAATAATAACCATTATCTGATACTACTCGAAATATTAATAATAGTAAAACTAACTGCTTAAATTGAAACCATTTAGTCACCTGAAGGTGATTCTTCAATCATTGCAACTGGTTCCTCATCTTGAATTTCACAGTCCACACCATCATCAGCATCAGCATCAGGCTGGTTACAGTTCAAGATCTGTTCCTCAGGGCCTACAGCTAAATCCACAGCTATGAATGGCAAACAGAAATGATGTCATTAGATACCAACCAATTTTAGAAGAAAGTTTCATAAGTCAGGATCACAACGCGCTCAAATTAAGATGAACAGCCTCCATTCAACTGGCAATCATTAAACAAATGGAACTAACTAGATTAATTTCACACTTGAAAAAAAAAACTGTCATTCCATGAAGGAAGATTTAGATATACTGTATAGTTTAAGTACTCATATGATTTGGCATCCATTTTTCACAGATCACCCCACTGTAACCAATCCAAAGGAACATGAAAGTGAGACCGGATACAGGATAGAGGTAGGATCAAATGAGACAAAACTGACATGGACATGATATTATCCTAAGCTGGATATAACTACAGATACCAAAAACATTATCCTTCTCTTTCAAACAATGATATTAAATACAATGTAATTTCAAATAAACTTGAAAAAAAAAAAACTGTCATTCCATGAAAGAAGATTTAGATATATAGTTTAAGTACTCATATGATTTGGCATCCATTTTTCACAGATCACCCCACTGTAACCAATCCAAAGGAACATGAAAGTGAGACCGGATACAGGATAGAGGTAGGATCAAATGAGACAAAACTGACATGGACATGATATTATCCTAAGCTGGATATAACTACAGATACCAAAAACATTATCCTTCTCTTTCAAACAATAATATTAAATACTCCCTCCGTCCCGGCCGACTTAGGACTTTTTGCCATTTTGGGCGTCCCACCCGACTTAGGACGGCCCAAAATGGAAACCTTAAATCACTATTCTCTCCACTCATTCTCTCTCCTACATTATTTTAATACTCACAACACCATTATAATTTACTATTCCCTCCACTCATTCTCTCTCCTATTTTTAAATTACACTCACAACATTTACCTTTTCCTTAATCCCCGTGCCATTTCAAAAAATCCTAAGTCGGCCGGGACGGAGGGAGTACAATATAATTTCAAATAAACTTAAATATTTACTCATCCTTCACTGATCATGCAATGGAACACCGAAAACCGTGTTAGTGAGCCAGATGGAATGTTACATCTGAGTATGTCGATAATTCCAGCTTTCTTGCTAAGATCAAGGTCAAGAAATTATTCAGTCAAAACCAAAAATCCTTTTTGCATTAACAAATAGTCGGTGGTAAATTACGTCTATCAGTGCCTAAGAAACAGAGGAAGGTGGGCATCACCATGCCAAGGAAACCCACACTGAATAAAACCAACCCCAACCCCCTCGTTTCCCTCTAAAAAGTCCAAACATCCAACCCATCATATACTAAGCATCAAATTGCATCCTCTGCACCTGAAAATGTCTTGCATTAGTTAAATTAAAGCCAAAATAGCAATTACTACACTAAACTCAAAATCGTGCATTCCAGTGTATCGAGCGTAAAGAATCAAGAATGACCGAGCTTCTACCTAATAGTAATCAATCGGCCTAGGTACAATAATACACATCACCCTTGTTCCAAAGTCAGCATAATTAAGTGCCTCTACAAATCTATCGAGGGAGAAAATGACAGATATGCAATCATCATTTGGCCAAAATGGGTTGAAAAAGGTAAATACTAGATTACTAAAGCGACAATTTTCGAATCCACTGTAGTGATGCCACAATCCCAAACCAAAAGTGTAGCGAAACTATGAGTGGATTATAATAACTTGAATGCTAGCTATACTTTGGCTTAAGTAATTAAACAGGCAATCTGTAAAAGCTATTACACGACACTCATAATTTATCCATGCTTCCAATGCAGTCATTGGACTGGCTATCCAAATCCAAATAAGGATCACGAACATTACCTTCCTAGTCCTATCAGCTTCACTATCCATAAATTGTGCTACCCCAAGCAGTTCTTCTTCAATCAGAAATGCATAATCGAGCTTGATACTTATTTTGCACCCAAAAGGGAACTTACTTATACCCACTCATAGTCACAAGATCAAGATAGCAGCATCTGACCAAGGTAACAATTATCATGTGATACCGGAAAATTATGCAAGATCACAATTTCTCACAGGCCGACGCTGATGGCCTCTCATTTATCACACTAGTTATGGTATATATTTCAATAGTAGTCACTTCCTGCCATTAATACGGGATATACCTTGCTTAAATCAGCATGTCCACTTCTTCAGCACACGTGCGTACTAGAAAGCTTAAAAAATCATTAAGAGAAATGAAGCTATCGACCTGGGGGTTAGGTAATGAACAACTCAATCACTAGGGAAACGATCAATTTCAGGCGTAGTGTTACCAGTTTCCTTTATAAATCTGTAGATTTTGTGGCATTAATAAATAGTTGCACCAAGTCCGTAAAACAGGGCTTGCAACATATCTTTTCTAACAATATTTTAGCAATTGCATCCAAAGATTGCCAAAAACATTTATAGAGAGCAACAACAAAAGCATGAACAAACAAATTCCACCTAGCCAAATTTCTAAACATTATCATTCATGTCACCAAACAAATCTTCATGACATATTTTTTTACTCCAAGCCTGATGTGCCCGGAGCATCCCCATCACCCCACGCCCAAAAAAAATCACAAAATTAACACAATTTAACACAATCTTTGGGCTTAAAGTCAGCAATAGAAACAATGATGTATATATCCTTAACATTCCCTTAGCACACACAAACTTTCCCCAAATAAAGAACCAGAAATGATCATTCCCGTAGACCATAAACCTCAGCTCACCAAATTTCATCAATTTCTAAAAAGTTCCCCCAACCAATTTATATCCATATACCTCTCAGCAAGCAAATTTATGCATACACATACAAACATTTCCAATTATCGAATACAAAAAAAAAACACATCAAAAACCTTCCAAAATCAATCAAAGACAAGAGAAAACAAAACAATTTACACATACAAATATATAAATTAAGGTAAAATGAAATAGCAACCATTATCTTTCTTAATATCTTCTCTCCTTCGTTTCCGGTTCCTCGCCCAATCAGCAAGGCTGGTACACCCTTCCCCGTCAGGCCGGGCCTCGGTTGACTCAGCAATGATCTCAATACGAAGAACACGGTCGGAGAAATTGCTGTCATCAAAGGCGAATCCGAAATCTCCGTCGCGGCCGACGTCTGACGAATAGTCGGAGTCCATAACTGCCGTCCTGGGATCGAACAGATCCAAACTCGAATCTCTCATCTCTCGCTCGTAACAAGTAATTTAGGGAGCAGAACAGAAATGAAGAAATTTATTGGGGAAGAAAATTAAAAACCCTAGAACTGAATTTGAGTCACCTACGCGTTTTTTCGCCTACGTGGAGAGAGAGAAATGGAAAGATTAAAAAAGGAAACTATCTCTAAATAAAGTACACTTTTATCTTAATTTAACCTATATCTAAAATAATTATACATGCTACATATTCATATTTTATATTGTTAAAATGCTTTAAAGTTAATTTTTAATAATTGAGATTTTTTTTAAAAAAAATAGATACTTATAGGCTTATCATAGTTTTGAGTCTTTTGACCCTCTATTATTATTATTGAGATTGGTCGGAAAGTTTTAAAGTTCGCATGTTGTATTATTTATATTCTATTATTTTTATAAATTAATGTATCATAATTATGTCAAAATCTTGCAAAAAATTAGTTTTTTTTAATATAAGAAAAAAAAATAGTTTTAAAGCACTAAATCTAACTAATAAGAGAGATGAATTGTTCTGAAAACTAATTTTTATAACATTTTTTTAAAAAAAAACTAGTTTTTCACAAGAGTTACTCCATAATTATATAAGTGTATAATACTTTATAACGAAATATAATACTGAATGAATGAATAGTGGCAGCGGGGGACGGTGGCCTGCTATAGGCGGCAATTTTAATGATGTTGTATCATATTTTTAAATTACTGCATAATTGCATGAAATTGTATACATTACTGCATGAGATTTTTTATAGATTTGGTGAAGAGGTAGTAAAAATTAAAAATTAAGATCTTTGAATTCGTCAAATATTAATTAGGCTCTTTGAGTGGTTTTTAGATGCCATTAGAAGGTCAACGCAAATAAATGGTCAACGAAACAAATAACCATTGGTACCAACGTGTAATTTGAGTCATTTGACCACTCAAAGGAAGAAGGCAACTAAAGAAGACTCCAACAATATTTCTATTCAAATGAAAGATTAGAAATTCAAATTCGATGAAACTTGATTGTTTGTAGTAGCGAGTTTCGAAAGAAAAAGTATAAATAATTTAGATCAATAATTTAGATCAGTGTTTTACAAAACTCGCTATCGAGAAATGACTGAAATAACATGTTTTAGTCAGAAAAAATATAAATATGTTACTTTACTGTGCGATTTATACCCCCTCCACTCTCAATATATGGAGCCGACCCGACATTCACTAACTTTCATCATATTGCATCTTAAGATGATTATAGTTTGACTTCAATCGATATATTTGACACTTTGTTGAGCGGTAAAAATCAAGTATTAAAGGGGTCAATTTCATTGTCCATCCCTAATGTTTGAACAAGTATTATTGTCAGTATTCTAAAAAGCGACCTAGGCGGTGGTCGGGCGTCGCGATTAACGTTTAGGCGCTGGGCGGGCTAGGCGAAGCTGAGCGGGTTTGGGCATTTAAACCGAATAGAATGGGCTTTGAGGGTGGGCTTTGGGTTTGGGCCTTGGGGATAAGCATCAATTCATGGGTTTGGGTATTTAAGTGAAATGGAATGGGCTTTGGGTGTGGGCCTTAGGTGAAGCCTCAACTCATATTTACGAAATATGAGTGGCACTATTTTTTTATATATATATAAAAAAAAAAAATTATTTATTAAAATGTTAGGATTGCGAAATTGGATTAGATTTTTTATTTTGTTTAAAAAATATTATTTATTTTTGACAAATAATCAAAATAAGTGGCACTATTTTTTGGATATATATATAAATTTATGAAATATACTCCCTCCGTCCGGCCGAAGTGTCTCAAAATGGGTTCGGCTCGGGAATTAAGGAAAATGATGTAGGAAAGAGAAAGAGTTTAAATGTTATGAGTTTGAAAAATTAAATAGGAGAGAGAATGAGTGGGGGGAATAGTTAGGAGAGAGAATGTTGTGAGTGTAAAAGTAAAGTAGGAGAGAGAATGAGTGGGTGGAATAGTAATAAAAACTTTCCTTTTTTGGGTTGAGACATTTTAAATGGGACGCCCAAAATGGAAAGTTGAGACACTTCGGCCGGGAGGAGGGAGTATTTAAAATTTGTCTAATTTCTCAATCCCGCCTAGGCCCGCTTAGGCCCCTAGGCACTAGGCCCGACTCCGCCGCCTAGCATCCGTATATCTCTTTTTAGAACCTTGATTATTGTTCTTTTA
The DNA here is from genome assembly GCA_022495995.1 of Adenophora triphylla var. japonica. Classification (NCBI taxonomy): domain Eukaryota; kingdom Viridiplantae; phylum Streptophyta; class Magnoliopsida; order Asterales; family Campanulaceae; genus Adenophora; species Adenophora triphylla. The sequence continues at coordinate 298,735 of JAFEMH010001366.1, read as the reverse complement.
AAAGTTTGGTTTTGTCTTATTTTTTACTTAAATTTATTTAAATGAAATAATCGTTTTACCTCTAAATCTCCTCAATGAATACTAAATTTTTTAGTATTCATTGAGGAGATTTAGAGGTAAAATGATTATTTCATTTAAATAAAATTGATGTAAGTAAAAAAATAAGACAAATTATCAAATGACAAAGGTGCACATGAATCGAATTTGGTTTTAGGAAATTAGGATTTAACATTGATTGGATCATACATGATCTCAACCAATAATTACAAATGATGCAAAACTAATTACACTACATCTAGGAGATTTTCTCGCTCAAAAATTGTCAAGGAGCTCTAACTCATGCGGTATATGTTATCATTTTTCATATAAGAGGTCAAGAATTCAAATCTTACAAAATGTAATTTCTAACACTTTAAGTGCCTGTATATTAATTCATTCACTAAGATTCATTAAAACACGTAGGTGCCTCCTATTCCTTCCCAACTTTATATCCTTCTCCAATGACATTCCAGCTGCACAAAGTTGCCCATGAAAACTCAAATCTACCTTTGTTCGAACAAATCTGATCTTCCTTCTTTTTCTCCGATTGTGACAATCATCTTATCTGATCTATATTCGACCAATGACAACATATCTCTAAATTTCTCCCATGATTTCTCACGTCTCCTTGTTTTAGTACCAGAACAAATCACGAACATCGAAGCCCTATTTCGAGACTCCGACGAAGTTTTTCCAGTCTTCAGATTTCGAGTTCAATCGAACATCGATTGAAGACGAAGGCGGTTAGGGGAGTTGAGGAACTAATGATATTAGGGGTTCAAAATCTTTGATTGATGTGAATCAAACTACGAATCAAGCTGTAAAAGAGTTTAGGGAGTGAAAGAAAGGGTGCTGGTTTGTTTTTTTATGGATTATGGGAGAAAATTGATTATACCGATGCCGAATCTTCTACTGATTGAATAGACCTTCACTATTAGTCGTCACTTACAATGACTTATTTCTTTGGTGTAGTTCACCCTTTTTCCTTTCCTCTATATATTTTTTATAATTTGGGTTCTATGTTCTAGATTAGATCGATTGGCTTTTCACTGCCTATTGTTTATGATTTTTGGCGAGGTTTTTGTTCTCTCTTTGTGCTAATTAGAGGCCATAAAAGATTGAAAACAACTGTGATGTTTACAAATATGTCAAATAATTTCATATAATAGCAAAAATAGAGGCAATAAAAGACTAAAAACAAGTGTAAACTTAACAAAAAACAACTGTGAACTTTAATATGTCAAATAATCTCATAAAATAGCAAAAAAAAAATGATATAAAAGACTAAAAACAATTGTTAACTTGATAAAAACAACTGTGAACTTAGAAAATATGTCAAATAATCTCATAAAATAACAAAAATAGAGGCCATAAAAGAATAAAAACAACTGTAACTTAACTAAAAAAAACTGTGAGCTTAACAAATATGTCAAATAATCTAATAAAATTTCAAAACTAGAGGTCATAAAAAAGACTAAAAACAACTGTGAATTTGACTAAAAACAATTGTAAACTTAACAATTATGTCAAATAATCTCATAAAATTGCAAAAATAGAGGACATAAAAGACTAAAAACAACTGTGAACTTAACTAAAATCAACTGTGAGTTAAGCAAAAAGTAGCTATTTTCATGCAGAAATTATGAATTTAGCTAAAACAGTTGAGAACATCTCTTAGTTGTTTTTGGAATAATTGTGAAAAAAAACTGTGTAATTCTAAAATACAACTGTGAACTTGAAACAATTGTAAACTTCTAAATAAGAAAATAAACTAAGTATAAATTAATTGTGATACGAGAATGTATAATAAGTAAAACACATTTGTTAAAAATTAACAAATTTACTGCAATATTTAGTAGAACACTATGATGTAATATGTAAATTTATTTTAAATGAGGGCAAAATTATAATGTAGTGTTATTTTTTCTTTATCGAAAGGGGGCAAAATACATATTTTAATGATAAAAATCATTTTTTTGAAAATTCATTAGTACTAATTCAATAAATTTTGGAAAGTCGATGGGGCAATTGCCCCCTTAGACCAAAACCCAGGTCCGCCTAGAGGTGGCCGGTTGACCAAACCGCCGGTTAGCCGGTTGAAAACCGGCGGTTGAAAACCTCCAAAATCCCCAATCGGAACCAAACCGCCTAACCTAGAATTTAGACCTTAAGCACTTTAAGCGGTTCACGGTTTTAACGGTTATCCTGGTTAACCTCCGGTTTGACGGTTTGGATATGCTCTACGAGTCCTTGGTGTTGCTTCTACCGAAACAACCCTTTTAGGGTTTAGGGTTTTGAGGGTTGCTCGGCCGAGTCTTTGGTGTCGCTCGACCGAGTAACCCTTTTAGGGTTTAGGGGTTGAGGGTTGCTCGGCCGAGTCTTTGGTGTTGCTCGGCCGAGCATATCATTTTTCAGTTAATTTTTTTAACGGTTTTTTGAAAAAAGTTAACTTTTAATTTTTTTTCAATTTTTTTTTGAATAAATAAGACTATTTTAGACTTAAGTTTACTACATACATTTTTTGCAAAAAGGTTTATAAAAAAAATTATGAATTTTTAAAGAAATAAAATTTAACGGTTTTTTGAAAAAAGTTAACTTTTAATTTTTTTCAATTTTTTTTTGGATAAATAAGACTATTTTAGACTTAAGTTTACTACATACATTTTTTGAAAAAAAGGTTTATAAAAAAAGTTATGAATTTTGAAAGAAATAAAACTTAACTTTTTTATAAGAAACGAAAGTATATAAAAGAAAAAAGCGACGGTACCCTTAAATTTTATTAATTAAAATACAATTACAACGAGGGTATTGGTAGGAGTGGTGGTGGTAGGCTGGTAGTAGTGGACCTAGTGGTATTGATAGGAGTGGTAGTGGTAGTCGGTAGGAGTGGTAGTAGTAGTGGTAGTAGCGGTAGTGGTAGTGGTGGTAGTAGTAGTAGTGGTAATAGTAGTTGTGGTGGTGGTGAATGGTGATGGTGGTGATGTAGACCGGTAGTAGTGGTAGTGGTAGGTAGCGATAGTAGTGGCGGTGGTAGTAGTAGTAGTGGTAGTAGTAGTGGTGTTGGTGGTGATGGTGGTGGTGTAGACTAGTAGTAGTGGTATTGGTAGGAGTGGTAGAGGTGGTAGTGGTAGTGGTGGCGGTAGTAGTGGTGGTGGTAGTAGTAGTAGTGGTAGTAGTAGTGGTGGTGGTGGTGATGGTGGTGGTGTAGACTGGTAGTAGTGGTATTGGTAGGAGTGGTAGTAGTAGCGGTAGTAGTAGTGGTGATAGTAGTAGTAGTGGACCTGAGTGGTAGTAGTAGTAGTGGTGGTGGTGGTAGTAGTGGTGGTGGTAGTGGTGGTGGTGGTGATGGTGGTGGTGTAGACTAGTAGGGTGGTAGTACTAGTAGTAGTGGTAGTAGTGGTGGTGGTGGTGGTGGTGCTTGGTAGTAGTAGTGGTGGTGGTGGTGGTGGTGGTGGTGGTGAACATAACGGCTAGTTTGAAAAAGTAGCCGTTCGAATGAGTTCGGCGTTACGCTCTACTGAAGCAACTCATATGACTCGGCCGAGCATGACCGTTATTGGAAATTAACACTCTTGGAAGGTTATGCTCGGTCGAGCAACTCATATGACTTCGGCCAGAGCAAGCCAAAACCGCGGTGCTTAGGCGGTTGGCCGGTTTTTCAAAATTTCAAACCTTATGGCAACCTACCAATTAGGTTTCGGTTAGCCAGGTTCAGGTTAACGCATTGTAGGTTTGGCCAGGTTTTGGCCGGTTTTCAACCTCCCGGTTGGCCGGTTCGGTTTATAAAATGGACACGTCTAGGTCCGCCTATGGTAGATAGTGACATGATCATCGTGTTAAGGGAAAATGACAATCTGGGGTACAAAGTTTAGGGTGTGTGTATCAATCGAGGTCTGAAGTTTCAAATTTGTCAATTTAGGGTTCAAAGTTATCAACGTTGGTCAATTTAGAATTTTTTGACGAAAATATTAGAAAAACTCGTCAAGTGATCATTTGCCTGGCACGTGTGACTTAACTTATACTCCCTCCGTCCCAATCTAAATGTCCAAACTTTCCTTTTTGGGCGTCCCATTGAAAATGTCCCATTTCCAAAAAAGGAAAGTTTTTTTCACTATTCAACCCACTCATTCTCTCTCCTACTTTACTTTTACACTCACAACATTCTCTCTCCTAACTATTCCTCCCACTCATTCTCTCTCCTATTTAATTTTTCATACTCACAACATTTAAACTTTTTCTCTTTCCTACCTCACTTTTTCTCTTTCCTACCTCACTTTCCTTAATTCCCGCGCCGGACCCATTTTTGGACATTTAGATTGGGACGGAGGTAGTATTATATATTGTTCAGATCTCCAATGTACCCTAATTCCCCTGTCCTCAATTGACAAAATTCTATTCATTTTTCAAGTAATAATTTCTTAATTTGTTTTTTCGGTAAATTCTTATAATATTTTAAAATTATTTTTCATTTTTAAACGAAAAATAATTATTTGTCATTTTACTAATGATTCTGTTTCATTAAAAATATTATTGTTTATTTCTTAGTAAATTATTGCTTTATTTGTCTTTTCATTACCAAAAATAATCATAGCTTTACAAAAAAAAAAAAAATCAAAACAAAAAATCATTTTAATGTATGATCTTAATGAAATTTTTGTCCAAAAAAATTAAAGAAAAAAAAATTAATTAGATTTTTCATTCTCTCTTTAAACAAATTCACCCACCACAACCATCAACTTAGCACTATTATCCAACCATCACCATCACCATCACCAATTACCACCACCGTCGTCTAAAATCATCGCCACCGCAACCACCCAAAACCATGGCCACCGCCATCATCCAAAACAATCACCATCGTCGCCACCACGACCACCATCCAAAACCACCACCACGACTACCGTCTAAAATTAATCAAAAGTCATCTAATCAAACTAATCAACAAAATCTGAGAAATTCCAAACCCTAACACATTGAATTACCTCTCTAAGTTCAGACCAAAATTTAACAAATTAATCAAGTAGAAGTTAGGGTTTGATTGTGGAATGAGGAGTAAGGCGAGAATTGACACCCAAACGGACGATTTGCAGTGCCACCGAATAAATTCCAAGGTCTCGAAGAACATAAACACAAAGAAGAAGATCGAACACTAAGGGCTTGTCTGGTAACCCAATAAAGCTCTTAATTTGGAACATTTTAAGAGATTAAAAAGTTAAGCATGTTTGGTAAGGTAAATTGCAATCACTTAATTAATTAAGATTATCTTAAAAAATTCTATTAATTTTAAGTTGGGAATGAGTAGCTTAAGCAATTAAGTGGGAGGAAGAAAGAGTTAAAAATGGAATGAGTTCAAATCCATCCATAAACTATTTTATTTATATATTAAATGATACTTTCTTTTGTTGAAATATTTTAACTTTTCATATAAATTATATTTGATCTAGTATTAAAATGCAATTTTATTTATATTAAACTATTGATATTAATAATATTTTAATAGAGTATCATAATTATTATTTTTTTCATTTTTTGTCAAAGTTTAAACAAATTTATCAAAATAATTAACAAGATAAATTTTATTATGGATCAAAGAAAGTACTAATAAAAATATTTAAATATTATAAAATATAATCTAATTATAATAATAATGACGTATATGTTGAAGACTTTATTTTATTATACACTCATTAAGATTATTCAAATAATTTTTTAAATGTTAAATTCAAATTTTAAATAAATTAAGATATAAAGTGATTTATCAATACAAAACAAACTAAACTCTTAAAATTCAGCAACTTAATAATTTCAGCTTTATATTTTTCAGCTCTACATATTTTCAGTTTTATCAAACATGCCCTACTACCGCTTCTATCGGCAATGCCCGATATTTATTATACAAAGTATCTTGTTAGGATGACCATGTAATTATCAAGATCAATGAATATCTTACATTTAGCAATTGAAAATCAGTAAAGGCATCACATAAAGAGGTCACACATGCATAATCATTTTGAGAAATTTCAGTTGCTTGAAATTTTTCTCCTTCTATCAGCAAAGGCTTCACTATGTCTCATCAACCAAAACCTTTCTATTTCTTCTGGTTTTCTGCCTGGTATTCTCCCAGCTATCAATTCCCACCTGAAAAAATCACATATTTCACTCATCCGTTTCGTTTCGTAATAAACGTCGCAAAAATAAACGTATTATATTTATCAGTACCTACGCCTCGAAAAGATAGTCTCATTTGATTATTCAGAAATTTTAAGAAATGAAACAAACTTTCTGATACAAATAAATACTCCCTCCGTCCTATAATAACATACCCATTTTGTCATTTAGAGCGTTCCATAATAACATATCCTTTGTTGGAATATTGAAAAAATATTAGGGTGTGAATTGAAAAGTCAAAGGTCTAAAATCGAAAAGACACGACTGTTTAAATTCTTTGAACTGCTCGGCCGAGCAAGGCATAAGCCTCGGCCGAGCATGACAGACCAGAAACTATCATCCTCTGTTGGCCTCTGCTCGGGCGAGTCACCAAAGTGCTCGGCCGAGCAACTTGCCTGTGCTCGGGCGAGGCACCAATGGTGCTCGGCCGAGCAGATGTTGTCCGTTCAGATTAAAGTCTGAATAGGTGCCAGCTTGAAAGGGTGCGACTTTTGTGGAAAAATCACAACTGATCTGGCTTGATTTTACCCTATATATAGAGACCCCTATTCCTTCATTCAATCATCAAGTAATCCAAAAGGTTGTTATCAAATCAAACACAAGAATTCAATTCTCTCTCTCCCTCATTCAAAGTGTTCTTGTTCGCTTCAAAGCGTTCGTTCATCATTCCTTTTGTAAAGTTTGAAGACTAAGAGCAAGTCTTATTTTGGTTCGCCCGTCAAGGTTAGTTAAAGTGCACACTAACTCTTGGTAAAAAGCGTTGTATCTTGGGAGACATTCGCCATCGATCCGTTTGCACAATTACGGAGGCGAAATATTGTCTTAAGGAGATTTGCTTCGGCATACCTCGCTTTAATCTCCGTCTTTCTGATTTCCGAATTGAAGATATCTTAACATATACCAAACAACAGTCTTAAGACAATATCTTCAGGTATTTTGTTTTGATTTTATCTTCTCTACTTCATCTTTTTCTTATTGAATTTTCTGTTTTCGTAACAGAAAATGGCTAATGGAAATGACTTCGTTAGTAGTGAGACTATTGCAACGAATACTAATGCAATAGGGAGTACGTCAAGTGCTAATCAACTCATGATGCCACCGGCCTCGCAGTACGAGAAACCGGAGAAATTCAATGGGGCTGATTTCAAACGTTGGCAACAGAAAATGTTGTTTTATCTCACAACGCTTGGACTAGTGAAGTTCTTACGGGAAGAATATCCCGTAGCGGCTGAAGGTGTAGTGGACAAGGCTACACAAATGGCTATTGATGCATGGAAACATGCAGATTATCTATGCCGGAACTACATCTTGAATGGACTAGACAACACATTGTATAATGTGTACTACTCCATTCAAACTGCAAAAGGACTTTGGGATTCTCTAGACAAGAAATATAAAACCGAAGATGCTGAAACAAAGAAGTTCTTTGTTGCAAATTTTTTGGATTTTAAAATGAATGATTCTAAAACTGTTATGAATCAGGTCGAAGAGATGCAAGTCCTATTGCATAACCTTGAAGCCGAAGGGATGCAATTGGGTGAGTCCTTCCAAGTTGCATGTATGATTGAGAAGTTGCCTCCTTCATGGAGGGACTTCAAAAACTATCTCAAGCACAAGCGCAAAGAGATGTCAATGGAAGATTTGCTAGTTCATCTTCGCATTGAAGAAGACAATCGTAATGCCGAAAAAAGGGCCAATGCACGAAACATGGAAGCTAAGGCTAACATGGTGGAAGAATCCCGACCCAAGAACAACAAGAGGAAGCATGATGACTCTTCAAAGAAGAAGTCAAGTAATGACAGCAACAAACGCCTCAAGTTCAAAGGGGACTGCTACAATTGTGGAAAAAGCGGTCATCGGGCAAAGGATTGCCAAAGCAAGAAGCCTCCCCAAGCAAACGTGACTGAAATAGATACTCTATCTGCGGGTGTCTCGGATGTAAGTCTGTCTGCCGTTGTATGTGAAGCCAACTTGGTGTCAAACGTCAAGGATTGGTGGGTGGACACCGGAGCCACTCGTCACATATGTGCCGATAAAAACTTGTTCGTAGAATACAAGAAAATGGAACGCGAAGATTTTCTCTATATGGGAAATTCTGCAACTTCCAAGATTGAAGGCATTGGGAGGTGATCTTGAAGTTCACATCAGGAAAGGAGCTAACTCTCAACGATGTGATGCATGTACCCGACATAAGAAAGAATTTTATTTCTGGTTCTTTACTTAGTAAGAAAGGTTTCAAAATTGTATTTGAATCTGATAAGTTTGTACTTACTAAGGGAGGCATGTATGTTGGAAAGGGATACTTGCTAGATGGCCTATTTAAGGCGAATGCTGTTGTAGTGGACAAGAAGTCCACATATTTGTACCCTCAAGTGATGAATAAAATTGACAATTCTATTTACTTGTGCGAGTCTTCTAATTTATGGCATGGTCGTTTAGGACATGTGAATCGTGCTTCTTTGAGAAAGCTTGTTGGTTTAGGACTTATTCCAAAACTTGACTCAATGAAAGGTCACAAATGCGAAGTTTGTGTTGAAGCAAAGTTTTCAAAGAAACCTTTTAAACCAGTTGAAAGGACTAGCCAACTGTTGGGATTAATCCATAGTGATCTATGTGATTTAAAGTTTGTCCCAACTCGAGGCGGTAAGAAATACTTTATTACTTTTATTGACGATCGAAGTAGATATTGTTATGTCTATTTGCTAAGTAGTAAAGATGAGGCAATGGATGCTTTCACTACTTACAAAACTGAAGTTGAAAATCAACTTGAAAAGTCAATTAAAATATTAAGGTCCGATAGGGGTGGTGAATATGAATCAACGGAATCTAGTAACCTATGTTCCAAATTCGGTATCATTCATCAAACAACTGCACCCTATACTCCGCAGCAAAATGGTGTTGCTGAGAGGAAAAATAGAACTATCAAGGATATGGTTAATTGTATGCTTGGAAGTTCGGGTTTACCACAGAACTTGTGGGGGGAAGCGGTGTTATCCGCTAACTTTGTGTTGAATAGGATTTCACACAAGAAAACTGGTTCAATGCCATATGAATTGTGGAAAGGAAGAAAGCCTTCCTATAAATTTCTCAAAGTGTGGGGGTGTCTCGCAAAGGTTGCCGTTTCACCTCCTAAACGGTCAAAGTTAGGACCTAAGACCGTTGACTGTGTATTTATTGGATATGCAATGAATAGCAGTGCGTACAGATTCTTAGTACACAAATCTGAAGTAAATGACATTCATGTCAATACAATAATTGAATCTCGTGACGCTGAGTTTTTCGAGGATGTGTTCCCTATGAAAAAGGATATTTGTGAAAATACTTCTAAGAGACCACGCGAAAACACTTCTGAAAATAATGAAGATGTTGAACCAAGAAGAAGCAAGAGAGCTAAAATTGCTAAAATCTTTGGTCCAGATTTTATCTCTAACTTTATGATTGAAGATGAGCCTCAATCATTTAAGGAAGCCATGAACAGCTCTGAATCCACATTCTGGAAAGAAGCTGTAAATAGTGAGATTGAATCCATTTTAAATAACAACACTTGTGTGAGGACCCCGACCCGGAACCTACACGTGTCCCGAGCTGGAGCGTCCTCAAACTAACCCCAACTTGCCTAAACTTTTAAAAACTTTTATTTAACTTTCAAACATAAACATAACCATTTTAAAATAACTCCACTCCTTTCCACATTGGAGGAAGAGTTGACCAACCTTGAAAGTAGTAAACGATTTTAGTTACAAAAAGATGTCGATTATAAAATAAAATTAGAGTTTATGAATACAACCCTTTTAATAGAATTATACAACAAACACTTTCTACACCAACCTATACATAACCCGACAATTCCCAAAATACCACTTCTAAACTCCTTTCCGCCCTTACTTGGTCGGTCCACCTGTCTCGGGATCTAAAAACATTAAAGGGAGAGGGTGAGAATAAATCTCAGCAAGCTATTATGAATGCAGCAATATGTCAAATAAGGTGCAACACATAACAAGTCACATATAACACATTGGAAAAGCTGTAAACACCTTACATTACCTTGGTTTACCTTTTCCCGTCTGAACAATAGTCGTACAACATTGGGTATAATAATACTCCAATCTTACAGTGAGCTGCTTAAGCAATACTCACATCTTATAAGACCCGTTTTTCAGGGAACCAAATAAGATAGTAGCAACTCTGTAAGGCTTTTGGCTCAATACAGATGCTATACCCCAAACTGTGGCCGCGGGGAGGGGACGGTCACGAATATAACATAATCCGATCACATTAGGTCACACTTCCATAATTGATCGTATTATATTATACCCCCAATATCAGCTGATTAACACATTATCAAGCACATAATAGTTACTTGAAATATAATCCACAAACGAGATAAGCAATATAGCCACATGGTAAAATATACTCATGTTCAACAAATCTCATAGTGCAACATTTATTTAAAACACTATGCATAAATAAGCAATATAGCCACATGGTAAAATATACTCATGTTCAACCAATAATCAGAGTGCAACATTTATGTAATACACTAAGCACAATACAATCCATGAATATGTACTCAAGTAAGATAATGAAATATCATCAACCCATCTTACTTAGTCATTATACAATAATATATGATCTCTATAAGGATTCAAGTTAACTCTACCAAGTTGGAGTCACATTTAATAAACTGCCAAATGATTTCTAAGTCGGACTTAAAGTGCTTCCGTAGTTCCATTTAAACCCAATTAAGGTGTCACTAAGTGACTCAAGTGTTCTACTATTATTCTAGGTTGAAAAGAATTGATTCATATCCGAATTGAATCGGTTTCTATTAATTTATAAAGGTTAGGGGTCATGCCACGAGGTTGTTGGCAAAAATAAACAAGAACGGAAACTGGGGAAGGTCTGGTATCATGGGCGCCCGCCCACTACCTCTTGGGCGACCGCCCAAGAGGAATTTCCAAGGAGTTTAGGTTCTGTCTACATGGGCGGCCGCTCAAGCCCCCATGGGCGACCGCCCAAGGCCATTTTCCAGCAACCAGATTTTCTAAAGTCTCTATTTACTACTTTTCTTTTCCTTTTTTAATCTTCTTTATATTCATGAACACCAAAGGAATTTTCTAACCTTACAACCTCATCTTCAATCATCTAGATCCAAAATAATATAATCCTAGATTATTTACCACTTAAGTTTCCACCCATTTCCTTACTTTATTTCCAACTAAAATCTTCTAATCTAACTCCACCCATTTCATTCCTTATTTCAAGTTTAACACTTTTAATCTAAATCAATCCATGTTCTTACACTCTTGATCAACAATAACATCCATTCATAAGATTAATCAATTCCTCAACTTCCAAGAGGATTTACAAAGCATTAAACAATCATCTAAATAACAATGATAACATTAAATAGCTCATGAACATTTAGAGGAAGGGAAGTCATAACAACTCACCTAGCAAATGTGGAATGGAATGAAGATCTTCTTAGCTTGATGAGCTCCTCTCTTCACCCCGAACACAAAAGTACTCTCGGATCTAAAAATGGTGGAGAATTGACTTCTCTAGGAACTTAAGAAATGAGGCTTTCAAGGGTAAGGTTTCCATGGAATTTTGTAAAAGAAAATGAAATGAAGGAAAAGAAGGAGAAAGATGGAGTATAAGAATGGTAAAGGAGGTATGGGAAGTAAGGGGGGAGGTGTGGTGAGGGACACATGGAGGGATATGGGGGGGGAGTAAGCCTTTCTTGGCCCCCCATAAAAAAATCTAAGGCTTTCACCTTTTTTAAAAAAAATTAACCTTTCCCCTTAATTATTTATTCTACTCATTTTAACCTCCTCTTACTATTTATCTATTTTCTATTTTTATTAATTCCCATGGTCCTTTATTTAATATCCAATGATTTATTAAAAGATTCTAAATTTACTTCTCACCCAACTTATCTTAAAATAAAAATTTAAAGACATAAATGAACACATAAAGTTAACATAAATATTAAAAGCATATAATATAAGATTTAAAATTTGTGCCTAGGGTTGGGGTCGTTACACTCACTCTCCCTTAAAGAAAATTCGTCCCGAATTTGACTGTCACTTACCTAACTGATCAACCCGCCTCGGTTACATGTATATCTCAGACTTCCATTCCCAAATAGTCTCTTCAAGGTTGATTCTTACCCAAGATTCTAATTCCATTAATGATACGATATTACAACTTAATTTTCCAAGAATACCTTACAATATCACTAACCCGAATTTTCACGACTTCAATAACTACATAAATAAATAAAAGTATTACAACTTATGTCACCAAATACATTACAATATTGCATTTAAAACTTTAAATAATCTATAAGCTGCTCCAAGCCAGTCTAGGAGTCAAATCACCAACCTTTTCCAAAACTTCAAATGGATTAACAAACTTTGGCGCCAATTTACCTCAGGCCTTGCTTCTCCAACCTCACCCCAACAAATTAGAGATCGATATTTTCTTCCCTAACAACGCCTCATACGGTTTTATCTCAATGCTAGAATAATAACTGCTATTATACGCACCCATTCACTGGTAATCATACGTCCTATCGGCTACAAAAATTTATTGTACATGCCCGTAGCATATCCTCAATAATAAGTAATGATTCCTCAAATTTTCACAAAGTTAAACTCAATAGCATCCATACATTCCAAAAAGGATCTTCCAAATTGATGTCTATCCAATCAATTTAATACTATGGGGTTTATACAATCAAACTATCTCCTAACATATATGAGGACTTGATCAAAGAATCTCATCACTATATTCCTATATAATGAGTAGGAACTACAAATCAACTTTCTATAAATAAAACAACATACCCCTTTACTTTCAAAGTGCTCAATCACAAAATCCATCGTGATAATATTCTCAAGTTCAGTCTAAAATTCTAAATGTCCTAACAAATCTTCCAACGTCAAAATTCTATTTCCACATTTGTGCTCAAACCACCTTATGTCTCGACTCACTTGAAACGAGTTAGTTCAATTATCTTATCTTCAGTTCTCATAATACAACATTAAACAATTGCCCATGGAATAATAAATATGGACATGCTAATAAGACCTTGATTCTACGAACGAAATACTGGTCAACTATTTATCACGATTCAATGTTTCAATTATGTTCAGGTCCTGTGACAGATCAACATTTAAATTAAATGGTTGGCCGCCCACAACGGAGCCGATCCAACTCCAATACAAAACCCAAGTCTACTGCGACCGTCACATTAATAACCCCACAATTTATCAAGTCATTTCTCGGATCGAAACTTTAATACAATCAATCATTATAGGGGAACTAGGTTGCCTTCCCACTTGTTTCTTTACAAATTATAACTTTAGAATACCAAGTCTTTCTAAAATTTACAACATCTTTCAGAATTACAAAGATAGATGAAAAGAGATCCCGTGAGACTCGAATGGTTTATTTATTTAAAACTGTCCCATACCAGTTTTAATTAACTAAACCACTCACAATTTTAAGAGATTTTCAAAAGATTGATAAGCTAATAAAATAACTCGAGTGATTTAATTATCTACAACCGTCCCATACCAGTGGTAGATAGTTAAATTACTCACAGATTTTAATGTACACAAAAACGATTTACTGACCTTATTAAATCAACTATCCTCGAAGGGCACAATTGCTCATACCGAAGTTCAATATACCATCCAAAGTAGTAAAGCACATTTAGAACAATTCTAACAAAATATTCTTGTTTGACTTCTATTTATAGTGTAGCCACCACTCATAATTTTTATACTTAGTTAAATTCTCTATAAGAAAATACAATCTTCCAATACTATTACTATCTCCGATAAATAACACTAAAACATTCATTAAGATTATAAACTTGGTAAATCATCCTCAATTCAATAATTCCTCAAGTTGAATATTCAACACTTTTACTTAATTTGAGTCATCTATTCCTTACCTTTGATATTGGTATTGTACTTAGTAACAACGTATTGCATACCTCAAGTTTTCGATCAATTTTCATGATCTCCTAATAAGAAAATATAATTGAAACTCACATAGGTCAATCATCCCCAAATTGCGATTAAACAGTGTAAACTAACTTACCTCTCTATAACCATCAACAACTCAAAATCCGCATAACACCAATACCTTCCTAAATATCACACCAATCTCTCGTATGAGTCACACAACTAAGTCAACATATAGGGTGTAATCATCCTAAAATATCCTGCCTTCCAATAAGATTTATCCTCATTCTATATTCTCAACTAATGATAATCGTTTCTCAAAACAAACCATATACATACATTACCAATTCCTGAAGTTGATCCTGTAAGTCACCAATAACTACATCTATTATACTTCTTCACATTTACCCCATTTACCTCTCCATAACTAATACACAACCTCAAACCAAAACGGTCATACTAGATACAAATGTTGTCTTAAGTATATTCCTACAACAAATTTTCACTACAATTGTAATATCCCGAAAATTCAACTAATAACCATTGAGTATTCTACTAGTTTTTAAAATCAGTCATACACATCCTCAACAAGTGATAACGAATACTTATTCTTCACAGTTACTAATTTGAGATCTCCATAATCTATAAATAACCACCAAATATCATCTTTTCTAAATATAGTACTAATTTATCCCTACGGAGAATCGCTAAGCTAATTATCTTCTTTATCAATTAATTTCCCAAGTTGAGTCATCAATTTCATTATCCCAATTAGTGTCCTCTATCTAGGAATCCGAATATCAAAATAGTACTGATGCTGCAGGAAATGTGCTTATCAATCTTCCTCCACGTGGCAGGACTGATCACCTGGCTTCTTGACCTGAAAACAGAACCCACGACTAGCCGGATGTGTCTCCGGCGAAGACGCTCGGGCGTGAGAGTAAGATCACAGTTGTATATAGCTCAAAATGTATTGAATAATGAACTCAGAATACAAAAATGGCAGTTACCTTTGCACCGTTGGTAGTGATGAAGTATTTATAGTTGGTGTAGGTAGTTTAATGACAGGGCTACATGAGCTCCGAAATTATAGCTGCGGTTATGCTCGTGGGAACGTGCCTGTAACTGTCCCTGATTTGTAGGGAGGTTGTTATGGAAAGGTTGACCCACATGCGTCTTCAAATGTCAGGTCGACACTTGGTGATCAGGTCGAGGTCGCCACTTGTGGAATGGTCGACTGGCGCGGGTAGAGCATGGTTCGTACCCGAATTATGATATGGATCATGAAGTCGGACTAAATTAGGTCGGGACCTAGTAGGTCGGACCATGGGCTTAGTCGACTGATACAAGAGATGGGCCTTGGGCCTTGTTCTGATTGGGCCAGCCTTATTGAGAATGTGATGGTCAAGGCCGCTTGTGATTGGGCTTTATTCCTTTGGTCCAACTTGACACTTTTGGTATGTTCAGTGGCCCCCAACTTACGAGTTGACCTTGTCGACTTGGAAGTTAAGAAAAACTTCTGTGACGAAAATTGCTTTACTCGCAGGTCGATGTTAGTCTTTGAAGTAGGCGACCATGTTGACGTGGCAACATCCTGATCGTTGGTGATGAACGGTTGGAGATGAAGGAGTGCCGATTTTCGTAATGATTACACTTTTGACGTTTGAGAGTCCGCCTAGGAAACTGTTTCCACCATTAATTAGGAAAATTAATTTCGAATTTCTTTTTGCCCTTTCCAATTCAGGGAACTATAAAATCAAGAATCCTTCCCCATTTACAACTTTCGCCTTCCCTGAACTCTGTGCGTGATTCCGGCGGTGATAAAGGAAGTTGACTCCTGCTATAACTTGGTGTTTAGCCCTCCATAGTTCCGTTTTCCCTTCACTGCTAAAGGTATTCCCCTTATTCTTTAAAATTAGGGCTTTAATTTCTGCAATTTCTTTGATTCCGCCATGGCTAGAACCTTTAGTACAGAACCCGGAGCTTGGTATGGAGTGCTTGTAAAGTCAATCGTAGGGTTTATAAACATTTAAACGGAGAGTGGAGGGAGATGACGCGGGAGGAATGTACTTCAATTTTAACCCGATGGGGTTTGGAATTTACTGAATTGGCTTTGCCTGTAGGAGAGAACTTAGGTACTTTAGGAACGAATGACCCAAGAATTGAGTCCTTCCATCTTTTTCACGAGCTCCTCGACCATATTGCCATTTTTTACCTTCAGGGCCCCAATAAACCTTCCTTCCTTAGGAACAGAATTGGATTTCCTGGGGAATCTAGGTCGCCCCTTAGCATATCTACTAGGACTCCACGAGACTTCATGTAGGCTGATTCCCTGTTTTCCCTTCTTCTTGTACGGATATGTCAACTTCGGGAGAAGTTTGGTGTCTCCACTTCCTCAAGTCCACGCATTGTGAATGCTTTTGAGACTACGGTGGTACCGGGCGGGAATGAGAGAGGATATGTGCCACAAGGGCCACTTAGGGAAAACGAGAATCTTCCCTCCGGTATGTCTACCATCCATGACTTACGTGAGGTGGATAGAAAAGAATTCGAGGTTACCCTTTATACCAAGGCTGACTTCTTCAAGAAGTTTGGAAAGAATTACAAGGCGATACCACCGGGGTGGCCTTCTACTACGGCCGGTTCATTGCCGGTCTTAGGCTGCAGTTAGATCCCTTCATCAATGAGTTCTTAGAGTGTGCCAATGCCCTACCTCTCCAATTGGGTGCCAACACATGCGGGGTTTTGGTTTGTTTCATCATGGTGTGTCGCTTCTTAGGGTATGAGCCTGTATGAGGGTTTTTAGAGAGTTCTTTCTTTGTGAAGTTTGATAAGAATGGAGGCATAAGTACTCCCTCCAAGGCAAATTCACCCAAATTATTCATAAATTTGCCTAGCAAAGTTGGTGGCTGGAATTCCCATGTAGCAGTAGTGGAGAGTAGACTAGGATGGGAGTTCCCTCTACCAAGTGAGGAGACCCAGGTGGTGAGGGATGAAGATCAGTGGGAACCTCATTGGCATGGAGACCTGCGTAGGAAACTGGTGGAGTTGGTTGCTGAGAGGCCCATCAGTTGGAAGGTATTGGGAACTACCAAGAACAATTATATCCAAGCTGGATTGATGCTAGGGGATGATGACGTAGTGCCACTAGTTCCCATAGTAAGGTGTATGAGGTATCCAGATTGGGTGACCCACGCCCATGCCAGGTTTGAGAAAATGTGCTCCCTCTGCCAGAAAACTGAGAATTATTGCAAAGATAATGGAGAGCATTATGGTGGTAAGGGTTTACTCGTCTCCTCTTCTTCTATATGTGAAAATTCCTTATGAGCGAGCTCCTCCTTGATATCTGTTTTTTGATCATTTAGTCGTCATTTCATAGTCCCAGTGTAGTACTTGCATCTTCTATACATGCTGCTTATAGGCTTTGTTAGTTCGCTATTGATTTCGCTCGTATGTAGAACTCGATGCTCGTACATAGAACTTATATTTTTTATGGCGAGCTAACATTTTATCCATTTTGTCTTATGCAGTTTTAACTCCCGCTCAAGAAGTTAATATGGGGAGAACTGTTGACATCAGGAAGGCCAAGAAGAGCTCTGGGAGAGCAAACGCTAAAGAGAACCGCGAAACAGAAGGTATCAAGAGGAATGACCAGCTGAAATTAGTTGATGAGGATTCCACGAAATACATTCCTGTTGAGGAAAACATGGAAGTGCAAGATGATCTTTGTGGAGGTTGAGAATGCTGGGGGTGATGAGGCCCAAGGTTCTGAGGAGGCCAATGTTGCCGGTGAGGAGGAGGCCGAGCTGAATGCAGAGCCAGAGAGGGAGGTCGCTCATGCCAGGACCCGAGCTCAGGCTAAGTCAAAGGCTAAGACCAAGGCCAAAGCTGCTTCAAAAAGAAAATCCCATGTTATTTCTTTAGATGAAGATGAAGATGAAGATGATGGTGCCCCTATCAGCAAGGTGATCAAGATTGGCCCTTCAGTTGTGAGCTCGGTCTCTAATCAAGCCGATGCTAGTGATCCAAAGAGGACTGAAACCAAGAGTCCACAAGCCTCTCCCATTCGTGTCTCCTATGACGAGCTGATCCAGAATCGAGTTGCCGAGCTGAGCAATGTGACTCCTCTGACCAGAATAAACAGCTTGGCCAGAGAGTATCCAGAACTGGAGTATGGTCAGGTGATCGTACGGAGAGGGGCTGATCAGGACTTGATAAGAGAATTCACCAATAAGCCCTTGACTCCAGAAGCTTGCCGGGCTAGGGTTGGACTAGCTTCTTCCGAGGTAACTCGAATGTTGTGCTTATTTTTCCTTTCCTTTTTCTTCTCTGTTGCTTTCCTATGCTTGGTCTAAATTCTTTCTTTTATTTGACCTCGTAGTCTCTTGCCATGATCGACCTGGCCACGACTTATTGGAAGGCTGCTGAAGAACAGGAGAGGCTGGCCAAGTCGATGTTGGCCAAGAAGAATGAAGAGCTGAAGAGACTGGAGGTGGAGAACACCAAGATGGGAGAGCTGAAGGAGGACCATGCTAAGCTGAAAGCAGAGTTTGGACGGTGAAGGAGTCCTATTGATTTGGACAACTCGTATGATGCCTTGAAGCTTCTCAAGGACAACGAGATAAAGGCTAAAGAAGAAGCTGGGGCCATACGGGAGAAGTTAACAAAGAGCTTGCTGCCCTCGAGGAGGAAAAGAAGAAGCTAGGCGATGACCTTACATTGGCGACTCAACAGTTGGAGGAAGTGCCCGTTACTTTGGCCGAAGCGGGGAAGAGCTCGAGGCATCCAGGCTTAAATGGGAGGGTGAGCTCGCTGATGCCATAAAGACGGCAAAGGAAGATGCTGTTAAGGCTTACAAAGACAGCGATGAGCTCAACCAATATATCACTGAAGAAGCCAGGGGGTTCTACGAGGTGGAGTACGAGACATATGGCTCGGCGAATCATAGTGGATCCTTCGTCGATATTTCCATCGAGCGATTAGCCACATGGGCCTACGAAGATCAATATAACACTGCAGCCCGACAAGGTCATTCTTTGGTGCCATTCAACGACAACGACCTGGAGCTCATAAAGAAAGATGATGAAGCTGCAGAGGCATCACCTTGGGACCCCCCTGCTATTGAAAAGGTTAATTTCAACACTATCTTGGCTGAGCTCGATGAATATGAGGATTCGGCTTTTGACGAGGAGACCCCAAAGTTCACAATCAGTGACTCACGGAAGGTGGTTTATCGGGCGAAAATGTTCTTGGTGAGCCATCTACTGTGGGTGATCAGACTGAGGTCGATCCAACGTCCGTCGCCGGTCCAATAGAAGGCATTTCTTCTGAGTAGACTTTGATTTTAATGGTTATTGTAATCGAACAAGTTCCAAACATTTTTGCTTTTTTGTTTTTAATACTTGGATGCCTTGGCCCTATTTTTTGGGAGGCATGATACTTTGTAAGTCGCCTTTGCCTAAGTCTTAGCCCACTTTGGGAGACTTAATTGTGTTTAATCGTAACTGACTTCTCTTTTCTGCATGTTATATGCTTTGGAGGTAGGTGTCGAGTTAGATTTAGTAGGGTAACAAATTATCTTAAGTTTGAGGTCGTCCTGACTCTATGATACTTTGATCGACCTCAGCCTTAATTAACTTTTGGAACGAGATTGATTATAAATCTAATCTGTTCAAACTTTTTAAGCTGACCAAGGGTCGAGTTACTCAGAGTGAAGTCGATTAGGAATCGGACTTGTTAAAATAGTAGAGCTGATTAAGAATCGAGCTAATTATAACAAACTGACTAAGAGTCGAGTTTGTTGGAACGACGTCGACTAAGAGTCGGACTTGTTAAATTAACTAAGCTGATTAAGAATCGAGCTTTATTATGACAAACTGACTAAGAGTCGAGTTTGTTGGAACGAAGTCGACTAAGAGTCGGACTCGTTAAATGAACAAGGCTGATTAAGAATCGAGCTTGTTAAATTTAAGCTGACTAAGAGTCGAGCTCATTGGGATCGGGGTAACACTATGCTTGATGGAATGAACTGCACTTTTTATTGAAGTAGGAATCATGCTTACATCAATTCGAAACTAGCTTTAACACAAACTTGAACTTTGAAATTGAAAACTAGAAGTAGTATTTGATGAGGTGAGTAGCATGCCAAGGATGTTTCAACTCGTCACCTCCGGGATGAGCTATCATGTAAGTTCCTTCCTTGACGACTCGAGTGACTACATAGGGACCTTCCCAATTAGGAGATAGCTTGTTCTGCTGGGTCCTTCTACCCGTTGCCTCAATCTTTCTCAATACATAATCTCCCACTTGGAAAGACCTTGCCTTGACCTTCTTGTCGTGATAACTTTTAGTCCGCTGCTTGTAATTGACCATTCGGAGGTAGGCTGTTTCTCGCTTCTCGTCGATCAGGTCAAGTCGATCAACCTGTTGATGTCATTCTGCTCTTGATCAAAGAAGGTCACTCTAGCCGTAGGGAATCTGAGCTCAGCAGGTGCCATGGCCTCTGACCCATATGTGAGAGCAAAAGGGGTTTCCCAGTAGGCCCCGGGAGAGTGGTTGTACGAGCGCCCCGAGAGCGGGGAGTTCGTCCAACCAATTGTTTCGTCGACCTACGAGCCCAGTCTTGAGCGAAGATAGAACAAGTTTATTTGCGGCCTCAGCTTGCCCATTTCCTTGAGGATAGGCGACAGAGGATTTCCAATGTTTGATTCCCACTCGCTTCATCTCTGTTTCGAAAGTCTGGGAGAACTGTAACCCATTGTCGGAATATAGCTCGAGGAAAACCAAACCGACACCAAATGAAGTCGTGTATGAAGTTGATAGCATTCTCCTCTGTGATGCGAGCTAGTGGTTTGGCCTTAACCCATTTGGTGAAGTAATCTATGGCCACTATCACATACTTGCAGTTTCCTCGGGCGGGAGGGAAGGGTCCAATCAGGTCGACGCCCCACATATCAAATGGCCAAGCTGCGATCACAGGAGTCTGCTCTGTTGTAGGCATGTGGGGAAGGTTGGCAAACCTTTGGCATTGATCACATTGCTGAACAAAGTTGTGAGTGTCAGCTCTCATGTGTGGCCAGTAGTATCCCAATGTGATTAACTTGTCAGCAAGAGTCACGGCCCCGGTGTCCACCACAAATTCCACTATGCACTTCGTGTATCAATAGGGCGACCTCTTGGGGATGGATGCACTTTAGCAATGGCCGAGTATAAGATCTCTGAGCAGATCGCCTCCTTGAATGACATACCTTGGAGCTTTCTTTTGATAGCTCGAGCCTTCTTCTCGTCATCAGCGGCTCTCCATTTTCTAGGTATGCTTTCATTTCCTCGATCCAACACTTCTCCCGAGTCCAATTTCTTGAGGATCATCTATGCACCTTTGAATTTTTACCCTCTCATAATTTGGATTTTCTAGGAAGGAGATGGGCTCGTCATGTGGCTCATGCGAAGTAGCAAGTTTCGAAAGGAGATCGGCCCGGCTCGTTTTCTTCTCTTCCAATCCTTTGAATCTCCCGAATTCTAAGTCCTTTATTAGCTCCTTCACCAGGTCGCGGTATTTGATGAGAGTAGAACTAAGCACTTCGTACTCGCCTCGGCACAGTTGACTATCAATTGTGAGTCACGGTAAGCCAAGATCTTAGTTGCTCAGAAGCATTTGGCGTACTCATAAGCCGCAATCAAGGCCTCGTATTCGGCTGGTTATTGGAAGCATCAAACTTGAACCTTAGTGATTCCTCATACACGGTCCCAGGTTTCGGCTCGATCAACACTATTCCGGCTCCAGCTGCTATTCTTGGTCGGCGGACCGTCTGAATAGACCTTCCAACAATCGTCGGGTAGGCTTATGACGACTTGGGACTCGGGTTCTTTCCCTTAGCCTTTTCTTTTGGAGCTCGGCGCTCGTCGTCTTCCTTGGTGAACGTAAGCTCGACCAAGAAGTCGGCTAGAGCTTGAGCCTTCAACGCCTTTCGAGGTCGATACTCAATGTCAAATTCGGTAAGGGCAATTGACCAATTGAGAAGTCGACACGAACTCTCGGCTTGTGAAGAATTTTTCTTAGAGGGGCATTCGTAAGAACCACAATTGGATGAGCCGAGAAAATAAGCTCGCGGCTTCCTTGAAGCCACGACTAGGGCATAGGCGACTTTCTCGGCATTGTAGTATACTGCTCTCCACATCGATAGAGCCTTGCGATGTAGTATGCGGCTTTTGAATCCCCTCATCCTCTCTAATCAACACCGCGACAACCGATTTGTCTCCCGAGATAGATATACAAACAAAGTCTCTCCGGTGGTCGGGCTACTTAGCGGGGGTGGAGTAGCGAGGTAATCCTTTAGTGTTGGAACGACGAATGACATTCGGTCGTCCATTCAAAACTTTTCGTCCCCTCGATGCTTTGAAGAAGGGGAGAGACCTTTCTGGCGACTTTGATATGAAGCGACCAAGAGGCTGCTACCCTTCCATTAAGTCATTTGCATCTCTTTGATAGTGGTGGGAGCCTTCATGTCGACTAAAGCCTTTATCTTCTACGGATTAGCTTCTATGCCCCTTTGAGATACCATGAATCCCAAGAACTTGCCAGCTGCCACTCCAAACACACATTTACTGGGGTTGAGCTTCATGTCGTTTGCTCGTAAATTGGCGAATGTCTCCTTTAGGTCGACCACGTGACTCCCGGCCTTAGTTTTAATGACCATGTCGTCAACGTAGGCCTCCATGTTTCGACCAATCTGTGAGGCAAAGACTTTGTTCACCATCCTCTGATAGGTCGCTCCTGCATTCTTCAATCCGAATGGCATCATGTTGTAGCAGTAGATGCCTCCAGCTGCCTGAAATGCCGTCTTCACAATGTCATCCTCGTGCATCTTTATCTGGTGGTATCCCGAGTAAGCATCCAGGGGCGAGAGTAGAGTGACCGATGGAATCAACAAGCTTGTCAATTCTAGGAAGAGGATAGCTATCCTTTGGGCAAGCTAGATTGAGAGTAGTGAAGTCGACACACATCCGCCACTTGCCATTCGATTTCTTCACCATGACCACGTTGGCCAACCACGTTGTATGAGTGGCCTCTTTGATTATACCTGCACTCAAAAGTTTTTGTACCTCTGCTTTGATAGCCTCTTCCTTGTCGCGAGCAAAACTTCTCAACTTTTGGGGTCTCGGCTTTATGGTCGGGTTGACTTCCAGTCTGTGAACAGCGACCTCCTCCTTGATTCCCCTCATGTCTTCTACCCTCCATGCAAAGACATCATTACTTTCTTTGAGTAGCTCGATGATTTACGCTCGCTCCTCAAGCGATAGCTGCTTCCCAATCTGAATTTTTTGATCGGGGTAAGAAGGGTTGGTGATTGCGACTCTAGCTCATCCACGGCTTCTAGCTCACGGTCCATCTCGAATTGTAGAGTCTCCACTATGATCTCACGACCTTTTGTCTTTCCTCGGCTCCCAAGTGTGGAGCCTCCTCGGCTATCATATCATCGAAGCTTGTCTGACCTTGTTGGTAGGGGCCCCAGAGTTATTGTCTATCTCGGAGGCATAGGTCTCCTATGACGACTTGATCGACCATAACTACATACGGATCGACCTCGGTGGTGTTAGAGTGACGTGTCGACTCAAGCATGACCTCGTCATTTAAGCGATAGGTCGACTCTACCACGTCGGTGATTGTTGACGGTCGGGTAGTTTTGGTGGCGGCGAGACGGCTTCAAGTAACCATCGGCGGTCTCAATCTCTAGCTCCCTTTTCTTTCTTTCTCTTAGAACATGATCCGAGATAAGCACGAGTGTGCCTTGTACACAACCCACTCCGGCGGGTGTGGGGAACTTTACTGTTGGTGAGGAATTGATGCTACCATTCCAAGAGCGACTGTCCGGGAATTCCCAGTATGGCGGCATAGTCACTATTTACATCAATTACGATAAATTGTACCTTCGAGACAATCTGAGGGAGTCTTGGCCTAGGTCGACGTCGAGCACTATCGGCCTTTAGCATCGGCTCGGTGGTTGGTGAAGCCCTCCAACCTCGCCATCATACCTTTCCAAGCTGTTCATCATTAAGACCCATCTCCTTGAAAGTTTTGTAAAACAAAATATCCTTGCAGGCCCCGTGTCGACTAAGAGTACGCTCGTCGTACATCCATCAATGAGGCCTGGGATGACGAGAACTTGCTCCCTAGCCGCCATATTAGTTGCCAATTCGTGGGGGTAGAAGGCGATCGCCTCATCTCTTACTTCTCTCCTTGGAGGCACATGTGGGGCCTTAGTGGTGGAATATCTTGTGCTTGATGGCCGTGTTGCTCGCTTGTTCGATGATGACCCCCGGAGTTCGATCTAAGGCCTAGGTCCTTGTTGCCCACTGGTTGCTCGCCTCCCCGGCTTGAGGTCTCTTCACATAAGCTTCGAGTCTCCACAGTCGACCATTCTCTGGATGATACGCTTTAATCCCAAGCAATCCTACGTGAGATGACCGGTGTCTTTGTGGTAGTCGCGGTACTGCTTTGTTGTCCCTCTGAACTTGTTGCCTGGATTCATTGGGGTTTGGAGGAGCCGGTTCGACGGCATTCAAAATCTCGGTTCGACTCACCGTGAGGAGTGAAAGCTTCGGGCACCTTCTCTGCATTGCCCTAGTTACATTTCTTTCCATTTTTATTGTTCCCCCATTCTTATTGGAGTCCTTTTTATCATCAGCGACTTCAACCTTGGGGCTCTTTCCCTTTTTCTTTTCTTTTCTTTCCTCCGCCAGAGCGACATTATACACCTTTTCAAACAACTCCTGTCGAGTTGTGACCGTTCGGACTGTGAGCTCGTAGTCCATGTCTTACGAGGAAATACCACTTCGGAAGCAATTTATTACCTCTTTGTATGCATGAGGTCTTCCTCTATCTTATCAACCATCTCTTTGAACTTGGTGAAATAGCTCATCGAGCTTTCATTCTTACCACTGCACCAAGTTATTCGGATCGATGATGGTTATCTTAGAGCTCCTGCGATCGAGAAGCGGTCTAAGAATTTTGTTACGAAGCATGCCCAGTGGTGATACTACCAGCGGCCAAACCATTGAACCAAGTTAAAAATTTGCCCCGGTAAGTGTGCTTAGGAGAGCTTTGCACATGTTGTCATCCTCATTGGCGACAAAACACATAGTGGCTTCCCGGATGGGCTATGTGGCTCCTGGCATTTGTCGACCCAGTACTTCTCGAAGTGGCAACTGAAAGTAGGAGGAGGTCGACTATCTCGATTTCTTTGGATAAGGGTCGAAGAGCAAAATCGATTCGTTCGACCTTTCCAGCATCCTTCTTCTTCTCCTCCTCCCATTGCTCAAATTTCTTTTTCATCAACAACCATTCTACGGCATCGGGTCTCTCATCTCCGGAGGGAGCGGCGTGGACCTGCGGCCCTCACTTATGGGGAGTCACTGCCTACTCCTTCTGTCCTGTGAGAATTGGTCCTTTACGATCTTATGGGAGATCTATGTACATTTACTTCTTTGAGGCGACTGCGTCTCTCGGCGGCGAGACGGCGACTGCGCTGTGATCTCCATGTGGCGACTGCGCCTTTCCCTCTCATGGGCGACCTATGCCCATTCCTGTCTCTATGGGATCTGATCTCTGCGTTCGCTATTGGAGAGACATGCCTTTGTTTACGTTGGCCGTCAACCGAGTCCTTAAATCAGATTGAGCCTCCTGCTCTCTCGTTTACATTGAGGCTAGCCCTTAAATCATTACTCGGCACATGAACAATGGTAGGAGCTCGGCGAACTATCCTGTCCTCACCATTCTGCCCCACACCTTCATTTGGCCTAGCACTCTGGCACATTGCCCATTAGAAACCCGAGCAGGTGCCACTCTCTCGGGCGTATGTCGGCCTGTTACGCCTCCTCCATGGCTATCAAGTCGGCCAGAATGCGGGCTCGCTCCAACATCATTTCTTTCTTGCTCATGGGATTAGTGGAGGGACTGCCTGCTTCCCACATTCGCATGCCCGGTTATGCGTTTTGGGTGAGGTGGAGCTCCCTGTCCTTCCATAGGACGCTTTTCTCTCCTTGCATCCGGCAATCCCCTGCCATCAGCCACGCTGTTAGAGCGTGTCGCCCTAGCATGATGTCGTTGAGGAGGGGGAGGAGGAGACAAATCTGCATTTCCAACGTTTGTATTGTTGTTGTTATTAACTTCGTCATGCCCAAGTGAAGCCTCGGATACGTGTCCTTCTGAAGTCACCATTGTTGCAGGTTGATGGAGTTTTCGAAGTCAAGTCTAAAGCACGTTCCCGGCAATGGAACCAAGCGATCTTTGCCGGGAAATGTGCTTATCAATCTTCCTCCACGTGGCAGGACTGATCACCTGGCTTCTTGACCTGAAAACAGAACCCACGACTAGCCGGATGTGTCTCCGGCGAAGACGCTCGGGCGTGAGAGTAAGATCACAGTTGTATATAGCTCAAAATGTATTGAATAATGAACTCAGAATACAAAAATGGCAGTTACCTTTGCACCGTTGGTAGTGATGAAGTATTTATAGTTGGTGTAGGTAGTTTAATGACAGGGCTACATGAGCTCCGAAATTATAGCTGCGGTTATGCTCGTGGGAACGTGCCTGTAACTGTCCCTGATTTGTAGGGAGGTTGTTATGGAAAGGTTGACCCACATGCGTCTTCAAATGTCAGGTCGACACTTGGTGATCAGGTCGAGGTCGCCACTTGTGGAATGGTCGACGGCGGCGGGTAGAGCATGGTTCGTACCCGAATTATGATATGGATCATGAAGTCGGACTAAATTAGGTCGGGACCTAGTAGGTCGGACCATGGGCTTAGTCGACTGATACAAGAGATGGGCCTTGGGCCTTGTTCTGATTGGGCCAGCCTTATTGAGAATGTGATGGTCAAGGCCGCTTGTGATTGGGCTTTATTCCTTTGGTCCAACTTGACACTTTTGGTATGTTCAAGTACCTTATAGCAACTCAAAGCCTCAATATCCTGGTATGATACCTGATGAAAATCCATTTTGAAACTCACCTGGAAAACACCACTTAGTCAACTTATAGGGTGATATCACCTACATGAATATCTGATTCCTTATTCAAATTAGTAGCAAGAATACAATCAATCTCTCATTAGAGAATATACTTATAGCACATAAGGCAATATATATGTCAGTTCTATAAGGACTCGTATTCGCGATATCTTATAAACCATATAATCCCACTTAGACTATTACTTTCAATACTAGTCTCATATATCTAGTCTCCACCACGAGACACCAATGTATAAATACTCATGCAAGTTATACAACCACAAACCACTCTAAATTAGGCCATATACCTAACCTCAACTAAGAGCTCACCAATTCATTTACCACCGATACATGAGAGAATTCAAGTGTCTTTTAATCAATTATAACACATAACCCAAATAACCTTCACATTCCTTAGGCCATACCTTCGACATTTACACATATATGACATAATAGCAAATAATGACTTATCCGCCTCAACCATACACGGAGGCAAATCAAACATAGATAAGGAGACTCGCTTCTTGCGACAGTCCTCCCCAAACACAACAACTACTCAATCAATTCAGGTCAATATAACAATAATTCACGGATTGGCATATCTACCATATCCACCGGCAATCCATGCCCACTTAATCACAACTATCATGATAATCAAGGATGATTCGAGGTACTCTCTCATCGGAGTAGAACCTCCAGTACATAAGGCAACTCTCGGGCCATTTATGCAAATAAAAATGAAATGTAATGCCACATGAAAACGAATGAACGTGACTTATAAAAGTATGAATCCTAACTCCGGAGACAGGCAATATACCTCAAATGATTGTGGAGGAATGTATCTCTCCATATTGCTCACATTTCCTTGATTCTTTGGTTGGTCATTATCGTTTTCTGTCATTGAACAAATTCCTGCAAAATACTCTCGACGTCAGTTATCACACACTCTCACTCAGCTAGACTCTACCCCGAGAATTCTAACCGAGCTCTGATACCAACTGTGAGGACCCCGACCCGGAACCTACACGTGTCCCGAGCTGGAGCGTCCTCAAACTAACCCCAACTTGCCTAAACTTTTAAAAACTTTTATTTAACTTTCAAACATAAACATAACCATTTTAAAATAACTCCACTCCTTTCCACATTGGAGGAAGAGTTGACCAACCTTGAAAGTAGTAAACGAGTTTAGTTACAAAAAGATGTCGATTATAAAATAAAATTAGAGTTTATGAATACAACCCTTTTAATAGAATTATACAACAAACACTTTCTACACCAACCTATACATAATCCGACAATTCTCAAAATACCACTTCTAAACTCCTTTCCGCCCTTACTTGGTCGGTCCACCTGTCTCGGGATCTAAAAACATTAAAGGGAGAGGGGTGAGAATAAATCTCAGCAAGCTATTATGAATGCAGCAATATGCCAAATAAGGTGCAACACATAACAAGTCACATATAACACATTGGAAAAGCTGTAAACACCTTACATTACCTTGGTTTACCTTTTCCCGTCTGAACAATAGGCGTACAACATTGGGTATAATAATACTCCAATCTTACAGTGAGCTGCTTAAGCAATACTCACATCTTATAAGACCCGTTTTTCAGGGAACCAAATAAGATAGTAGCAACTCTGTAAGGCTTTTGGCTCAATACAGATGCTATACCCCAACCTGTGGCCACAGGAGGGGACGGTCACAGGTATAACATAATCCGATCACATTAGGTCACACTTCCATAATTGATCGTATTATATTATACCCCAATATCGGTGATTAACACATTATCAAGCACATAATAGTTACTTGAAATATAATCCACAAACGGGATAAGCAATATAGCCACATGGTAAAATATACTCATGTTCAACAAATCTCATAGTGCAACATTTATTTAAAACACTATGCATAAATAAGCAATATAGCCACATGGTAAAATATACTCATGTTCAACCAATAATCAGAGTGCAACATTTATGTAATACACTAAGCACAATACAATCCATGAATATGTACTCAAGTAAGATAATGAAATATCATCAACCCATCTTACTTAGTCATTATACAACAATATATGATCTCTATAAGGATTCAAGTTAACTCTATCAAGTTGGAGTCACATTTAATAAACTGCCAAATGATTTCTAAGTCGGACTTAAAGTGCTTCCGTAGTTCCATTTAAACCCAATTAAGGTGTCACTAAGTGACTCAAGTGTTCTACTATTATTCTAGGTTGAAAAGAATTGATTCATATCCGAATTGAATCGGTTTCTATTAATTTATAAAGGTTAGGGGTCATGCCACGAGGTTGTTGGCAAAAATCAGCAAGAACGGAAACGGGAAGGTGCGGTATCATGGGCGCCCGCCACTACCTCTTGGGCGACCGCCCAAGAGGAATTTCCAAGGAGTTCGGGTTACGTCTACATGGGCGGCCGCTCAAGCCCCCATGGGCGACCGCCCAAGGCCATTTTCCAGCAACCAGATTTTCTAAAGTCTCTATTTACTACTTTTCTTTTCCTTTTTTAATCTTCTTTATATTCATGAACACCAAAGGAATTTTCTAACCTTACAACCTCATCTTCAATCATCTAGATCCAAAATAATATAATCCTAGATTATTTACCACTTAAGTTTCCACCCATTTCCTTACTTTATTTCCAACTAAAATCTTCTAATCTAACTCCACCCATTTCATTCCTTATTTCAAGTTTAACACTTTTAATCTAAATCAATCCATGTTCTTACACTCTTGATCAACAATAACATCCATCCATAAGATTAATCAATTCCTCAACTTCCAAGAGGATTTACAAAGCATTAAACAATCATCTAAATAACAATGATAACATTAAATAGGTCATGAACATTTAGAGGAAGGGAAGTCATAACAACTCACCTAGCAAATGTGGAATGGAATGAAGATCTTCTTAGCTTGATGAGCTCCTCTCTTCACCCCGAACACAAAAGTACTCTCGAATCTAAAAATGGTGGAGAATTGACTTCTCTAGAAACTTAAGAAATGAGGCTTTCAAGGGTAAGGTTTCCATGGAATTTTGTAAAAGAAAATGAAATGAAGGAGAAGAAGGAGGAAGATGGAGTATAAGAATGGTAAAGGAGGTATGGGAAGTAAGGGGGGAGGTGTGGTGAGGGACACATGGAGGGATATGGGGGGGAGTAAGCCTTTCTTGGCCCCCCATAAAAAAATCTAAGGCTTTCACCTTTTTTAAAAAAAATTAACCTTTCCCCCTAATTATTTATTCTACTCATTTTAACCTCCTCTTACTATTTATCTATTTTCTATTTTTATTAATTCCCATGGTCCTTTATTTAATATCCAATGATTTATTAAAAGATTCTAAATTTACTTCTCACCCAACTTATCTTAAAATAAAAATTTAAAGACATAAATGAACACATAAAGTTAACATAAATATTAAAAGCATATAATATAAGATTTAAAATTTGTGCCTAGGGTTGGGGTCGTTACAACTTGGCAAGTGGTTGATCTTCCAAAGGGTTCTAAACCAATAGGATACAAATGGATTTTC
Organism: Adenophora triphylla var. japonica; assembly: GCA_022495995.1. NCBI lineage: Eukaryota > Viridiplantae > Streptophyta > Magnoliopsida > Asterales > Campanulaceae > Adenophora > Adenophora triphylla. The sequence goes on along the minus strand of JAFEMH010001366.1, from coordinate 267,992 downwards.
AAAAAAAAAATTAAGACCGGATGGTTCCGTGGACAAATACAAGGCTCGTCTTGTTGCAAAAGGATATCGTCAAATGGAAGGATTTGACTTCTTTGACACATACTCTCCTGTTACAAGAATAACTTCAATTCGAATCTTAATAGCCATTGCAGCTTTGTATAATTTGCATATACATCAAATGGATGTAAAAACTGCATTTTTGAATGGTGATTTGAATGAAGAAATTTACATGGAGCAGCCTGAAGGCTTCAAAGTAAAAGGACAAGAACACAAGGTATGTAAACTTGTTAAGTCCTTGTATGGCTTGAAGCAAGCTCCTAAACAATGGCATGAGAAATTTGACAATGTCATGATTATGAATGGTTTTATCACAAATGAATGTGATAAATGTGTATACTCAAAGAAATTTGGTAACACATTGTAAGTGCTCCAATTTGAGTTGTTAGTATTTTCGTTAGAAAATTAACGAAAGTCCTAACATTCCTAACATTTCTAACAATTCCTAACTTTTCTAACAAAGCAAGGGTAGATTAGGGATTGCTATTTAAAGTTAAACCAAGAAAAGAATCTTAAAAAAGCAAAAGAATTGTAAAATCCCGAAATGAAAGCTGCTGGAACAAAAACTGGTTGCTTAATTTGAAAAATATTCTTCCTGTCCAAAGCCTGGAGCAGCATTTAATGAACCAGGCACGCTTACATTTGGATCCGCGCGGACATGTTTGATTTCCCAGAATGCCTATAAATTGAACCCCTCAGTCTCATTTTCAAGGAGCCACAACACAATTCACAACAAAACCTTGGCGAAAATACTAGAGAAAACAGTGAGAATTCCCTTGAATTGTCACATTTTTCTCTTGATTATTTTCCCAAATCACACCCACTCACTCTCAAACTCAAAGTCTCAAACAAAAACACAAGGGAAGATAGTTATAATCTCCTTCTCCCTACCCTAAATTTCTCTTATTCATGCTTGCATCTCATACTTTGAAGATGTAACTTGTTCATTTCTTGTCCTAGATCCAAGAGGATCACCATGGAAGTTCATCTCCATGGATGATCCTCTACAAGGATCAACATTCCCTTCAAATTGTCTTTACTTATTTGCTAACATATTTTCAAAACCCTAAAAAATCATTTCCATACACAAAATTTTTCTTTCAAAGGATAAAATTCTCCTTCCCAAGCAAATGAAATGCTTAAAGTCCTAATGTACCCTAAGGATGGCTTGATATAGTAGATCACCACTAAAATATCTAGTGATCACTAATCAAAGCCTAAGGAAATGGGGACAAGCATGAATGCAAAACCCCTTTTAAATCATATTTTTCTTCAAGAGAATGTTGCTGTCCAGTAGCCTTTCTCTAAGACCTCTGTCCATGGTCTAATTTTTTGGACACAGAAGAACTTGGAATTTGGTATTTACTACAAAATACTTTTTTTAGACAACATCCGTAGAATTCCAGAAATATTTTTATTTTATTTTTCACGTGAGTAAAACTCCCTTTTTCAAATTATTTTCCAAAGGTCAGTTTATCAGTCTCTGGAAATCCAGATTTCATATCTGAGATTTCCAGAAGGTTTTGGTCCATCAAATCATCTCCAAATGGAAAATACTTTTTCAGAAACCTTGTTTAAGGTGTTTTGAACAACTTTCATTCTCGGAATTTCCCTATATTTTGAAGTTTTAAAGCTCTTAAATCCGTTTTAAAATCAAGTGTCTACTGCCTTTTTCATTCTGGCAGAATTGGTTTCCAACTTCAAGAAATCTTTTGAGTACCAAAACTCAACCCAAAAATCATACCAAAAATTATGGGACTCGTTTAATGTCTTATAAAGAGTTCCCAATTTTTAGTTTTCTCAGTTTGAACTTATTTTGGCCAAAGGAACACACACACATACACACACAAATGGTTTTTAAGCTTGGAAGACTCGTTTTTACGAGGCATTCCGGGTGAACACTAACGTTCTTCCCGGCGTGTAACGTGACCTCTGAACCCAAATCTCTAATCTCGGGCATTTTTCAAAGTTTTGGCCCTTAAAACAAAAATGGCGTGGCGACTCCGTGTTTTTTGATTGATTTTCAAAGAAGAGAAAAATCCAATCTTTCGAAAAATGGGCAACATCGTTACACACATATGTATTTGTTTGTGTATACGTAGATGACATGCTCATATTTGGTCATGACATTGATGTTATAAATAAAACAAATAAAATGTTTATCAATAACTTTGATATGAAAGATATGGGTGAAGCAGATGTAATTTTGGGAATGAAAGTCTCAAGAACCTCCAATGGAATTAGTTTATCTCAAACACATTATGTTGATAAAATGATTGAGAGATTTAATTCTCATGGAATTAAAGAAACTAATAATCCATTTCTGCCCCATATAGTTCTTCATAAGAATACTGGGAATGCGAAGCAACAGTTAGAGTATTCTCAAATCATTGGAAGCCTAATGTACTTAATGCAGTGCACAAGGCCGGATATAGCTTACGCTGTAAGTAAGCTGAGTCGTTTTTCTAGTAATCCTAATAATGAGCATTGGAATGCATTATTAAGAGTTTTAGGATACATAAAACGAACTAGAGAGTATTCATTGCACTATAGCAATTATCCTCCAGTAGTTGAAGGATATAGTGATGCAAATTGGATATCTGATACAGATGAATCCAAGTCTACTAGTGGCTATGTATTTACTCTTGGTGGAGGTGTCATATCATGGAAATCTTCTAAGCAAACATGTATAGCTCGATCAACGATGGAATCTGAGTTTATTGCTTTAGATAAAGCTGGTGAAGAAGCCGAATGGCTTAGACACTTTTTAGAAGATATTCCTCTATGGCCAAAACCCGTGCCTGCTATATGCATACACTGTGATAACCAAGCAGCTATAGCAAGGGCGGAGAATTTTATATACAACGGCAAATCTCGACACATACGTCGTAGACATAACACCGTTAGACAGTTACTCTCCAATGGAACAATTTCGATTGATTTCGTGCGATCAAAGGATAAACTAGCGGATCCATTTACTAAAGGTTTATCTAAGAAGAGAATAAACTGTGCATTGGAAGAAATGGGGCTAAAGCCTAAACAAATATAAATCAACTTGATGGAAACCTAACCTGGCGACTGGAGATCCCACAGACTAGGTTCAATAGGAAAAACAAGTCATGATTGATTTGAGGAAAGCACTTGAAAGTTTATCTTCATCCCATTTCTATATATGATGCAAAAGTGCTGCCTACAAAATGGTAGAGGTTAAGCTATTGCTTTTAATGATGACTATATCTTGTTGATTAGTACAAGTGGGGTAATGTAGGATACTCTTTATAGCACATCACCTATGTTAGTGTGAACATGGCCGGTTCGTTGAGAATTTTACTTAGGCAAATTCTCTAAAGCACTCGCAGAACGAAGAAAGTTCAGGGCCGAAATAATGAACACAATAGAGAACCAAAATCTGATATGAGATTTAAATGTGTTTGGTCTATTGTTTAAGCTTACAATAACGTCTGACAGTTCAATACGTTACGTACACTGATCAGCCAAGTAAGCTCGATAGATTCTTACTAAAGAAGGTTCAAAGCGAAAGCCAACTATCTTGATGCATTTACTTCTCAGCTATGCTCTTCTTCTTCTTTCTTTTCTGTGTCGACTTCTTCCATTCATGTGGGGGATTGTTGGAATATTGGAAAAATATTAGGGTGTGAATTGAAAAGTCAAAGGTCTAAAATCGAAAAGACACGACTGTTCAAATTCTTTGAACTGCTCGACCGAGCAAGGCATAAGCCTCGGCCGAGCATGACAGACCAGAAACTATCATCCTCTGTTGGCCTCTGCTCGGGCGAGTCACCAAAGTGCTCGGCCGAGCAACTTGCCTGTGCCGGGCGAGGCACCAATGGTGCTCGGCCGAGCAGATGCTGTCCGTTCAGATTAAAGTCTGAATAGGTGCCAGCTTGAAAGGGTGTGACTTTTGTGGAAAAATCACAACTGATCTGGCTTGATTTTACCCTATATATAGAGACCCCTATTCCTTCATTCAGTCATCAAGTAATCCAAAAGGTTGTTATCAAATCAAACACAAGAATTCAATTCTCTCTCTCCCTCATTCAAAGTGTTCTTGTTCGTTTCAAAGCGTTCGTTCATCATTCCTTCTGTAAAGTTTGAAGACTAAGAGCAAGTCTTATTTTGGTTCGCCCGTCAAGGTTAGTTAAAGTGCACACTAACTCTTGGTAAAAAGCGTTGTATCTTGGGAGACATTCGCCATCGATCCGTTTGCACAATTACGGAGGCGAAATATTGTCTTAAGGAGATTTGTTTCGGCATACCTCGCTTTAATCTCCGTCTTTCTGATTTCCGTATTGAAGATATCTTAACATATACCAAACAACACCCCTTTCTAAAATGGTAAGAATCTTTACTATTCTCTTCACTCATTCTCTCTCCTATTTTACTTTTATACTCACAACACCAATCAATTTTACTATTCCCTCTCTCCTATTTTACTTTTATACTCATAACACTTTCTCCATAACCCACTTTCTTAATTCCCGCGCTGAATAGTAAACGAGAACGTTATTATGGGACGGAGGGAGTATAACAAATGAGATTATCTGTCTAAGACTGGGACTACCTATAAATAGGTTTTTGCATAGTAGTGTAGCTAGTAAGTAAGTACCTGTCTCCAACAAGCCTGTGCATTCTATACACCAGATCTTCTTCAGCCTCACTCAGGTTAATGAATTCCCATTCATTGCTGCTCACTTCTATACATCAAAGAAAAGAAACAAATAATCACAATTAGCTAAAGATTATTGAACCCTAATCGTACGGGCTAATGATGTTTTAAAAATGGATCTGGAATCGTTGCAATGACAAATTTGTTGTTTAACTACGGCGGTGGTAGGTGTGAGTTTGGCCACATATTTCCCTTTTCGGATGTGCGTAACGGAGATTAAATAGAAAACAAAAGTGTTTTAGGTCTCCACCGAAAGATGTAGCAAATATGTTGTTACAACAGTTTCACGTCCTTAAACAACATACTCCCTCCGTCCCATAACAAGCGACGCAGTTACTGTTTCGCACGAAAATTAAGAAAAAAGTGAAAAGATTGATGTGTTGTGAGTGTAGATAGTTGAGTAGGAGAGAGAATGAGTGGAGAGAATAGTAAATTATAATGGTGTTGTGAGTATTATAATAATGTAGGAGAGAGAATGAGTGGAGGAAATAGTAAAAATTGTTGGACTTTGTGTATGGCTTCTTTAAGATTTAACAAAAAAACTGACGAGAAAAGTAACGGAGATTGAAAGAACAAAAGAAATCAAGTCGAGTCTTGTATTTGATACAATCTCCGTAAGAGTTATTTGTCCCGCACTGGTGCTTACGGTTGAATGACAAAACTCTCGTAAGATAAAACGACTTTTTATTAGTTATAAGGAGCACTCCAATATAACTAATCTAACGAACAACACAATGTTTTTAAACTTTGGACTTGAACGGATTGAATGCAACAATATGCAATGATTTGGGTATGATAATCTATCTTACTAGAGGGTAGGAAGGGTAGAAATACAGTATGAGTGAATTGAAATTCGGAGGGGGAAGTATTTAAAGGGAGTCAAAAGGTTTTGTGCCTTTTCTCATGAAAAGGTGCAACATTTCGAAACAGCACAGAGGGCACGACTCGTGCTCCTTGGCACGAGTCGTGACCACGACTCGTTCTTGGGCATCCCACTCGTTCTGATCAGTTTTGAGCCAAGGTCCATTAAGGTCCATTCGTGCTCACGACTCGTGCTCAGAGTCCCCACTCGTTCTGATCAGTTTGAGCAAAAAACTCATCACCCAAAAACACTGTTCAAACCCAATTTGATCCAAATGATCAATTTGACCTTTTAACTAACTTTTCGTTAAGTTACAAAAGACTATTGTCATTAATTCTCATTCACCCTAAATGGTTTTGAGATATTCAATGATTTTAGTAATCTACAACAAATGTAGAACACAATTTGTAACTAGTTCCGTTAACACATAACGAACTTCCGTTAGAAACTAGATCAACGTTAAGTTAAACTTAACTTTCCGTTATCCATTTCCAACAATCCCCCACATGAATGACAATTAATGCATGAATGCAATTTCGTCCAAAGTTCCGGCGAACTATTATTACATCGGGATAGATAGCTTGTGGCCTTGAATCTTCCCTAGTGAAATATTATCGGATATACTAGCCATTTGGTAGCGAGTCGCTTTGAACCAGTGACTGTCGGGTGTATACCAAGACAATAATACTCACATAATAACAGCTCTAACAATTGTTGTTCTCACGTTTTGTCCATTTTGGCCCTGGACCGTATCTCATTCATAAGCGTTCATTTAGAGGCGGCCTAATTACCTCTCACTTATATAGGTGATTCTCACTATAAGGAGTATCATGCACTACTCCACCCGTAGGTATAGAAATCATTAAAAGTTTTCTCAACTTAACCTTACCACTGCTGCATGTGCTTGTACTTGGATGTTCTGGGAATGAGTATTCAACATCTCCAGGTTAATAAACCGAGTTGTTGTTTCCAAGTAACTCTACTAGAACTTATAACTTGGTTGTCTCATTGAACGAGGGCACGGGGGATCTCCATTTCTCAAGGTTGAGTGTCCGCTATAAGTTCTTTTGTTGTGGGTTTTAAACCCATTCCCCTTAACAGTTTATACAGTTGATCTCTATTTATACCTTTGGTAAATGGATCCGCTAAGTTATCACATGATTTTACATAATCAATGGTGATAACGCCATTCTTGATCAACTGTCTAATGGTATTGTGTCTACGACGAATATGTCTAGACTTACCATTGTACATACTATTCTTGTGCCCTTCCTATTGCCGATTGACTATCACAATGGATTAGTACAAAGAGGCATGTGTTTGCTCCAACAAGGAACATCCTCCAGGAAGTTCTTAAGCCATTCTGCTTCTTCCCCAGCTTTATCCAACGCGATAAACTCAGATTTCATCGTGGATCTGGCTATACACGTTTGTTTGGAGGATTTCCATGACACCGCTCCTCCACCTATTGTGAATACATATCCACTTGTGGATTTAGAGTCTTTCGTGTCCGATATCCAATTGGCATCACAGTATCCTTCTAATACTGCTGGATATTTATTGTAAAGTATCCCATGGTTTAATGTATACTTTAAATATCTTAGTACTCTCATTAGAGCTTTCCAATGATCAGTACTAGGATTGCTTGTGAATCTACTTAGTTTGCTCACTGAATATGCAATGTCTGGACGAGTACAATTTGTTAAGTACATCAGACTGCCAATTATTCTTGCATATTCCAGTTGAGAAACTGGTTCCCCTTTGTTTTTGGCTAAATGTAGAGCCAAATCTACAGGTGTCTTAGCCGGAGGGTCATCAAAGACATTGAATTTCCGAAGAACATTCTCTAGGTAATGGGATTGTGAAAGAACTAATCCTTCAGATGTTCTAGAGATCTTTATCCCTAATATTACATCAGCTAATCCCATGTCTTTCATGTCAAAGTTCTTCTTTAACATGCCTTTGGTATTCATGATTAAATCATGATTACTTCCCATTATGAGCATGTCGTCTACATAAAGACAAACGATAACGAATGATTCAGATGTTCCTTTAATGTAGACGCATTTGTCACATTCATTGATCTTGAATCCATTCGATAACATGGTTCTATCGAACTTCTCATGCCATTGTTTAGGTGCTTGTTTTAGTCCATACAAGGATTTTACAAGTTTACACACCTTTCTTTCTTTACCGGTAGAACCAATGAACCCTTCGGGTTGTTCCATGTAAATTTCTTCATCAAGTTCTCCATTAAGGAAAGCGATCTTCACATCCATTTGGTGTATCTCAAGATTATGCACCGCTGCAATAGCTATGAGAACACGAATAGATGTGATCCTTGTGACAGGGAGTATGTATCGAAGAAATCATATCCCTCTTTTCTGTCTAAAGCCTTTGGCAACTAGCCTAGCTTTGTACTTTTCGATAGATCCATCCGCCTTATACTTCCGTTTAAGGATCCATTTGCAACCTAATGGTTTGCAACCTGGAGGAGATCAACTAATTCCCAAGTATTGTTGATCATTATGGATTCTATTTCACCGTTAATAGCTTCTTTCCAGTAACGAACTATCGGACCGGATAAAGCTTCTTTAACAGTTGATGGTTCGTTTTCTAGCATGTAAGATAGAAAATCGGGACCAAAAGTCTTTTTCTCTTGCCCTTTTGCTACGTCTCGGCTCTTCATCTACGATTTGAGAAGGACCAGGATGTAGACTCATGTGTTCTCTTATTAGAACCTACATCTTTCCTGTCCTTAACCGGAAAAATGTTTTCAAAGAATACCGCATTCCTTGATTCTATAGTAGTTCCTACGTGCATATCCTAATGTCCGATTTATGCACTATAAATCGATAGGCACTACTATTATTGGCATATCCAATAAAAACACAAGTTAATGGTCTTTGGGCCAATCTTGACTTGTTTAGGCTTAGTACTTCAACCTTGGCCAAACACCCCCACACTTTAAGGTATTTAAAACATGGCCTACGATTGTGCCACAATCATAGGGCGTTTTATCAATACCTTTCTTGGGTATTTTATTAAGAACATAATTAGAAGTGAGTATTGCTTCCCCCACAAGTTGTCGGGTAAGCTTTGAACTGATCAAAAGCGCGTTCATCATTTCTTTGAGAGTACGGTTTTTGCGTGTCAAAGAACTCCATTAGATTGAGGGGTATATGGAGCCGTTGTTTGATGAATTATGCCGGATTCCCAACATAATCCTTCAAACGATGCTTCATATTCTCCACCTCTATCGCTTCTAATTTTCTTAATTTTCAAGTTAAGTTGATTCTCAACTTCTTTCTTATAAGTTTCAAAAGCCCCTAAGGCTTCATCCTTACTTCTTAAGAGATAGACATAACAATACTTAGTGCAATCATCTATAAATGTAATGAAGTACTTTTACCTCCTCGAGTTTGCACTAGTTTTAAATCACATATGTCGGTGTGAATTAACTCGAGAGGAGTCGTGTCTCTTTGTATGGCATTAAATGGCGACTTTGTCATTTTTGCCTCAACACAAACTTCGCACCTATTAGTCGAGTCGGATTTAGTCATTTGGATTAAATCTTGTCTCGCTAATTTCTTAATGGTGTCGAGATTTACATGTCCTAATCTATCATGCCATAAATTAGAACTTTCCAACAAGTAAACATAAGGAACACAACTTTTATTCATCGCACCTTGGCGGATTATAGTCATTACATTCATTTTAAAAAGGCCCTCCTCGAGGTAACCTTTTCCAAGAAACAAACCATTCTTGGTTAGTACAAATTTGTCGGATTCGAATACTAGTCTAAAACCGGCCTTACTAAGCAAAGCGCCGGACACCAAATTTTTACGGATGTACGGAACATGCGGCACATCCAACAAGGTTACTTCTTTAGGAAGTCATCTTCAAAATCACGTTTCCAATGCCTTGAACATCGGAGGTTGCGAGAATTTCCCATGTAAAGCTTTCTTCCGGAGATGGGAGTATAGGAGGAGAAACTTTCCTTGTTACCACAAATATGGCGGGGAGCACCGGTATCTATCCACCAAGCCTTTGGATTCCCTCCAAGTTTGCAACGTTGGCCTCGAACACAACCGCTGCAAAGTCAAGATCCATGTGGTCAACATTATTCGCCTCTTTCTTCGGGAGACGACAATCCCTTGACAAGTGGCCCGGTTTGCCACAATTATAGCAAGACCCCTTGAATTTCTTAGAGGCCTTCTTCTTCCCTTTCTTAGCATTCCCGGTATTTTCGGAATGCTTTCTCTTTGTGCCACTTGTGCTAGCCTCGGCGAGATTGACCTTAGCCTCCATCTTGCCTTTAGCAACTTTGGCCTCATTCATTCTATTGTTCTCTTCTATTTGAAGACGAACAACAATGTCTTCCAAGGACATCTCCTTGCGTTTATGCTTGAGATAGTTCTTGAAGTCCTTCCACGAAGGAGGCAACTTTTCAATGATGGAAGCCACCTTAAATGGATCATTCATGATCATCCCTCGGCATCAAGCCCATGTAGAATGATTTGGAATTCATCTACTTGAGTTGTTACTGATTTGGAATCGACCATCATGAAGTCAAGATACTTACCGACGACAAATTTCTTTGACCCGGCATCCTCGATCTTGTACTTCCTTTCCAAAGTGTCCCCACAACGCTTTGGCTAACTCGACTGTACTATACACATTGTATAGTGCATCATCAAGTCCATTCAAGATATAATTCTTACAAAGAAAATTACCGTGAGACCAAGCCTCCTTTGCCATTTGCCTTTGGGGGTCGGATCACCTTTTCTACCGCCTGAGGATCTTCCTTTAAGAAGCGGTGCAAGCTTAGGGTGGTCAAGTAGAAGAGCATCTTCTGTTGCCATCTCTTGAAATCCACCGGTGAATTTCGCGGGTTTCTCACCATGGCTGATGTGATGAGTTGTAGGAGCGGGAGCAACATTGTTGAATGTAGTATCTCCTTGCGGTGAAGGCGTCACATTCCCTTGACTAGATGAAGTGGTGTCTTTCTCGTTTGCCATCTCTTGAAGAAGCGTAAAATAACTCTTACGATTGTTGGAACTTGTGTATGGCTTCTTTAAGATTTAACAAAAAGCGACGAGAAAAGTAACGGAGATTGGAAGAACAAAAGAAATCAAGTCGAGTCTTGTATTTGATACAATCTCCGTAAGAGTTATTTGTCCCGCACAGGTGCTTACGGTTGAATGACAAAACTCTCGTAAGATAAAACGACTTTTTATTAGTTATAAGGAGCACTCCAATATAACTAATCTAACGAACAACACAATGTTTTTAAACTTTGGACTTGAACGGATTGAATGCAACAATATGCAATGATTTGGGTATGATAATCTATCTTACTAGAGGGTAGGAAGGGTAGAAATACAGTATGAGTGAATTGAAATTCGGAGGGGGAAGTATTTAAAGGGAGTCAAAGGTTTTGTGCCTTTTCTCATGAAAAGGTGCAACATTTCGAAACAAAGACAGAGGCACGACTCGTGCTCCTTGGCACGAGTCGTGACCACGACTCGTTCTTGGGCATCCCACTCGTTCTGATCAGTTTTGAGCCAAGGTCCATTAAGGTCCATTCGTGCTCACGACTCGTGCTCAGAGTCCCCACTCGTTCTGATCAGTTTGAGCAAAAAACTCATCACCCAAAAACACTGTTCAAACCCAATTTGATCCAAATGATCAATTTGACCTTTTAACTAACTTTTCGTTAAGTTACAAAAGACTATTGTCATTAATTCTCATTCACCCTAAATGGTTTTGAGATATTCAATGATTTTAGTAATCTACAACAAATGTAGAACACAATTTGTAACTAGTTCCGTTAACACATAACGAACTTCCGTTAGAAACTAGATCAACGTTAAGTTAAACTTAACTTTCCGTTATCCATTTCCAACAAAAATTCTTTTCCATTTTAGGAAATGTGACTTATCAGTGGGACGCCCAAAATGGCAAAGTGTGTCACTTGTTATGGGACGGAGGAAGTATATAGTTAGCTTTAAAATCTAAAAAAATATATGGAAGTTGATAGTTGTAAGAAATCTCACCTTCATTAAGAGAAGCTTGAGTTTTTGATTGCTTCCGGCGACGTTTATCCATTGTTAAGAAGGTTGGGTGAATTTGGTATATAAGGAATACTTCCTATGGCCCACTATAATCCACCCTTATTATCTGCTCGGATATTAAAAAAAGTGTTAGTGGAGTATATTATGTTGTGAGTATGGAAAGTAGGATATGAGAGAAAAACTGAGTTAGAGAATAATAATTTAATTGTTGTTGTGAATATGAAATGTGAGTTTCATTAACATAAAAGTAATAAAATATTTTACTTTTAGGAAGTACTCCCTCCGTTCCCTCGAAAATGCACAAAATTTTGTTTTGGATATCTCGTTTGAAAAAGAATGAAAAGTTTTTACTTACAATAACTATTCACTTATTATTCTACATCTCGCATTTTCTTTTCTACCTCATTTTTCATACTCGCGATACTTATTACAATAAACACTCTTCATTGTATTTTTTTGAATGGAACAGAGAGGGTATTAGTCAAATTTTAAAAAGCGCTAGATAAATGCTAGACGGCGAAGTCGGACCTAGCGTTTAGGCGGAAACTAGTTGAGATTAGTTGAAATTTAGGCGGGACTTAAAACTAGACGTTTGAGAGTGACCTAACGTCTAGATGGAGCCTAGATAATCTTAGACGGAATCTTTTTTAGAACATTTTTTAGAACATGGTATTAGTGTAAGGATAGGTCCAAGAGTAATGCCAATATAGATAAAGTGTCAAGTACTTTTTTGTTTTTGTTTCTCAAACGTTTTATCAAACAAGTGGGGTGCTTAACACGTGAAATCCACGTGGCCTATGTTCGTATGATATGTACTAAAGGAGACTTTTACACATATTATGTCCAATCAATGTATTGGGAATGAGACCCTACCTTACTTTACCTGGGTAGATGAAATGGGATGTTCATCTCCCATTTCATCTACCTGGGTTCTTGCATCTACCTGGGTTCTTGCATTGCAATGGTTGTCGAGAGTAGGTTGAATGGATTAACGGGATGAAATGTTTCATTTAGATTGAAACACTTCTTTTCTTTTTTTTTTTTAAGTTGCCACGTGTCAAGATTTTATTGGTCTTGATTTTATCACTTTTTCACTCAATTATTTAAACTCAATTATCTCATAATAAATGATTTAAAAATAAAAAGGAAAATTCACCAAAATTCATCATTTTTTCCCCTACAAATTGATATAAGTTTCATTTGATTTGGACACAAAAAAAAAATACTTAGTTTTCAATTTGAGCTAAATTATCACCAAGTAAATTAATTTTTTTTTAATTTTTTTTTTACCAAAATTCATCATTTTTTTCCCTACAAATTGATATAAGTTTCATTTGATTTGGACAAAAAAAAATACTTAATTTTCAATTTGAGCTGAATTATCACCTTATAATTTATTTATTTTTAATTTTTTTTTCACCAAAATTCATCATTTTTTTCCCTACAAATTGATATAAGTTTCATTTGATTTGGACATAAAAAAAAAACACTCATTTCTCAATTATCCTTCTCCATTTTAACATTTATTTTAAAAAAATCATTATATTTTTTTTACCTATAAATTGATGCAATATTTTTTTAATTAAGTGTGAAATATTTTTTTAATTATAAATAATAATAATAATAATTATTATTTTACTAATCATAAAAATAAAGAATATAAATAAAATAAAATAAAAGTAGTGGGTATAGAATGATGAGTTGGAGGGAGTTGAAATTTAATTTAAGTTAGCCATTGGAGTGGGGGTAAATGAAATGGGTAAATGAAATATTAGGTGGATGAGAAAATGTGTAAAAAGTGTTAGATGAAATGGGGGAGTGGGATGAAACCATTGTGGGTAGTCTAATACACAAATCTACGGTATAAACAAGATCTGTCGTTGCTACAGTACAATGAACAGTTTTAATGGCCAAATTTCCCATTTTACCTTCACTAAGATATCCCTTTCCCATTTTGCTTTTGAATTTTTTTTTTAAATTTAAAAAAAAACAAAAAAGAAAAATGTGTCCTCAGACACGAACTTTTACTAGTATATTTATGGTTATCATATTATTACTTTTATTATCATTCGCCTTCCGGCGTTTTAACAAGCGATTTTGAAATCATATGGTTTTGTTAGAGATTTTGTCTCATATTGAGAATTGACAAATCTTATAATGTATATAACATAGTACTTCCTTCGTTTCAGATCAAGAGTCCTACTTTTCCTTTTGGTCCGTCCCAGACCAAGAGTCCCATTCCATAAATGAAAATATGTAAATAGTATTTCGGACATTTATACCCTCATAATATTTATATATTTACAAAAAAATCATTTATTATATCCTTATAATTTTAACATACTAGTAAAAGCCCGTGTCCGAGGACACGGGAATTTTTTTTTTTTTTTAAAAAAAAAAAACCCGTGTCACGGGAATTTTTTTTTTTTTAAAAAAAAAAAAAACCCGTGTCACGGGAATTTTTTTTTTTTTAAAAAAAAAAAAAACCCGTGTCACGGGAATTTTTTTTTTTTTTAAAAAAAAATTTAAAATAAAAAAAACTTTTTTTTTAAAGGGAGGGCAAAATGGGAAAGGGACAAAAAAGTGGGGGCAAAATGGTCAAATGGACACTTGGAACTGTTCATTGAACAGTGCCAAAACCGTCCTTCCTTATACTATAGATTTACAAAAAAAAAAATAAAATCAATCATTAACTTACTATTCCTCCCACTCATTCTCTCTCCTAAAAAAAAACAAATCATTAACTTACTATTTCTCACACTCATTCTCTCTCCTATTAAATATTTTTAATTTTTACATTCTCTCTCCTCTAATTTTCTATCAATTTTCAATTTTTTATTCATTTTTTTAAAATATTCTTAAAAACCGTGAAATACTCCCCTAGAACCCTTGATCTGGGACGGAGGGAGTATATATTAACAGACGCGAATTCAGGATTTTGAAAACGCATGAGCTTGTTATTTAAAAGATATTGTAAACAATAATAACAGTGAAAAATAACTTCATATAGGAGTATAAAAAAAAAGTTACATATAGTGGGTGACTTAGGTAAAATAATAAAATGAGGTGGGCTCCTCAGACTTTAAGATGGTATCAGAGCGGGTTCTTACACGTGCAGGCCCAACGGCCCACGATGTTACTCCGCGTCACTCGATTAATAAATACACGTTGTAAGCCTTTGACAAAGCCCGACTACACGTGAGGAAGCGTTAGAGATATTATTTCACATTGAAAATTAACAAATCCTGCATATAACATATAAATTCTAACATATAAATTCTGGGTCATTCCCTTTAATGTCTAACCTCCTTAAGACATTTTACATTTATAGCAATTGAAAATTAAGGCATCACCTAAAGAGGTCACACATGCATAATCATTTTGAGAAATTTTCAGTTGCTTGAAAATTTTCTTCTTCTGTCAGCAAAGACATCACTATGTCTCATCAACCAAAACCTTTCTATTTCTTCTGGTTTTCTGCCTGGTATTCTCCCAGCTATCAATTCCCACCTGAAACAATCACATATTTTCACTCATCCGTTTCATAATAAACGTCATAGTTTGTTTAATAAACTTAGCAGAAACAAACGTATTATATTTATTAGTACCTATCCTGAAAAGATAGTCTCATTTGACTATCCAGAAATTTTAAGAAATGAAACAAACTTTCTGATACAAATAAATACTCTCTCCGTCCCATAATAACATATCCATTTTGCCATTTAGGACGTTTCATAATAAAATACTCATTTTCTAAAATGACAAAGAATCTTTACTATTCCCTCCACTCATTCTCTCTCCTATTTTACGTTTATACTCACAACACCAATTAACTTTACTATTCCCTCCACTCATTCTCTCTCATATTTTACTTTTATACTCACAACACTTTCTCCATTACCCACTTTTCTTAATTCCCGCGCTGAACAGTAAACGAGAACGTTATTATGGGACGGAGGGAGTACGACAAATGAGATTATAAGGACTACCTATAAATAGGTTTTTGCATAGTAGTGTAGCTAGTAAGTAAGTACCTGTCTCCAACAAGCCTGTGCATTCTATACACCAGATCTTCTTCAGCCTCACTCAGGTTAATGAATTCCCATTCATTGCTGCTCACTTCTATACATCAAAGAAAAGAAAACAAATAATCACAATTAGCTAAAGATTATTGAACCCTAAACGGGCGCTAACGATGTTTCAAAAATGGATCTGGAATCGTTGCAACGACAAATTTGTTGTTTAACTACAGCGGTAGGTGTGAGTTTGGCCACATCTTTCCCTTTTCGGATGTGCGTAACACGGAGATTAATTAGGAAACAAAAGTGATTTATGTATGCATCGAAAGCTACAGCAAATCTGTTGTTACGACAGTTTCACGTCCTTAAAGAACATAGTTAGCTTTAAAATCTTAAAAAATATATGGAACTTGATACTTTGATAGTTGTAAGAAATCTCACCTTCATTAAGAGAAGTTTGAGTTTTTGATTGCTTCCGGCGACGTTTATCCATTGTTGGGGTTTGAAGCTTGAAACGTGCAGCTAAGGTTGGGTGAATTTGGTATATAAAGAATACTCCCTCCGTCCGCTTACATGGTTCACACTTTCTATTTTGGGCGTCCGCTTACATGGTTCACACTTTGTTTCTTTCCTAAAAAGGAAACCTTAAATCACTATTCTCTCCACTCATTCTCTCTCCTACATTATTTTAATACTCACAACACCATTATAATTTACTATTCCCTCCACTCATTCTCTCTCCTATTTTATTTCACACTCACAACACTTTCAATATAATACTCCCTTCTTAATAACCGTGTAAACAGTAACTGTGAATCTTCTAAGCGGACGGAGGGAGTATTTCCTATGGCCCACTATAATCTACACTTATTATTGGCCCGGATATTAAAAAAAAATATTAGTGAAATAGATGTTATGAGTATAAAAAGTGAAATATGAGAGAAAAAGTGAGATATAAAATAATAATTGAATTGTTGTTAATATGGAATGTGGGTCCCATTAATATAAAAAGTACTCCTTGCGTCCCACTCAAAAATGCACAAAATTCTGTTTTGATCAATGTCTCATTTAAAAAAGAATAAGAAGTTTTTAATATTTCTTTATTTATGAGATCCACTTGTCATACTTACGATAACTATTCACTTACTATTCTACGCCCCACAATCTCTTTTCTACCTCATTTTTTATACTCACATCACTTACTCCACTATACACTGTCCCTAATTTTCGCGTAAGACTTTATTGTATTTTTTCGGATGGAACGAAGAGGGTATGTATTTTATAGTGAATTGTCCGATAAAGATAAAAATGTGTATAATTTGTAATGGTAGGGAGGAAATATTATTGTAAGAGTGATGTAAATGCCTCTTGGCAGAAAGCCTTTGGAGAGGCCGTTTGGTGATGAAGAGTGATGTAAATGCCTTTTAGAGGGCTTCTGCAGAGTATAAGGATGTTGCCACCCTGGCTGCATAGGGCACATCCCGCGATTTACCTCCGCCAGGTATCTTGTGGGGCCAGACCTGCGGGATTCGTGCAGAACCAGTATCAAAAAAAAAAAAAAAAAAAAAAAAGAAATATTATTGTAAAGATAGGTCCCAAGAGTAATGACAATATAATAAAGTGCAAGTACGAAGTTTTTGTTTCTCAAACGTTTTATCAAACAAGTGGGGTGCTTAACACGTGAAATCCCCGTGCTTAACACGTGAAATCGCCGTGGCCTATGTACGTATGATATGTACAATAAAGGAGACTTTAGACATATTATTATGTCCAATCATTATCAATATACTCTTCCGTCTCGCCCGATGCTTCATCATTATCATTTTGATGAAATACGTATATTAAGAAAAGTGATGAATAAAAGAAGAGTTGTGAGAGGAAAACGTATGATATCTACTCTCTCCGTCCCGCTAATATTCGCACACTTTTCTTTTTGGGCGTCCCGCTAATACCCGCACACTCCCAAAAAGAAAACTTTATATTAATAAAATATTCACCCAACCCCACTCATTCTCTCTCCTACATTATTTTAATACTCACAACATCATTATAATTTATTACACCCTCCACTCATTCTCTCTCCTACTTTACTTTTACACTCACAACATTTTATTAAAATATCATATTCCTTAATTCCCCGCGCAAACAGTGTTAGTGCGGATATTAGCGAGGCGGAGGGAGTATAGTATAAATCACAACTGTCCATCTCAGCCATGTGAACAGTACAATGAATAGTGCCAATTTTCTTTTTTCCATTTTATCCTCACTAAGTTGTCTCTTTCCCATATTGCCCTTTTTTTTTTAAATAAAAAAAATTAAATAAAAAAAAATATTACATATTCACGAACACAAACTTTTACTAGTGTACAATAATAAAGGAGACTTTTAGTCGTATTATGTTATGTCCAATCAATATAATGGGAATGAGACCCTACCTTAGATCCTTTTTCGTAATACACAAATATATTTATGGTTATCATATTATTGCTTTTATTATTTTATTATCGAGTTCACCGACAGGTGTTTTAACAATCAGTTTTGAAATCATCTACGTTGCTTCTATTTTATACGATTGAAATTAATTTGATAAATGTGGGTTTATCATTCGAGCAAATAAAAATGGACGAGCTGACTAAATCGGTATTGAAATTGATTCTAACAACTTGATGAAGCGTTGCTTGGCAAAAGCGTTGTCAAATCCATAATATTACCATTGATTTAATTCTGAAATATTATTTTCTCATCGTCAAATATTGGGGCGGCTAGACTAGTCTGACGACGGAAAATCAAATCTAAATTCAACATCCATGTACTCCATTTTGCTCACTTTGAAATTTAACGTTACATATTTCTCCGAAAGGTCGATTGGATCGTGGACATAATGGTCTGTCTGTATGACAAAATCAACAAATTTTTAATGATCTTAGTCTTTATCATATTCCAATAGAGGTGGGCATACGGTTATAACCGCCGGTTAACGGTTATAATTGCCAGTTAAAATTTTCGTTAAGTCCTAATAGTAACCTAACCGTTAACCGTGTACTAACGGTTACGGTTATACGGTTAACGGTTATACACGGTTATACACGGTTACACGGTTAAAAATGTGCCTTTTTTTCAGTTTGGTCCTTTTTTAATTTTTTTTGTGAAAATGGTATACGGCTACCTCGTTTATTTTTTTTTAATTTTTTTTACGTTCTAAATGACATTTAAAGTGTTTTTCATCTTTATGACTTTCCTCAAAATCCAAATGGAAATTGAGTTACAAATATGTGCCATTATTTAGGGTTTTAAGAAATGTGTCCCGATCTTGTGAAAATGGTATACGGCTACCTCGTTTATTTTTTTTTAATTTTTTTCTACATTCTAAATTACATTTAAAGTGTTTTTCATCTTTATGACTTTCCTCAAAATCCAAATGGAAATTGAGTTACAAATATGTGTCATTATTTAGGGTTTTAAGGAATGTGTTCCGATCTTGTGAAAATGGTATACGGCTACCTCGTTTATTTTTTTTTTAATTTTTTTCTACATTCAAAATGACATTTAAAGTGTTTTTCATCTCTATGACTTTCCTCAAAATCCAAATGAAAATTGAGTTACAAATATGTGCCATTATTTAGGATTTTTAGGGTTTTATGTGTCCCGATCTTGTGAAAATGGTATACGCCTACCTCGTTTATTTTTTTTTTAAAATTTTTTTCTACATAATGGAACATATTTGTAACTAGGCTAGCCTATCCTGGTTTTAAATATGTGCCATTATTTGGGGGGGGGGTTAATTCAAATTTCAAAACAACGGTTAGGCGGTTAGTTAGGCGGTTATAACCGCCGGTTAGTTAAACGGTTATAACCGCCGGTTGCCGATTTTTGAAAACCTTAACCTTAACCTAACCATGTAACCGCCGGTTTCGGTTAAGGCGGTTACGGTTAAGGCGGTTGACGGTTATAGCCGGTTACGGTTACGGTTATTAACCTCCGGTTAGCCGATTTTGATTAGATTTTGAACACGTCTATATTCCAACTGGTATTTAAGGTATGATAATTTCCTAATTCCTTTACAAATAAAAATGCTACGAATACTAATGTAAAATTTTATTTCTAAAATTGTCTTTATCATCAAAATAAACCATATTTTAAGGAGAAATGAAATATTTGTATTTTAATCTTGAAATGGAAATGATATATTGACCTTAAGTCAATGTACTAAAAATTCTATCAAATCTAATATTTGCCAATTTGTTTGGCTAGAAAAATAAGCTAGCACGTGTGATGACGCAAAAATCGATCTATATCACCCTTATTTCATTTCAGTGATAGGTTGATCTCCGTCGACTATAACCTAAAATTACGAACAAATGAATAGGCGGGGTAGTATACGGCTAATACCCTCCGATGTGATAATGAGATGTGGTGTTATGAGTTTGTATAAAACTGTATGGAAATAACGTAATTTCAAAATAGCCAATAATACATTACCTTTTTACGTTAAGTGTAGTTTGGTATTTATAGGAGTGACGTAGAATCGTAATGAATCCCTTAAATCGTGGATACAATGCAGGCGTAACGATCTACGTGATTGCAAAAGACGGCTACAGATTGAGACGTAGATAAACGCACGTTTCTGTAGGTCGAGGTCGCCCGAGTATTTGAGTTCGACCTGACTTTGTGTATTGTTCAGGCAGAGATTGCCCAATTAGATGATCGTATGTTTGAAATAGCTAGGTCGAGACCAATGATTGTTGAAAATGAGATATGTCGATTGATTCATAATGCTTGGGACGTTGGGGTGTAGTAATTGAATTGACTCATTTAATAACTGTGTTCTTGTAATTTCTGAATTGTTGGGCTTTATACGTTGGGACTGTCACGCCAGTAATATCATAGCATATATAATTGCCTCACATTCTATATCTTATCCTTTCATTGTTTTATTCCGTTCAACGTGAATTTTAGATTTCCGGCCAATAATATCATAGCATATATAATTGCCTCACATTCTATATCTTATCCTCTCATTGTACTCCACACCTGACCTGTGTTGCACAAATCCACTCTTGAAGAAGAGCCTCAAAATGTGGCCACACCTCTCTCTTTTGTACTCCACACCTGACCTGTCAAAAGAACAACTTCAATCGGTGTCTGGGAAGTCACGGATATAATGGTGTCATATCAGTCCTGTCCGAAGCTTCATTTTTTATTCAAATGGGTGTTTTGATAGAAACTTCATACTCCCTCCGTTCCATAGAACTTTACTCCTTTACTGTTGAGAACGAAAAATAAGAAATAATGTTATTAAAGTAGGTGTTGTGAGTGGGAGGAGAGAGAATGAGTGGAGAGAATAGTAAATTTGAAAAGTGTTGTGAGTATGACAAGTGGGTTCCCTGAATAAAGAAGTTGATGGAGAAAAATTCCTCTAGTAATAAAAACCGAGCAAGTGGACTCACTACCGGTGTAGTAATATGCACGAGCAGGGGTCGAACCACAGAGACTCGTTGGTTTTAACAAGTAAATTTAATTAATGCCTCAAGTAACAAAACGGGGTTTTTGACTTTGATTTATTAACTGAAATATTAAAGCAAGAAATTAACTATTTTAATTGAAGAAAATAATAAAGCAATAAACTAGGATTTAATCAGATCAAAGGAATTCACGGATTGGATTTCATATTCATCTTCATTCTATGCTAGATTTATCATGATAAAATTAACAATCTTGTTCAAAGATTCGTTCACTTAATTTAAGGGTTGGGACGTTCGATGTGCGGATTGCAACCCTCTTATTTCTCTCCTATTGTAGATTCCGCTAGGTCAAAAACAATAATCAAGAAATTCATTAGGAACAATGAGAACATATGAATCTAGATTCTCTTGTATTCCGCTAGGTCAACAATCAAATCCAATTGATGAAATAGTGGCCTAAATTATGAACAATCCACGCTAGTGCAACGATTCAAAACCTAAAATTAAATTTAGATATCTCATCAAACATGAACAAGAAAGTTTTGGAAAATTATACTAGCATAGAAATTCGACGAATATTATATCCAATCCATGAAAAGAGAATTTAGCTACTCATATTCATGATGACAATCACAAAGTATGAATAACCATACATCAAACCTGGAAAAATAGTGAAAACCTTAAAAATCCGAAATCCTTCAATCCTCCAAAACCTAGGCAAGAAAATATGACAAAAGGTCCTTAATAATCATAATAATGGGAGTATATATACTCCTTAATGCAATCCTTAATCAACTAGGAAAGGGAATTAAAAAGATTCATCAAAATCTGCTCCAAAATCCGTACTGACGTCAGAATACGCGTACTGGCACGAGTCGTGCTAATTAGCACGAGTCGTGCCCTTCAGTCCCAGTCGTGCTCACGAGTCGTGACAGACCCCTCCATTCGTTCTGAGTAGCAATGTTGTTATTGTATATGAACCCCACTCGTGAGAACGAGTCGTGCTCCAAGGTTTCACTCGTTCTGAGTAGCTTGCTGGAATTGGCTTGACTCCATTCGTTCCAATAACAGAATTTCCCCATTTTGAATCAGCTTTGACCTGGCCTTCGTGGACTATCAAAACACTCAAAAATACATTAAATTCCCAAGGTTTCGAACAAAAAGTAGGCTTAGGAACATATCTTTTGGATGGGTAAAACCACATCCATCAGAAGTAATAAAAAATTTCCTTTTTAAGAAAGTGGGACTTTAAAGTGGGACGCCCAAAATAGTAAAAGGGGTAATGTTTTATGGGACGGAGGGAGTATTTCTTAAAATGATAATAAATGTGGGCCCCATTTATCAACCCCACTCACTTTTTCCTCTCACATACTTCCTCCGTCCCATGATAATATGCGCATTTTTTCTTGGCACAAGAATTAAGGTAAAATGTGAAAAAGGTGATGTGTTGTGAGTGTAGATGGTTGAGTAGGAGAGAGAACGTGGAGTAAGTGAATAATTGTTGTGAGTAGAGACAAGTGGGTCTCATTTCCATTTTGGAAAAGTACAGATTATTGTGGGACGATCAAAAGGTGTTTTTTTGCGTATTATCATGGGACGGAGGGAGTACTTAAATTGTGGAGCCCACTTGTCATATCCACTAGCTTTTTCCCCTCACATATTTATATTGTGGGCCCCACTTGTCATATTCACTCTCTTTTTTCTCTCACAACCCTTCTCTCACTCATAACTTTTCTTAATTTACGTGGTGAAGCACGTAAATGACAAATTTCATAAATGACAAATTTTGAACAGTGTTTCAGACATTTATACTCTTATAATGTAAATATATTTAAAAAAAAATCAATCATTATGTCCTTATAATGATAACATATTTACAAAAAAACAATTGATACTTAACTTCTTATATGTTGAAATTTAAAAACTGAGACATTCATTTCACATTTGTTCTTAATTAAGTATAAAAACTAATAAATTTATCTTTGAGTATTTTACAATTGATACTCAAATTTTCAGATTTTTAAATTTAAAAACTCAGATATTCATTTTTTATTTGTTTATAATTGAATTAAAAAATGATAAATTTTTCTCTGAAATGATATTCGACATTGCCTCTGTACTACCTACTCCCACCGTTTCAGCGGAGTGTGGATTTTTTGTCAACTTTGATCAACTTTGATCAATAATTTAAATAAATAATAATGATCCTAATAAAAATTTAAAATTTGTTATTGTATCACGCTTAATAATATTAACAATAACATTTTTTGGATTTTTATTAGGATCATTTTTATTTTTTTACATTATTGGTTAAAGTTGGTTAAAGTTGACCAAAAATCCACACTCCGCTGGAAGGAGGGAGTACTTAATTTCTTTATTTTGCCAGAGGCCCTGTATATTGATTTAATTCATGTTTAGCCATTTGATTTTGGCTCATCAATTCACTCACAGACGATATAAATATGTTTAACATTTACCATTTCGTAGACAATTTATTGTTATCATATCATCCCGTTAAATAACAGCTCAATCGAGCATTTTCCGTTTGTTCCTCGCGCATAGAGAGAGAAAGAAACAGAGAGAAAGAAACGGTAAAGATAGTTTTGTTATTTAAAATTATTATAATGAGAACCAGGCACTCTACGAGAGTTTTGATTTCAACTCAGGCATCATAAGGTGAAATTTGAAATGTAATGCTTTTATTGTTAACTAGTGTAACACCCGTGCGATGCACAGACCGTAACTAAGACCCAAAAGATGAAATTTAAAATTAAAAAAACAGAAAAGCGATTTGTTTTTATATATTGTGAAAAAAATTCATGAATACTATATTGTTAGTACAAATATCACAGTGGTCAGTGTTATCATCATTACGTATCAATATTTAAAATCATTTACCTTTTAACTCTGAATGTAGCGACATATAATTTGTCATTGCAAAATTTTGATTTATTCAAAATAAAGACCAATTTTTTGAATTTTTTATAACTCATTTTGGGATGAAGAGAGCTATAAAATTATTTAAATTGCAAAGCAGATGAAACATTGAATAATATAAAGAACAAGTTTAGAGACAATATTTATTACTCAATACTCCCTCTGTCCCGGCCGACTTAGGACTTTTTGCCATTTTGGGCGTCCCACCCGACTTAGGACGGCCCAAAATGGAAACCTTAAATCACTATTCTCTTCACTCATTCTCTCTCCTACATTATTTTAATACTCACAACACCATTATAATTTACTATTCCCTCCACTCATTCTCTCTCCTATTTTTAAATTACACTCACAACATTTACCTTTTCCTTAATCCCCGTGCCATTTCAAAAAATCCTAAGTCGGCCGGGACGGAGGGAGTATATCTTAAAATTAACGTATGACCCATTTTAAATATATAGATGGAGACTTAAAAATTGAGACCAAGCTTTTAGTAAAATGAGTACATAAACCATTTCCTACCCACATGAAAAAATCAAAAAAAAAAAGTTTAAATAATAATTTCTTTATCTTAAAATATTATATAGATATAGATATCAGCAGCAAAGCAGACCTACCAAAGGTCCAATGGTTCGTTTTTCTCCGTCTGACTTTAAATTACAAAAAAAAAATTGTGTATTATAATAAAGAAAACTAAATGAAATTATTATTTTTTCCATCTCACATAAATACTTTAAAAAATGTACTTTTATAAAAAAAATTCATGTTTTTCATTTCGAAAGTGAATATTATTTTCGATTCAAAATAAATAACCCAAAAATAATATTACATTTTTTATCAAAAAAAATGAGCATTATTTTCTTCATCCTAATGAATATTTTAAAAAGTAATACTACTTCATTCGCCTTTGCATTGTTTGTAATGTTAGTGTCTTCGTCTCAAAATATGACATTAATTTTTTAGACGAATAAAGTACTATTATTTTTTGAAATGTTCATTGAGACGAAGGAAGCTATGTTCATTTTTTTTGGACATATAAAAAAATTCTACTTTTTTTTTAAGAAAAAATAATTCCTTTAATTCAAAAATGAATATTACTTTCGTCCCATAATTAATACTACTACTTTCTATATCAAAAAAAAAAATTGCTTCATTTGCCTCAATGAATTTACTTGTCTCAAAAATTAATATTTATTTTCTAACACGAAGACACTAACATTATAAACATTAATTTTTACAAAAGATTTTTAGAAAATAATACTGCTTCGGCTAAAAAAATAAATTACTATCTTCGTCCCAATAAATATTTTATAAAATATTACTTAATTTGTTTAAAAACTTAATGTAATATTTTGAAACGAAGGCACTAACATTACAAACATTAATTTTTGAGGCGAATGAAGCAATATTTTTTTAAAAATATTCATTGTGGTGAAGAAAGTAATATGCATTTTTTTTAACAAAAAAAGAAGTATTATTTTTTGGTTATTCATTTTGAGTTGAAAGTAATATTCATTTTTGAAATGAATAAAATAATTTTTTTATAAAAGGACATTTTTTAAAGTAATTACTTGAGATGGAGAATATAATTTTCCCTTCTAGTTTTCTTTATTGTAGTTTTCTTTATTAAGACATAATTTTTATTTTGCAATTTAAAGTGAGACGTAGAATAACGAACCTTTGGACATTTAGTTGCTGATAGTGGTAATTCGAATTCGCTACTTCAAGTAGCTAGTTCAAATTGTAGTTTTTATTTTATTTTATTTTTTATAATAGCATAAATATTGAAATAAAATTGAGCAAATTTAAATTTGCTACACCGTGTAGCGAGTTTAATCAGACAAAATTATAAACTCGCTACACCGTTTAGCGTGTTTCAAAAAATGGGTCATTTAGGTCAATAGTTTGGAAGACTTATTATTTTTGATATAGAGAATTAAAAAAAAAATCAAAAGATTTGGTCAAACCAAAAAGATAGTACAGTTATCTAATAAAAATTTATAACATTATTTTTCAAATGGAAACTTTTCATTAACTCATGCTCGTACATCAAAAAAATATGTCATATTTATTTATATTAACACATCATGAACATAATTATGATATTTATTTTCAATTTAACTTATTTAATTTTGAGAAGAGAAAGCAAAATCCTAAAAACACTAACAATTGTGTTAAATGAATTTTTTTTTTCCAAACTCTCCGCTCCCTCGTCAAATCCAACCCACTCATTCCCCTCCCTCTTTTAAAATATCAATTTATACTATCTTTATTTCTTAGAATATTGTCATGCACTTCAATCAAAATTTTTAAAATGATGACCATCTTTCCCTATATTCGTCTTTATAAATACACAATTTTTTGAGACTGATAGAAAAATCGATAAATTTATTAATAATTTATTTACTATGCTTCAAATATTTTTTTAAGAAATAATAAATAAATTGTTTGATGTATAGAACTAAAATAAACCCAATAACCATATTAACCCATCCAACTTATTAAATAGAAACTCAAACCCAGATTCATCACACTCCCACTATATATATATATATATATATATATATATATATATATATATATATATATATATATATATATATATATATATATATATATATAGATTATTATTATTATATTAAATAACCCTATATACTTTATAAATGGACAATAATTTTATTTATAAAAATTCAACACCCTTTCAACTCACCATCCTATACCCCACCATTTTTTTTTAATTTTTATAATTTTTTTGTATGATTAGTAAAATTATTATTATTATCATTTATAATTATAAAACATACTTCACTTTTAATTAATTTTAACTAAAAAGATATTGAAAACTTAAAAAGGATAATTAAGAAATTTATATTTAAAAAAGAGAATTTTTTTTATGTGTCCAAATAAAATGAAAATAGTTTCTATTTATAGAGAAAAAAATTATGAATTTTTCTGAAAAAAAATTACTTTTTTATAAAATAATTGAGGTCAAAAAAAGGGGATAAAAAATAAAAATCTGAAATAAAACGGGCCAATCAGAGATCGCCAAGTGTCACAATTTACAAACATTAATTTTTGAGTCGAATGAAGCAATATTTTTTTTTTAAATATTCATTGGGGTGAAGGAAGTAATGTGCATTTTTTTTGACAAAAAAAGTAGTATTATTTTTTGGTTATTCATTTTGAGTTGAAAGTAATATTCATTTTTGAAATAAAGAAAATAATTTTTTTTTAGAATGACATTTTTTAAAGTATTTACTTGAGATGAAAAATATAATTTTCCCTTCTAGTTTTCTTTATTGTAGTTTTCTTTATTAAGACATAATTTTTATTTTGCAATTTAGAGTGAGACATAGAATAACGAACCTTTGGACATTTTGTTGCTGATAGTGGTAATTTGAATTCGCTACTTCAAGTAGCTAATTCAAATTTTAGTTTTTATTTTTTATAATAGCATAAATATTGAAATAAAATTGAGCAAATTTAAAATTGCTACACCGTGTAGCGAGGTTAATCAGACAAAATTATAAACTCGCTACACCGTTTAGCGAGTTTCAAAAAATGTGTCATTTAGGTCAATAGTTTGGAAGGCTTATTATTTTTTATAAAGAGAATTAAAAAAAAATCCAAAGAATCATACCAAAAAGATAGTACAGTAATATAATAAAAATTAATAACATTCTTTTTCAAATGGAAACTTTCCATTAACTGATGCTCGTACATCTAAAAAAATATGTCATATTTATTTACCTTAACACATCATGAACATAATTATGATATTTATTTTCAATTTAACTTATTTAATTTTGAGAAGAAAAATCAAATTCCTAAAAACACTAACAATTGTGTTAAATGAAAAAAAAAAAAAAATTCCCAAACCCTCCGCTCCCTCATCAAACCCAACCCACTAATTCCTCTCCCTCTTTTAAAATGCCAATTTATACTATCTTTATTTCTTCGAATATTGTCATCCACGTCAATCAAAATTTTTTAAATGATGACCATCTTTCCCGATATTCGTCTTTATAAATACACAATTTTGTGAGATCGATACAAAAATCGAAAAATTTATTAATACTTTATTTACTATGCTTCGAAGATTTTTTTTAAGAAAAATTAACTAAATTGTTTGATGTATTGAACTACAATAAACTCAATAAACATATTACCCGATCCCACTTATTAAATAGAAACTCAAACCCACATTCATCACACTCCGCCATACTCCCTCCGTCCCACCGATCTTAAGAAAACTTTTCATTTTGGGCGTCCCACTAATCTTAAGAATTCCCAAAATGAAAAGTTTTTATCACTATTTTCTCCACTCATTCTCTCTCCTACATTATTTTAATACTCACAACACCATTATAATTTACTATTCCCTCCACTCATTATCTCTCCTATTTTACTATTACACTCACGACATTTACTTTTTTCTTAATCCCCGTGCCATTTGAAAAATTTCTAAGATCGGCAGGACGGAGGGAGTATATATATATATATATATATATATATATATATATATAATAACCCTATCTACTTTATATATACACAATGATTTTGTTTATACATAGTATTCAACACCATTCCAACTCATCATCCTATATCCCATCACTTTTATTTTATTTTATATTTTATATTTTTTTATTAGTAAAATTATTATTATTATTATCATTTATAATAAAAAAAAATATTGCACACTTAATTAATTTTCACTAAAAAGAAATTGAAAAATTAGCAAAGGATAATTAACAAATTAAAATTTAAAAAAGATGAATTTTTTTCTGTGTCCAAATCAAATGAAAGAAGTCTCTATTTATAGAGAAAAAAAAATTATGAATTTTGGTGTAAAAAAAATTAAAATAAAATTAATATAAAATAATTGTGGTAAAAGAAATAGGAGGAAAAAAAATCTGAAATAAAACCAACCAATGAAAAGGTGACACGTTTTCATATTTTTTCAATTCTGCCATTGATGGAAATGACCAAATTGCCCTTCACTGATTATTCAACACGTGTCCGGTAAGTTTAAAAAAAAAAAAAAAACCCACTGCAGTGACGCGCCATTTCAGGCGCGTGTAATCCACTCTCCAAGGGCAGTACATAATAACGCGCCACGTGTTGCTTTTTTCTTGTTAACTTCATTTTTGCCACACAGTGAAATTACTAAACTGCCCTTGGTTTTTGGTGGGAAAATATAGACAATCCTCCTTTTATATATAGATAGATAGATTTCACCAAATCGAGAATTTATTGATAAAAACACTTATTTTAGAACAAAAAATATCTATTTTATTCAACGGGATTAATTTGTCATTAACAACAATAATCTTATTATTATCGCGTACCTCACTTTCTCTTACTTTACGGTTTATATTCACAATACATATTCCACTATCAATATTATACTCTCTTTCGTTACCAAATAAATATCCATTTTTAATATTTTTATTGTCTAAATTTTTTATTATATTCAAAAATACAAAATCGATGCAGTTGAAGTCATAGCCCATGTGACTTGGCGTGCAAGTTGTTGTCCTCTTCTATTATAATCTTGTAGTCTAGTGCTTCTAATTTGTGCACACACATTTTCCATCACAATTTTGTGGACCACATTTCATGACCTCTCTTCCCTTGTGCTGAATCTTTAAATAAATTGTTGACTTCCAAAATAAAAACACACTCAAACCCTACCCACTTTACTCCACCCTACCCCACCACATCACCCTCTACCCCACCCAACCATTACCAGGGGCAGCCACCCCAAAAATTAATGTTGACATGTAAAAAAAATAAAATAAACTACTAAGTGCACCTTCACTTACCAGCTCAGCTCAGCTCAGCCCACCCCTTGACAAAAAAGAAAGAATCGATGTTGGTAGTCACATAACAAACAATTGTTTTTTTTGAAGTTTTTGAGTAATGTAATTTATAAACCCCCTCCATTTTGACTCTGGGTCCGCCCCTGCCATTACCACCTTTCACCCCCTACCTACTCCACCCACCACACCCACCATTTTACCCTACCCTACCCTCACCCCACCCCCTTCACCCTCACACCCCACCCTATTCTACCCACCCTCAACTCACCCACCAACCCACACCAACCCCCACCTTCACCCTACCCTACACACCTCCACCACTACTCTACCCTATCATTTTTTATTTTTTTTTAATTTAACTCCCAACAAAGGGGAGGTTTTCTTTTTCCACTATTAAAATTTTCAACCTAGTTGCATTAACACCATGATTCAAACTCGAGACCTCCCGGAGAAAGCCATTGGTGTCACCACTTGGCCAAATGCCCCTTGGTTCTACCCTATCCTAACCCCCACCCCACCTACCCTACCGATTCCAAATTATATTTTTATCGAAAAATATTTTTATTAAATTTAACAAACACACGTGAAAATGTTTTTTGAAAAAAGGAGTGGCCTTTGTGATATAGGGTGTTGGGTGCATTTTTAATTAGCGAAAGGGGGTGAGAGTGTATTTTTCATATTTAGGTAGTTGCAGTCTTTTAGTAGCTCACGCCTTTTGCTTGGCCCCATCTCTATTTGCTTTGATCAGTGCAAATCAAGGGAGTGAAGATTGACGAATTTGCTTTATTTCCTTTGTTCATTTTCTTTAATTACGTCAATTCCCCACGTATCAAAAGGTCGTGTCATGTCGGTTTTTTGACAAAAAATGTCGAAAAACTTTATTTTAGTCAAATTTTGTCGGCTTAGGTCCTAAATCGACAAAATTCATACGTTCATAGATTAGGCCCTATTTTGTGATTTACATGTTCATAGATTAGACCCTATTTTGTGATTTACGTGTGACCGTGGGCTCATAAGTTGTAGGGCTGTACAAAAAATTTGTGGAACCAAACAAGACCAGTAGAACCGGATCAGACCAGTAAAAATCGGATCGAAAAAATAGTATTGGTCTGGTCCTGGTTCCAAATTTTTATGGAACCGATTATTTGATCTGATCCTGATTTTGAAAAAAATATACGCGGTCCTGAACCGAAATCGGACCGGACCGAATATATATATATATATATATATATATATATATATATATATATATATATATATATATATATATATATATACATATATATGCTTACCAAATGATTGAACATGGAACTCTTCATTTCTATCTGTTATTTTTGTTATTGTAATTTGATTCTTAAATATGCTTGCTTGTAGATAGCCATATACTCACTCCGTCCCGAAATATTGTTCAACAATTTGGTTATTAAAATATGCTTGCTTAGATTTTGATTTTGTTATTATAAAAAATTATATTATATTGTAATTTATAGAACCGGTGGAATCGGACCGGAACCGGATCATGAGAATCGGATCGATGAGACCGATCCTATAATGTAATGGTCTGGTCCTGATCCTAAATTTTTACAGAACCGAAGTATTTGATCCGATCCTGATTTTCTAAAATTTTAACAAAAATCGAACCAATTCGGACCGTAAACACCTTTCATTCGGGCCAAGGTTAGGAACCTCATTCAGCTTCCCTACTTTTCTGCAGTACTACTTCTATCCTAAAATAAATACCTTTTTATGTTTTTATTAATTTCAATGGCCTTCAGTTCTTATTACCTTCAAGATCCTGAAAACAATCACTCTAACAAGCCCATAACATTTCCAATATACCTTCACGATCCTGAAAACAATCACTCTAACAAGCCCATAACATTTCCAATACAATGTAGTATAGAAAACAGATACAACATCAACTACAAACTATATCACGAGACGAACAAAGAACAAAGAACGAAAAAAAACGACGAAATATACTCAGCTTTACCTTATAATGTCGGTCCAGAAATTCCCAGATCAACTCTTGCCCATCATAGATAGATATATGCTCGTAGTCGTCGAAGATTACATTTTACGATATAACGAACTCTATGGCTTTGAAGGGGTAGGAGATGTTGGAGGCTTAAAATCTGCATACTGCAATAAGTAAAGAACAAATTAGTGTCTCTGACATTTTTTTTTTTTTTCTGACAGCCAAACCAACCCAAAGCTCAACTTAAGTTTTATCACTTTTAGTAAAACAAGCACATATTCAGCATTTTTTTTTTTTTTGATAAAAATGTTTCAAAAAATCATTCATTTTGGAACATAAAAGGTCATTCAAGTTGGGACGGAGGGAGTATTGTTTAATGGAATTATGATATTGTTGTTGTAATGGCAAAGACGCGCTTGCAAAACGGTAATGCTTTTTTTTCTTGCAGGGAAGACTGTCTACATTTAGCCCATGTGGACCCGTCTCTTCCATGGACCCTACACATAGTGGGAGTTATTGTAGTACCAGGTTGTTTTTTTCTTTTTTAATCATGCAATATACTTGTAATAGCAATTATGAGCTTCAAATTCTTGCCAAACTAAATATATTAGCGAGTTTAGAGAAAACTTACGCTCGGATATGGTGAAAGTGACTGTGATAGTTTAGGAATTGAATCGGCTTTGGCTTCTGTTTTGGGGACAGAGTTGACTTGTGGAGGCGGCGGGTCAACAGCTGCTTCTACAGATGGTGGAGAAGAACTGGACTCAAGAACAGCTTCTGCAGCAGAACTTTCTTCAACAGGAACCGGAAGAGATTTGCTTCTAATGGGTGTAGGAAGAAGTGCTATCCCAATTTGCTAATCCCAACACATCATAAAGCCAGAAAATATATCAGAATCGTGAATTTTCCCAAGAAAAGTAGCATTTTCAGTAGTGATAATCAGAGGCGGACACAAGGGAAGCGACGCGGGTGCAAGTGCACCCAGTTACTTTCAGTGCAAGAAATAATTATTTAACCCCAAATTTATATTATATTAGTAAAAGTGCAACTAAATAATACGTAAATGTTTGTGATATACTCCCTCCGTCCCATACCTACGTGCACACTTTCCATTTTGGGCGTCCCAAACCTACGTGCACATTTTCTAAAATGGAAATGAATCTTTACTATTCCATCCACTCATTCTCTCTCCTACATTATTTTAATACTCACAACACCATTATAATTTACTATTCCCTCTACTCATTCTCTCTCCTATTTTATTTTCACACTCACAACACTTTCAATATAATACTCTCTCCTTAATTTACGTGAAAAGTCAAACTAGGCACCAAGGTCCGGGACGGAGGGAGTAATTGTTAGGAGCCTTCTTTACAAAGGGATAAGTCCCAAGTTCAAACCTTATATACTACTCCCTCCGTCCCAAAATGTTTGTCCCATTTGACTTTTTTGTTGAACTTTGACCACAAATATATGATAATTTAATTATGTTCATGAAATTCTAAAAATTCCTATTGATTCACCATTAATAATATTATCAACAACAACTTTTAGAATTTCATGAACATGATTAATCTCTCATAAATTTGTGGTCAAGTTCAACAAAAAAGTCAAATAGGACAAACATTTTGGGACGGAGGGAGTATATTTTTGCTATAATTTTTAAAATTTAAATTTGTTGTGCACCCACTTACTTTTATGGAAAAATTCCCCTCGGGCCCCTCTGCCCAGATTTTTTTCCCCTTAAAGAAAACTTTTTTGTAAATCCCAAATAAGGAGTTATCCCCAGATTCAAATTCCCCGGACACCCCTCCGCCTTTGGGAGCGATCGCCCCACAATATGGTGTGATCGCGCGGTGGCTTCTGGTCTTTGGGTGCGATCGCCCCACAACATGGCGCGATCGCTCCCTCCTCCAATTTCAGCTTAATGTCCTCCCTTTTCTACACAATTTCCATTGGCCCAGCTTCAATAAGAGGCAAAATGGTCTTATAAGTTAATTATAAGAGGTGATTTAGTCTTATAATTAACTTATAAGAATTGTAAATGTGTAAATTATGAGAGAAAATTGTCTTATAAGTTAATTATAAGAGGTGATTTAGTCTTATAATTAACTTATAAGAGTTGTAAATGTGTAAATTATGAGAGCAATTCGTTGTTATTATTGAAATTTTTTATTTTTTTAGTTGAAAAATTTGTCTTATAAGTCAACTATAAGAGACAAATTAGTCTTATAATTAACTTATAAGAGTTGTAAATGTGTAAATTATGAGAGAAAATGGTCTAATAAGTTAATTATAAGAGGTGATTTAGTCTTATAACTAATTTATAAGAGTTGTAAGTGTGTAAATTATGAGAGCAATTCGTTGTTAGTATTAAAATTTTTGATTTTATTGGTTGAAAAATTTGTCTTATAAGTCAATTATAAGAGACAAATTAGTCTTATAATTAACGTATAAGACCACCCGTCACATCGCTCCCATTAGACGGAGGGGTGTCTTGGAAATTAACTAAATGTTTTTCCTAAATTTGGTTTAAATCTCGCCCAAGGCACCCTAGAGGAAATCGGCCAACTTTTATTCCTTCCGCCACTTGTGTAAGAGTTATAGTGAACTTTCCCAAGAAAAAGTTTGATATTGAAAAGCTTTATGCGACGGCGTTAAATACCTTTACATCATCTACAATCTCCTTGGGTGCAATCTTAGCAGTCACGAAGTCATCAATTTGTTTAAACGTAAGCTTCCGATCCTGCCATACGAAAAGGATTTGATACCGTTCATACCAAGAAATATATCAGTACTTTTTCGAACCAAAAAATGGTGAAGGGTACAATCTACAAAGCACAAACAAGTATGGAAAAGTATAAACCTCTGCATACAGGAACTTCTTGGTGATAAGTTGAATAATTGCAGCTGAACCCAAGAACTCAAGTATAGTTTCAACCTGAAACAATATCTTCCACATCAGCAAAGTTGCCAACTTGTCATTTACTCATTGGATTATGATAACGTGATGTCACTATTACACTCAATATTTTCCCCCGAAGTACTCGAAGAAAAATTAATAACAAAGATTTTAAATCCCGACCTCTGTAAATGTCAATAAACCTAATCCAGTAGCTACAGCAGCACCAAAGATCAGCGTTAATGCCTCAGAACTCTCCTGGAATTTCGTTAGGATTAGATTTTTTTTTTTTATCAAAATTATCCAAATAAATAAAATAGAAATAGACAAATATAGATAAATGTACATACTCCGAGTGCTCCATCAATAGCATCTGTCAAACCGCTAAGATTAAAACTGAATCCTTTCGAAGGTTGTTTCCAAGGAAGACCACTGCTCTGAAATATTAAGGTTTATCTTTAAGGTTAACATTTACGAAGATCTCGAGTCATTTTTTAGACATCTATGACAAAAGATAGAAACAAGTTAAGGATTACGGGAGATGAAATTGTTAACAACCAGCCATCCTCTTGGTCCTTCTGCACCATCTTTTATTGCATAGGCTGCTTTGAAGCCATTTGCTGTGACCAATTCAGCAACCAGCTCGGAGCTCCCATCGAACCTGGCTTCATCAGAAATTCAAGAATTTTCCTTTTATTAGTTTCAGTATAAAACAAATACTCCCTCCGTCCCAAATGAATGTCCAATTTTTTATTTTTTTATTTGCTCCTGATCAATCTTAATTTAAGAAGAGAATATCAGATATTTTCACTAAACCACAGAGTCAAAAATGATAAAAATACCGTTTTCAGTGATAAACGAGTCCTTTTCTCTAACTTAAAGGCGGCAAGATGTATATTTTCTACAAATAAAAGGATCAACTAGCCCCTATTTCATTAGGTGGCTTCTCTTCTGCGATCAATAATGTATACCATTTCTGACCCAAAAAAAAAAAAAAAACGTATACCATGAAAGTAACGTTAGCGCCTATGTGGAGCTGAAGTGGCTAATGTGGCACTGCCATGCAGCTCCGTTAGTTTTTTTTTTTTTTTTTAAAAACAATGTAAGTGTTCAAATTAGTACATTGTATTATAGAGTCGCTAACAAGTACGTTGCATTAGTTCTAATTTAGGTTGTAGTATCAAGTATGTTGCACGATGTTTTAGTATACGGATCA
The DNA here is from genome assembly GCA_022495995.1 of Adenophora triphylla var. japonica. Taxonomy (NCBI): domain Eukaryota; kingdom Viridiplantae; phylum Streptophyta; class Magnoliopsida; order Asterales; family Campanulaceae; genus Adenophora; species Adenophora triphylla. The sequence continues at coordinate 231,973 of JAFEMH010001366.1, read as the reverse complement.
AAGTAGCTTCCTTCATTATCACTCTCACTGCTATCATACTGATAGCTAGTACCTATTCCGTTAACTAATATCAATCTTGACACTTGCTAGTTTGGACAAAAAAAAAAAAGTTAAAAGAATCCCCTTCAAATTGTGAGGTAGAACTTGCATTAGATGGAGATAAAGAATCATAGAGAGCTTTCCATATGGAACCCTCGGGAGAAAAGTGTCATTTCCTACATGTTTGCTCAAAATGCAATTCGTATTTGCGTTAAAAACGCAGGGATCAATAGTTGTTTTAAACAGGTTCGCCCTATCAAAGTGCCTCTAATCACTTGTCGAGGAACCAAAAATAGTTGTTCTCTATGCGCTTCAAGTACAAATAATAAGCAGAATCTCTGAAGTCTAACTTCTTGGTTCTGCTGAGCCTTATGCATAACAATTCAACGATAACGTATAAGCATAATTAATACTCCCTCCGTCCAATAATGATCGCTTCATTCGACTATTCAAACATTTTAACAACCGACTTACATTTCCATCACTATGCTTGATGAAGTTTAGTTATTACTCCAATGACCCCCTAGCAATTGTTCTCATTGGTCACAACTCTCTTTCTCTCCCTCTTCTTTCTTGTTGGGCAATTATGGAAGTTCAATGGTTTTAACCTATCAATTTTGAAAAAAAAAATGGCTATGTTTTTGGGACAAACAAAAAAAATTCATAAATAGGACTATCATTCTGAGACGGAGGGAGTAGTAAAAAACATTTATGCACATGATTCCATCTTTGTTTTGGAAGATAAGCAATGGGAATCAATCATCTGTATAGATAACATTCTACTAAAGGGCAAAAGAGAAAACCCGGTGCGCCAAGCGCTCCCCGCCAAGCGGGGGTTGGGAGTGGGAACCGTTTGCTATAGATAACATTCGCCAAGAGGTTGTTCGCCAAGGTTCGAACCCGTGGCCTTATAGATAACATTCTACTAAAAGAAGAAAAAAATCTTTAATCAATAGGAAGGTTAAATGGCCTTACTTGTCCAAAATGAACAATGTAATATTCTCTGGTTCTTTAAACTTCAAAGCCAACTTCTTCAAGAACCCTAACTTATCTTCCCCTTTATACACAATTGAAATAGCCTTTTTCTTTAAACCCTTAATATCAGGACTACCCACTTGCTTAATATCCCCCAATGCCCTAATATCAACCAATTGAGCACTTCCATCTTGACCCAATTTGACATAAGCACTTTTTGCAGTCTCAATTCCCCATGGCTTAGGTTTCCCACCAAGAAACTGAGACACAACCAGTGGCACCACCACAACCGCCACACCGCCGATCACCGCCACCGGATTCTCAGCCCCAAAGTTGATTACACTATCAAAGAAGCCACTGACATCAATGTCAGATGATGAACTGTCAGAGGAACTGACTGATTGTCTAAGGGCTTCTTCATAAGTTAGTGCTTTGGCAAGGCCAGTGTTGAGAACTGAAGATAGAAGGACTAGACCACCATGAAAGCTTCTTGAAGCCAAGATTTTTTGTGGGTTTTTGTTGAAATTTGAGGAAAGATTGATTTTGAGTTGGGGATTTGAGTTTGTGGGAGTGGGGAGTGATAAAAAATGTTTCTTGGATTCTGATTTTTTGTCAGAAAGAACAGAAATTGGTGTCAATAAGCCAACAGCATTAAGGGCTTCCATTGCATAACTTCTTGAATTTTAAGCACTTCTATTTTTTAGCAAAAGATTGAGAAAAATGACTTAATCACCATGAGAAGTAGGCTGAGATTGGCCAATGTTTTGGATGGTGGCAACAAGTTGGGAACTGTAATCTGGACTGGGGAATGGTTTGAGTGGGAGGGGGGAAGGGGTGATGAGGTGGCAGTGGAAGATTAGAAATGAACCAGTTGTTGAGTGACACGTGGCAAGTGAGGATCAGAGAGTTGATGATCATGTTTGGGTGTGGGTGTGTGTGAATGGGTGGCTGAGAAATCTTTGAGAGTTTTTTTGGAGACTTCTGGTGAAATGTTCTGTACTGCTGGTATTAGACTTCTCTAGTACAGTAGTACATGTTGTTAATAGTCCCAAGAGCATGTGCAATAGTGGTGACCGAATTTTCGCTCATAAGTGAAAATTGGTGAGCGAAAATTCGCTCAACTGCTACAATGTTGTGCGAATTTTTGCTCATATCCTGAGCGAAACTATTTCGCTCAAAGTTTGAGCGAAATCGTGAGCGAAAATGTGTTTGAACCCAAAACGGACTAAAAATTTATTTTTTAATTTACCCCAAACAACGTCGTTTATGCAATATATCAAAAAAGTTCATAATTTTTTTCGCCTATAAATAGAGCATAATATTGTATAGGTTATTCACACCTCTTCTTCCCTACTTTCTCTCTTTAAGCATAAGTTTAAAAAAAAAAAAAACTTTTGAGTTTTTTATTATGGATAATTACGGAAACAATTTCGGATATAATTCTAATCAAGTTTGGCTCGAAGAAATGTTGGTTACTGATCCAAATTTCACAAAGCAATTACCGTCAAAACAACTTCCAAAACTACTCCCAAAGCTCAAATCCTATCAACTTCCCCCAAAACTCACCCCGTGATTTTAATTCTCCGCTAAACAATCAATATTTTATGGCTCGATGCCATTCCAAAGCTGTACTCCTGAGTCACAGAACACTTAATTTGTTCCAGAGACACAAGAGGAAGATGAAGGAGGCGAAGAAGAAGAGGTTGTACCAGAAAGGCGAAAAGGAGCTCCAAAAAAGAAAAAATAAACCATTGGCTGGAAATTCGCAGAAGATGAAGCTCTCGTCAGTGCTTACATGAATACAAGCACTGATGCAATAATAGGTACCAACCAAAAGTATGAGAAGTTGTGGGGTACTGTAAAGGCAAGGTACGATACGGCGTGCAACAAAAGTCATCAGAAATTGGTAAAAGGACTTTATCTATGCTTCGAGCTCGATGGGGTAGGATGGCGAAATCGGTAAACTTGTTTGTTGCGATGTACGATGAAGCAACTAGACGAAAGGGGAGTGGATACAACGAACAAAACGTCGATATGAGGCTAAAAAACTGTATGAAAATCATGAAAGCAAACCTTCTAAAGATGAGCATGTGTGGTTTATGCTAAAAAACTATCTCAAATGGGAGCAGCGGATTCAGACTACCACCGTGGGTAGTAGAAAGAAAAAGGCTGAGGCATCTCGTCTCATTCGTGTGGAGAGTGACAATAACAGTGCAGGAAGCGACAAAAGGTTCAAGCTTAACGAGATGGGAGGTTACGCGACAACGGGAAGTGATGATGCAGACACTGTTCAATTAAGAGAGCGACCACCGGGGAAAAAAGCAGCAAAGGCAGCGGCATCAGCTGGAAAGAAGGGGTATTCAAGTGGAGGGTCTTCAACTGCTGAAGTAGTATAGGGTTTTAATACTCGACTCCAGTTACTCTCTGACCAACACCCAGCAATTATTGAACTGAAACGAGAGAAATTTGAGCATTTGGAAAACAAACATTTTATGAAGAAAATGTTGGCCAAATCAGCTTTACTTGGAAAGCTACTTGAAAAGGCGATATTGTCCCCCAGAAGAGGAGGAGATGAAGGCATGTTTGGTGAGCGAGTTGAATGATTTTTAGTCGGTTTAAGTTTACTTTCTTTAATTATCGTAGTTTGGTGTTTCTTAATTCAGTATTGTGTTTAAATATATCGTATCGTTGTTTTTAAATTTATGTATTGTGATTGTTATGAATAAATGTGTGTTCTTTGTTACATATTGTGTTTTGTCAAATCAAATGAATGACATTTGTAGTCTAGTTGATCAATAAATGAATGGTATCATGAAGCTGATTATTATCATGGAATATAGTTCTTTTGTCCACACACATATTGTATAGTCTAATCAATTTTTTTTAAAAAAATTGGATACTAGTATGCTCTTGCGTTCAAATTCATTCTGACGCCACGGACATGCTATATCATCTGACAATATCCAAACTTTTCTTTTTGCTAAAAATTCCTTTTGAGGCCATAATAGCTATTTTGAATGGCCAGCCAAATGAACACTTGCACCTTGGGGGGACACATCAATTTCCAAATCCATTTTGCCCATGCAAGTCTGAGACCTCATTTATCAGAGCTCTATCAATGAGTTTTGCATAAAATTATTCAACAGTGAAACTACCTTTAGCACTTGCACCCCTTGCTAGTTTGTCACAGCCACTACTTTTTGGGATAGAGTAAAGAAGCAGCGCGCCGGACATAATAAACAGCAGCAGGGGTAGTATTGTCAAAAAAAATCTTTACTATTGTCCAGAAAAATGACATTTGGAGCAGGGATGCCTTCAAACTAGAAATAGACATCTCAACGTTCTCAAAACCACTGCGATTCTTTCCTTCTATACTATCCAACAAACTCCGGGGGGGTGGGGTTTCCTTCACGAAACTGGGCCATAACCCAGTTCAGTGAAGGATTCTTAAAACAATTGTCCAGAAAAATGACTAAAAGAGAAAAACTTAAAAAGAGATCATTTCACGGACGAATTTTGACTTCTACTCTTGAAGAGGAAGAATATTTTTACGTACACAAGTATTGCCTTATTTCTTGCAATAATACTTGAAGAAAAAAACAGAAACTGTCAAAAGTGGATTGAGTCATCAATATCACATCCCAACATACCAAATGTTGCATATTACTTTCTTTTGAATCACCGTAGTTTCATGTACGCAAGATTGCGATAGTAGCAATCACCAGGACGGTAAAAGATACTACGCCCATATGTGGAACGGATCATTTGAACCAACAAAGGAAGCTGCAACATTCCAAATAATGCCACCGGGAAACAACCAAAGAGAATAACTGGTATGTAAATCCATCTCAACTTTTCACCAAGCACAATCGAAAGACCTGCCCCAAAAGCTATCATTGTAGTTGCAATAGCAACAAATAAAGAGCATAGCCCTATTATCAATCTCCTTGGAAGAGATATGAGGAAGTCTTCTTCACCATAACGAGCAGTAAGGATGGCCAAGAACATGATAAGAGAGGTAACTGAAGAAAATAGAGCTAGAGCATCAGCGATAGCAAATACCATGAACGAGCCTTTGTGCAAGAACAGTGGGGTCCCCTTTTGGCCATCATTGCCTCAGTGCGGTGAATACTGCTGCAAATGCTATAGTTGCAATAAGAGTGGTTACGACCATACAAGAGTTTGATGTATCTCTCATCCATTGCTCTCCCTTCGTCTTCAATTCTTTGTGCTCGATTGTGAATAATTCTCGAGGTGTTTTACCATCCTTGTTTTTCAGTTTCTTGTCAGTATTGTTGAATAGTTTTTCCACCTCCTACATTTTTGGGAAATTTTAATGTTAACATACCCCCGGTCCCATAAAGATAATCCCGCTTTTTTAGATATCATTGATTGAACTATGACCAATAATTTATGTTAATTTATTTATTCAAAAGAAATTCTAAAACTTGTTATGGATACAACATTAAAAGTACTACCAAGAACAAAATTTATATTTGCATTTTGATAAATTAATTAACATAAAATTAGTCAAAGTTCAATCAAAGTCGTCTAAAAAAATGTGGGACTATCTTATGGGACGGAGGGAGTATAGATTAAAATTTACCTTGAACCATTGCAATTCCCTCTGCATTTGAAGAGCTGGTCCCGAAACAGAATTAAGCTGAAGCGAAGGAGCCAACTTTGCAGCCAAATGCAAGACATTTTCTCCCGATTCAAGTTTCGTAAAAACAAATGAGGTGGTGGTTGCATGCAGTTCCATCAGAAGATTAAATATTTTTGCTCTACGATTCTCCACCGCAACATGTAGCAATGTTTCATTAGAATCTTTACTGAGCATGATCATATCAGGTAAGTATCTAAGAAAAACAGCGACTATTTCAACTATTCCCCTCTCAGCTGCAGTGTGAAGAACATATCTTTCTTGAAAGAGTGACAACAAATCCACGGTCTTTTGTTGTATAACAAGTTGGCATATGTAATGAAGTAATGCAGAGGAATGGTAATGCCTTAGCTTCATATCCCGGGCTCTTCTGAAAGAGAGAACTACAACTAAAAACCAGGGGAAAAAAGTTATGGTAATTTTTTTATCATAAGATGGAAATGCATATAACCCGACAATCATGTAACTATCTCCATTTGAAAATGAGTGTCAAGATTGTGCGCACAATCATGAACGAGAAATGACGCTCATAATGCTCATTGTGACAGAAGTTGTATATGATTAAATACTTACTTGATAGTAGCCCAATGACAGGCGTGCAAAGTACTTTAATCAACCATATAATTACTGAAAAAATAACAAACCAAAATATTTTGATATTTATAATTTATACGAGGATTAGTTGCATTCAGGAACTGAAATTTGCATTTAGTTTTTTATTTTGGTGCGAAAAATTTGCATTTAGACTAAAAAAAAGAATGACTTACTTAGTAGTAGCGCAACGATGGGCGAGCAAAGTACTTTAATCAACCATATAATTACTGTAAAAATAACAAACAAAATAATTTTGATATTTATAATTATATGAGGATTAGTTGCATTCAGGAATCAGAAATGTAATTTTGCATTTAGACTAAAGTAAAATAAAATGAACAGAGTACTTGACAAACCTTGTCTGAAACAAGATATTTGTGGATTTAAGAATGACTGTTGTCTAGCTTGTTGGGCATCTGAATTTAAGTAATTATCTGGAGTACTGATAAACAGTGGCGAATTCTCCATGTATACTGGACCTAATTCTTGCTCATAAAGAAGCTCCGACGGAATGACTTTGACAGCAGTAAACAAAAATATATATTAGAAAACGTATTGATTTAGTTTTGAAATTAAGATGACTTTAAAAAAGCATCTCAAAAAATAATGATAAAAGTAATTTGCAAACCTCGGTTAGAAGGCATTCTTGGTTGCATTGAGAATGGCATTTGTCCTACATGTTGAGAATCTAAACGAATTCCATCTGGTTGGGAAGGTGGTGGAACCGGTTCTTGCTCATGACTAGGCTTGGATGGAACAACTTAAATGTTGAAGGACAAAAGAAAATAACATAAACACTCGCGCTTATCATTTTAATTAATAAGCATGTAAAATGATATAATGAACAGAGTACTATAAATGCAAACCTCGTCTAGAAGGTATTCTTGGTTGCATTAGAAACTGCTCTTGTCCAACATGTTGGGAATTTGAATCAATTTCATCCGGTAGGCGGGGCGGGGGTGGATTCTCTATGTCTCCTTGAACTGGTTCTTGCTTATCTATCAGGTCACGCAGCCTTTGGGATAATGAAGCTGATTCATGATTCTGATCTGGTGGTCCGGGATATGGTGGCGGAATCCACGATGATGGCGAACTAAAAGATGATGGTGAACTAAAAGATGGTGGCGGATTCTCAATACCTCTCGGAGTAGGTTCTTGCTCAATTGATGGGAGAACTTTTGACATAAGAACAAATAATAGAAAGACAAAAAAAAATAATTTAGGCAAAAATTATCCAATTGAAAACACAATAAGCAAAAAAAAGAGTGATAAAAGAAACATCACATTCTGTATCACAACTTTAGATCCAAAGTTATGTGTCAAATTTTAGTTCTTGCTCATGACTAGGCTTGGATGGAACAACTTAAATGTTGAAGGACAAAAGAAAATAACATAAACACTCGCGCTTATCATTTTAACTAATAAGCATGTAAAATGATATAATGAACAGAGTACTATAAATGCAAACCTCGTCTAGAAGGTATTCTTGGTTGCATTAGAAACTGCTCTTGTCCAACATGTTGGGAATTTGAATCAATTTCATCCGGTAGGCGGGGCGGGGGTGGATTCTCTATGTCTCCTTGAACTGGTTCTTGCTTATCTATCAGGTCACGCAGCCTTTGGGATAATGAAGCTGATTCATGATTCTGATCTGGTGGTCCGGGATATGGTGGCGGAATCCACGATGATGGCGGACTAAAAGATGATGGTGAACTAAAAGATGGTGGCGGATTCTCAATACCTCTCGGAGCAGGTTCTTGCTCAATTGATGGGAGAACTTTTGACGTAAGAACAAATAATAGAAAGACAAAAAAAATTAATTTAGGCAAAAATTATCCAATTGAAAACACAATAAGCAAAAAAAAAGAGTGATGAAAGAAACATCACATTCTGTATCACAACTTTAGATCCAAAGTTATGTGTCAAATTTTAAAGTCTGGCATCATAGAATATAAATAAGGGATGACTAACTTTTGTAGATGAAGTTTTCAAAGAAGCTAAGTGTATTCCCACTCGGGAATTCTGAAGTAGCTGCACAAAGGCCTATAATCAAATCATCGCCTTTTTCCACGATAGCAGAAGTTGCCAGTCTAGGATGCCTTTGAAAGAGATACAAGCAAATATCTGTGAAATTTAAATGTACACGATCATTAGGGGAGTCAAATAAAGGACGGTAATGAGATACGAACACGTCAAGCTATAAGTATTTATGAGGCTAAAAATGGATCAATGATAAAAAATGCTTTTATTCTTGGATGGAAAAGACGCAGTATTGAGTTGTATTTATGAGGCTAAAGAAGCTTATGTTAAATAAAAGCAATTTTCATTTGATGGAGGAGAGTAAGAGAAAAAAATGTCATTTAGGTGACTTTTATATTAATACTTTGATAGGGAATACTGTCCCTCAAAATTGTCAAAGACTATGAGTTTTTCTTTAGGGAGCCCAGGACAGTTCTTATGAAACCAATAATCTGGACCTGCCCACCTGACTTTTTATCGATGTGGAATTGGTAGGGCCCACTTAATAGTAGACTAAAAGTTCAAATGTGCATGTCTTATTGACCATCTTGTGATTCCGGATTAGAGACGAACTACACAGCTGTCCGAAGGGCCCAAGACTCATCCCTTGATTTGGAGATAAATGGCTAGGACTTTTGAAGGGTAATCAGGTAATTTCAAGTCGTAACCTCATGAAAAGAAAGGGCTTTTGTATAACAAAAACCCTAAGTTATATGAATCAGAGAACCAGCCCAAAATGTCCTGCAGTGGCCAATGCGGCCACATTTTCCTCTAGCCAAATTGTGCAAATTGCTTTTGGGCTGGTTCTCTGATTGTGCAAATTGCTTTTGAAGCAACATTATTGGCTCCTAAGTTCCTAACTATTGTGTTTATCCAGGTAGCTAAAACCGGGAGAGAGTAAGCATAAATTTGTATATAGAACTATTTTTTAGCAAAAAAAAAAAAAAAAAGTTGCTCAACGATAATTTTTAGAGTAGTTGAGTAGTTTGATTTAGGGCCTTACCTAAGTGACCGGCGGAAAGTAGCTTTACGATCAAGTTCGAAGCTCCACCACCGGAGAAACAAAACGAAGGGTACGCATCTCTCGTCACCGAACAAAGGTACCACACCATCTCCCTCTCCATCGCCGACACAAGCGGCATCGTCGTACACAGGTGGTACAGCGGCGTATCGTTCTTATAATTCACCATCTCCGCCAAGTAAGGGCTTCTCTCCACCAACGCCATGGCGGCTTTCACAGTTCCCCCCACCGCAATACAGTGCAGCGCCGTGCAACCACTGCCGTCTCGCATTTCAAGCGCATAAGGCGGCATGAGTTTCACAATTTTCTCCACGAACTCCGATCGGCCGTAGCTGGCGGCGATGTGAAGCGCCGTCGCGCCATGGATCGATATGACTGCTGTGATTGAATCGGGATTTTCTTCGATGAATTGTTTTCCATTTTTCCAGTCGCCATCTCTTGCAGCTTGGTATAAAGGGAGATAGTAATTTAGGTTTGTCACAGTTGTTCTTCCTCTTCCTTCTTCCCCAACTTCTTCTGCACAATTTCAAAGGACACGTTTAGGGATTTGGTAAAGTTGTGCTGCAACTTCCATTTTTGGACAATAATCTAAATGAATTATTGTCCAAAACATTTTTAAAAAAAAATGACTGATGTTTACTATGCATCAATTACAATATGGACTTTTCTATTGTGTGCCCATGGACACATGATAAGAATTAAAGATTCACTTGAAATGTGTGTCAAATTAATATTTGACACACATTATAAGAGAATCTTTGAATAAATTTTTTAAAGATTCTCTTGTAATGTGTGTCAAATATTAATTTGACACACATTACAAGAGACTCTTAAAAAGATTCTCTTGTAATGTGTGTTAAGTATTAATTTGACACACATTACAAGAAAATCTCTAATTTTTATCATGTATCCATGGACACACAATAGAAAAATCCTTACAATATTAGTGGCACTTCTAATAATAGCATACATTTGGATCATACAATATTATTAGTGGCACTTCTAATAATGGCAAGCGAATCCGAAATTTATGAAATTTCTCATTTTCTTAACTGTGTCACATACAAATTTTATAATTTCAAATATCATTGCAGATTAACGGTCAAAATTAACACATACAAAAATAACGTCATATTGATGAGTTTTAATCAAAACAATTGAATTACGTCGATATTTGAGAACCAATTTTGGTACGAAGTCAACTAACATAAGAAAAAACTCGTTCGTTACTGACTCACACACACATGTATATAGCTAGATAATTTTGTATATTACCTTGAGCAGCAGCTTGAGGTGGTTCAACGGAGATATTTGGATTGTATTGATCGCCGTGGAAGATGAAGTTGGAGTTGGGTTGGGATTGCGTGGAAGCTTGCTGAGGAATAGGGAAGGTCGCCATTTGCAGGCTCTTCTGGAGATATACTTGCTAGCTAGCAAGCTAAAAATACATTAATAATAAGTTCAAATTTATTCAAACCAACCTTCCTAGTAATTTGGTTTGCGAATAAAATACTCCATCTCCAGCTGAGACGTTGACTTTGACTTTTGCACATATTCATTTTTGTTCAACTTGTGGATTGTATATTTACTGTTGGAACTTGTGTATGGCTTCTTTAAGACTTAACAGAAAAACTGACAGCAAAAGTAACGGAGATTGAAAAACAAACTAATTCAAGTCGAGTCTTGTATTTAATACAATCTCCGTAAGAGTTATTTGTCCCGCACTGGTGCTTACGGTTGTATGACAAAACTCTAGTAAGATAAAACGACTTACTATTAGTTATAAGGAGCACTCCAATATAACTAATCTAACGAACAACACAAGGTTTTAGAACTTTGGACTTGAAAGATTGAATGCAACAATATGCAATGATTTGGGTATGTTAATCTATCTCTCTAGAGGGTAAAAGGCTCAGAATGACTGTGTATGTAAATTGAAATTCGGAGGGGAAGTATATAAAGAGAGTCAAAGGGTTTGGTGGCTTTTCCCTTGAAAAGTCACAACTTTTCGGTATAACAAAGACTTGCACGGCCGTGTCCAATGAACCGCACGGCCGTGCAAGGCAATATGCACGGCCGAGTTCACGGCTCTGCACGGTCGAGTGGCAAGGCAAGGCACGGTGCACGGCCGTGTCCTAGACACTTGCACGGCCGTGCGAAGCTTCTTCACCGCTCGTCAGCACTTTAGCCACAACAAGTCCACACCAATTTTGGGACCAACCCAAAACACACTTTGACCCAATATTTAAGTTACAAATCATTTGTCATTAATTTCTCATTCACACGGAAATGGTTTTGAGACATTAAATGAGTTATATATAATCTACAACAAATGTAGATTACAATTTGTAACTAGTTCCGTTAACACATAACGAACTTCCGTTAGAAACTAGATCAACGTTAAGTTAAACTTAACTTTCCGTTATCCATTTTCAACAATCCCCCACATGAATGACAATTAATGCATGTATGCAAATTCGTCCAAAGTTCCGGCGAACTATTATTACATCGGGATAGATAGCTTGTGGCCTTGAATCTTCCCTAGTGAAATATTATCGGATATACTAGCCATTTGGTAGCGAGTCGCTTTGAACCAGCTGATCTGTCGGGTGTATACCAAGACAATAATACTCACATAATAACAGCTCTAACAATTGTTGTTCTCACGTTTTGTCCATTTTTGGCCCTGGACCGTATCTCATTCATAAGCGTTCATTTAGAGGCGGCCTTATTACCTCTCACTTATATAGGTGATTCTCACTATAAGGAGTATCATGCACTACTCCACCCGTAGGTATAGAAATCATTAAAAGTTTTCTCAACTTAACCTTACCACTGCTGCATGTGCTTGTACTTGGATGTTCTGGGAATGAGTATTCAACATCTCCGTGTTAATAAACCGAGTTGTTGTTTCCAAGTAACTCTACTAGAACTTATAACTTGGTTGTCTCATTGAACCAAGGGCCTGAGATCTCCATTTCTCAAGGTTGAGTGTCCGCTATAAGTTCTTTTGTTGTGGGTTTTAAACCCATTCCCTTAACAGCTTTATACAGTTGATCTCTATTTATACCTTTGGTAAATGGATCCGCTAAGTTATCACATGATTTTACATAAGCAATGGTGATAACGCCATTCTTGATCAACTCGCCTAATGGTATTGTGTCTACGACGAATATGTCTAGACTTACCATTGTACATACTATTCTCGTGCCCTTCCAATTGCCGATTGACTATCACAATGGATTAGTACAGCAGTACAGTTTTGCTCCAACAAGGAATATCCTCCAGGAAGTTCTTAAGCCATTCTCGCTTCTTCCCGCCTTTATCCAAAGCTATAAACTCGCATTCCATCGTGGATCCGGCTATACATGTTTGTTTGGAGGATTTCCATGACACCGCTCCTCCACCTATTGTGAATACATATCCACTTGTGGACTTAGAGTCTTTCGTGTCCGATATCCAATTGGCATCACAAAGATCCTTCTAATACCGCTGGATATTTATTGTAAAGTATCCCATGGTTTAATGTATACTTTAAATATCTTAGTACTCTCATTAGTGCTTTCCAATGATCAAGACTAGGATTGCTTGTGAACCTACTTAGTTTGCTTACCGAATATGCAATGTCCGGACGAGTACAATTCGTTAAGTACATCGATCGCCAATTATTCTTGCATATTCCAGGTTGAGAAACTGGTTCCCTTTGTTCTTGGCTAAATGTAGAGCCAAGTCTACAGTGTCTTAGCCGGAGGGTCATCAAAGACATTGAATTTCCGAAGAACATTCTCTAGGTAATGGGATTGTGAAAGAACTAATCCTTCGATGTTCTAGAGATCTTTATCCCTAATATTACATCGCCTAACCCCATGTCTTTCATGTCAAAGTTCTTCTTTAACATGCCTTTGGTATTCATGATCAAATCATGATTACTTCCCATTATGAGCATGTCGTCTACATAAAGACAAACAATAACGAATGATTCAGATGTTCCTTTAATGTAGACACACTTGTCACATTCATTGATCTTGAATCCATTCGATAACATGGTTCTATCGAACTTCTCATGCCATTGTTTAGGTGCTTGTTTTAGTCCATACAAGGACTTTACGAGTTTACACACCTTCCTTTCTTTACCAGGAACCACAAACCCTTCGGGTTGTTCCATGTAAATTTCTTCATCAAGTTCTCCATTTAGGAAAGCATTCTTCACATCCATTTGGTGTATCTCAAGATTATGCACCGCCGCAATAGCTATGAGAACACGAATAGATGTGATCCTTGTGACAGGAGAGTATGTATCAAAGAAATCATATCCCTCTTTCTGTCTAAAGCCTTTGGCAACTAGCCTAGCTTTGTACTTATCGATTGATCCATCCGCCTTATACTTCCTTTTAAGGATCCATTTGCAACCTAATGGTTTGCAACCAGGAGGGAGATCAACTAATTCCCAAGTGTTGTTGAGCATTATGGATTCAATTTCGTTGTTAATAGCTTCTTTCCAGAACGAACTATCTGGACCGGATAAAGCTTCTTTAACAGTTGCTGGTTCATTTTCTAACATGTAAGATAGAAAATCAGGACCAAAAGACTTTTCCACTCTTGTCCTTTTGCTACGTCTCGGTTCTTCATCTTCTATTTGAGAAGGACCGGTTGTAGACTCATATGTTCTCTTACTAGAACCTACATCTTTCCTGTCCTTAATCGGAAAAATGTTTTCAAAGAATACCGCATTCCTTGATTCTATAGTAGTTCCTACATGCATATCAGGAATGTCCGATTTGTGCACTATAAACCGATAGGCACTACTATTATTGGCATATCCAATAAAAACACAGTCAATGGTCTTTGGGCCAATCTTGACTTGTTTAGGCTTAGGTACTTCAACCTTGGCCAAACACCCCCACACTTTAAGGTATTTAAAACATGGCCTACGATTATGCCACAATTCATAGGGTGTTTTATCAATACCTTTCTTGGGTATTTTATTAAGAACATAATTAGAAGTGAGTATTGCTTCTCCCACAAGTTGTCTGCAAGCCCGAACCGATCAAAAGCGCGTTCATCATCTCTTTGAGAGTACGGTTTTTGCGTTCAAAGCAACTCCATTAGATTGAGGGGTATATGGAGCCGTTGTTTGATGAATTATGCCGGATTCCCAACATAATCCTTCAAACGGTGCTTCATATTCTCCACCTCTATCGCTTCTAATTTTCTTAATTTTCAAGTTAAGTTGATTCTCAACTTCTTTCTTATAAGTCTCAAAAGCCCCTAAGGCTTCATCCTTACTTCTTAAGAGATAGACATAGCAATACTTAGTGCAATCATCTATAAATGTAATGAAGTACTTTTTACCTCCTCGAGTTTGCACTAGTTTTAAATCACATATGCTTCGGTGTGAATTAACTCAAGAGGAGTTGTGTCTCTTTGTATGGCATTAAATGGCGACTTTGTCATTTTTGCCTCAACACAAACTTCGCACCTATTAGTCGAGTCGGATTTAGTCATTTGGATTAAATCTTGTCTCGCTAATTTCTTAATGGTGTCGAGGTTTACATGTCCTAATCTATCATGCCATAAATTAGAACTTTCCGACAAATAAACGTAAGAAACACAACTTTTATTCATCGCACTTTGGCGGATCACAGTCATTACATTCAATTTAAAAAGGCCCTCCTCGAGGTAACCCTTTCCAAGAAACAAACCATTCTTGGTTAGTACAAATTTGTCGGATTCGAATACTAGTCTAAAACCGGCCTTACTAAGCAAAGCGCCGGACACCAAATTTTTACGGATGTCTGGAACATGCAAAGACATCCAACAAGGTTACTTCTTTCCTAAGTCATCTTCAAAATCACGTTTCCAATGCCTTGAACATCGGAGGTCGCTGAATTTCCCATGTAAAGCTTTCTTCCGGAGATGGGAGTATAGGAGGAGAAACTTTCCTTGTCACCACAAATATGGCGGGTAGCACCGGTATCTATCCACCATGATTTAGGATTCTCCTCCAAATTTGCAACGTTGGCTTCAAAGACAACCGCTGCAAAGTCTAGGTCCATGTGGTCAACATTGTTCGCCTCTTTCTTCGGGAGACGACAATCCCTTGACAAGTGGCCCGGTTTGCCACAATTATAGCAAGACCCCTTGAACTTCTTAGAGGTCTTCTTCTTCCCTTTCTTAGCATTCCCCAGCGGTTTCGGAATGCTTTCTCTTTGTGCCACTTGTGCTAGCCTCGGCGAGATTGACCTTAGCCTCCATCTTGCCTTTAGCAACTTTGGCCTCATTCATTCTATTGTTCTCTTCTATTTGAAGACGAACAACAATGTCTTCCAAGGACATCTCCTTGCGTTTATGCTTGAGATAGTTCTTGAAGTCCTTCCACGAAGGAGGCAACTTTTCAATGATAGAAGCCACCTTAAATGGATCATTCATGATCATCCCCTCGGCATCAAGCCCATGTAGAATGATTTGGAATTCATCTACTTGAGTTGTTACCGATTTGGAATCGACCATCATAAAGTCAAGATACTTACCGACGACAAATTTCTTTGACCCGGCATCCTCGATCTTGTACTTCCTTTCCAAGGTGTCCCACAACGCCTTGGCTAACTCGACTGTACTATACACATTGTATAGTGCATCGTCAAGTCCATTCAAGATATAGTTCTTACAAAGAAAATTACCGTGAGCCCAAGCCTCCTTTGCCATTTTCCTTTGGGGGTCCGGATCACCTTTTTCTACTGCCGGAGGATCTTTCTTTAAGAAGCGGTGCAAGCTTAGGGTGGTCAAGTAGAAGAGCATCTTCTGTTGCCATCTCTTGAAATCCACACCAGTGAATTTTGCGGGTTTCTCACCATGACCGATGTGATGAGTTGTAGGAGCGGAAGCAACATTGTTGAATGTAGTATCACCTTGTGATGGAGGCGTCACATTCCCTTGACTTGATTCGGTGGAGTCTTTCTCGTTTGCCATTTCTTGAAGAAGCGTCAAATAACTCTTACGATTGTTGGAACTTGTGTATGGCTTCTTTAAGACTTAACAGAAAAACTGACAGCAAAAGTAACGGAGATTGAAAAACAAACTAATTCAAGTCGAGTCTTGTATTTAATACAATCTCCGTAAGAGTTATTTGTCTCGCACTGGTGCTTACGGTTGTATGACAAAACTCTAGTAAGATAAAACGACTTACTATTAGTTATAAGGAGCACTCCAATATAACTAATCTAACGAACAACACAAGGTTTTAGAACTTTGGACTTGAAAGATTGAATGCAACAATATGCAATGATTTGGGTATGTTAATCTATCTCTCTAGAGGGTAAAAGGCTCAGAATGACTGTGTATGTAAATTGAAATTCGGAGGGGAAGTATATAAAGAGAGTCAAAGGGTTTGGTGGCTTTTCCCTTGAAAAGTCACAACTTTTCGGGTATAATAAAGACTTGCACGGCCGTGTCCAATGAACCGCACGGCCGTGCAAGGCAATATGCACGGCCGAGTTCATGGCTCGCACGGCCGAGTGGCAAGGCAAGGCACGGTGCACGGCCGTGTCCTAGACACTTGCACGGCCGTGCGTAAGCTTCTTCACCGCTCGTCGGCCCCTTTAGCCACAACAAGTCCACACCAATTTTGGGACCAACCCAAAACACACTTTGACCCAATATTTAAGTTACAAATCATTTGTCATTAATTTCTCATTCACACGGAAATGGTTTTGAGACATTAAATGAGTTATATATAATCTACAACAAATGTAGATTACCATTTGTAACTAGTTCCGTTAACACATAACGAACTTCCGTTAGAAACTAGATCAACGTTAAGTTAAACTTAACTTTCCGTTATCCATTTCCAACATTTACTAGTATTAAACCATGCGAGAGGCCCGGGTCAATTCCCCTAAATTTCACTCTCAACCCTTTTTCATCCTTTGTAAACCTTTTCTACCGACTTTACCCCAACCCCAATTTATCTCTCATTAACCAACCTCTTTAAATAGTGGGAGAGGGAAAGTTAAAAGACATACTCCCTCCGTCCCAGCTCACTTGACACTTATTTTCATTTTGAGCCGTTCCAGCTCACTTGACACCTCCCAAAAATAGTCTACTTTTTATATTTTTATATTAGATGGACCTCACCACTCATTCTCTCTCTTCATTTTCCACCACTCAATTTATTCAACCAACACTACTATTTACCCCACTCATTCTCTCTCTTCATTTTCTATCACACATTTATTTTATTTTCTTAATTCTTGTGCCCACCTCTTGAGTGTCAAGTGAGGTGGGACGGAAGGAGTATTTGATAGTAAAAGGTGGGAAGTTATAAAACTGAAAGTGAGAAGATAAAATATTTTGGTTAATTCAGGTCATCAGATCAGTTTTTAAGAATCAATCTTAGTCCTTTTTTATTTCAGCGATTACAAACGATTTTTTCCTACGTTAATATAGATTTTAGGGATTTTTTTGTTTTAATTCATTGTTTGTTGACTAATTTCATTCATGTGCAATGAATAGGCAACGTTGGTTGACATTATACCTTCATTTGTCAATTCATGTTCTAAAAAATAAACCGCTAAGGGCTCGTTTGGTTGTCAGAGAGAATAAGAATAATTATTAAGACGAGAATTATTAGCATCGGGAGTAATAAGGAGAGTCATAATTATCCCAAAATAAAATTAATATTTGTGTTTGGTTGAAAAATGTAGCACATGCCTATCTAACTTGAATTATAAGATAAAGTACCAAAATGTCCCAAAACTATCTTCTGGCAAAACTTTTTTACATTTAGGAAGATAGCACCAATTTCATTCTTGATAACAGGAAGATAACACGAATTTCACTTCTAAATTCAGACGATACATATTTAGATGACTGAAGCAGGATATTGTTGGGTATTCATTTCATCCATTTTTATTTTATTTCTATTTCGTCATAAAAAACATTTCTCTAAAATATAATCCTTTGTTTGATTCCTTCATCAGCTAATTCATATTCTCACTCTAACGTGATGTGTAGAAACACTTTTCAAGTTTATTGCTAAATAAATTGTTGAAACACCTAATCCTAGTCATATTACATCCGGGTGATGTTTATATACTGTATATGAGTAATCATAATAATTAATTACATGATAACGATGGCTTGATTCAGGTTTATTTGGTAAGTTAAACCAGTAAATCTTGTGAAATTGGGCATCAGAAAAAAAAAAAAAACAATTTGAAATCATTCATTCCGTAAATTTCTTTCTTTCAGAAAAGATGAAGAAGCCAGGAAGAACCGCCATGGAAGGGAGCCAGAGAGAGAAGACGATGTTGTCAGACTAAATAAAAAGGACAATAATGTTACAATTCCCTTAATTAAGCGAGGGCATATATGGAATGTCATTGTAATCTGCTCCTCGGGATTAATAATACTACCTTTTATTCGGGATTATTAGTGAGGGAATAAAGCCCTAATCTCGATCATTCGACTAATTAATACTACTCCCTTATTATCAACCAAACGTTCGATAACACGGATTAATAATCCCATCAAAATTATCCGATGATTATACCGTCAACCAAACGGCCCCTAAAGGAATATTAATCGATGAATCCACGGTT
This sequence comes from Adenophora triphylla var. japonica, assembly GCA_022495995.1. Classification (NCBI taxonomy): domain Eukaryota; kingdom Viridiplantae; phylum Streptophyta; class Magnoliopsida; order Asterales; family Campanulaceae; genus Adenophora; species Adenophora triphylla. The sequence continues at coordinate 213,063 of JAFEMH010001366.1, read as the reverse complement.
TATACGGTTAATCAAATTCATAATGGAATACACGGTCGTTTCTAGCCTTTTATAATAGGTTCGGGATGAATTCAAATAAAAGGGCCCCTAATTTTTTTTTTTATTTTGCGAAGCTCAAACAAATTTTTATGACACACACACACATATATGCAAAACTTAAATGTCACAAATTAGCTACAACAAAAATTACAATTTTTTAAAATGTCAAGAAATTGCAACTAGGTCCATGACTACCGAAATGGAAACATTAAAAAAGAAAAATACAAAACATATCATAACATTTAAGCACTAATGAACTATAAAGCATACCCTAACATTTAAGCAATACTCCCTTCGTCTCACGTGTGAATGGACACTTATTTCCTTTTTGGGAAGTCTCATGTGAATGGACACTGTCCAAAATGGAAACAAATATTCACTATTTCACCCACTCATTCTCTCTCCTACTTCACTTTTACACTCACAACATTCTCTCTCCTAACTATTCCTCTCACTCATTCTCTCTCCTATTTAATTCTTCATACTCACAAAAACCTCCTCCACCTATTTTTCTCTCCCACTTTTCCTTAATTTTCACATCCAAATTATTAGTGCTCATTTACATGGTACGGAGGAAGTATGAATTAAGAAGAAGAAAGTCAAGTCCTTGTTGTTGTTGTAGAGCACATCAATCTTAGATAAAGCGAAATCGAAAATAAGACAAAAACAAGACGAATGAAACGAACACATTATAATTTTAAAAACAAACTTTTTTCAAACTTTTTAAAATGAAAAATGATTAATAATTGTATTAAGATTTTCTAATACTCCCTCCGTCCCTGCCGAAGTGTCCCAAAAGGATAATTGCACGAGAATTAAGGAAAGTGATGTAAGAAAAAGAAAAGTTTAAATGTTGTGAGTATGAAAAATTAAATATGAGAGAGAATGAGTGGGAGGAATTGTTAGGAGAGAGAATGTTGTGAGTGTAAAAGTAAAGTAGGAGAGAGAATGCGTGGGTAGAATAGTGAAAAATTTTTCCTTTTTTGGGTATGAGACATTTTAAATGAAAAGCCCAAAATAGAAAGTTGGGACACTTCGACCGGGTCGGAGAGAGGGTATAACCTTTTCAATATACATCATTCATGGCAATGGCAAGATCGTTTAACATATCTTAAGACATTGATGAACCCAATTATGTTTTCAATAATTTCAATTTTTTGAAAACTTTTTTCAGATGATGCCACAAACATTGATCCATCTATGAAAAATCAAGTATATCAACAAACATTGAAACAATTGGCACAGTCATATATTCCCTCTGTTCCACTTCACTCGGTACTAATTTTCATTTTGATCTATCACACTTCACTTGGTACTACCCAAAATAAAAAGTTTATATAAAAATTAGTTTTTTTATTCGTTCACATTACAAAATAATTTATTTTTTTAAATTATATTTTATTGTAATTGCATTTTTTTTATATAAAACACTGATAAATAAACATCAAGTTAAATATGACAAATCAACTTTAACAGCTATATAATTTATTGGATTTCTGACTCTTGACAAATAATGGAGATGAGTTGAAATTAAAGCTGACCGTGACAAATCATAAACTACGCATGTGAACTTGTTCAGAGTTTTTTCATTTATTGGTATACTAGTATCCAATTTTTTTTTAAAAAAAAATTGATTAAACTATACAATATGTGTGTGGACAAAAGAACTAGATTACATGATAATAACCAGCTTCCTGATGACATTCATTTATTGACCAACTAGACTACAAATGCCATTCATTTGATTTGACAAAACACAATATGTAACAAAGAACACACATTTATTCATAACAAACCACTTCACAATACAAAAATTTAAAATCAAAAATACAATAAATTTAAACACATTATTGAATTAAGAAACGCCACACTACGATAATTAAAGAAAGCAAACTTAAACCGACTAAAAATCCTTCAACTCGCTCATCAAACGTGCCTTCATCTCCTCCTATTCTGGGGACAATATCGCCTTTTTAAGTAGCTTTCCAAGTAAAGCTGATTTGGCCAACATTTTCTTCATAAAGTATTTGTTTTTCAAATGCTCCAATTTCTCTCGTCCCAGTTCAATAATTGCTCAATAATTGCTGGGTGTTGGTCAGAGAGTAGCTGGAGTCGAGTAGTAAAACCCTCTACTACTTCAGCAGTTGAAGACCGTCCACTTGAATACCCCTTCTTTCCAGCTGATGCCACTGCCTTTGCTGCTTTTTTCCCCGGTGGTCGCTCTCTTAATTGAATGATGTCTGCATCATCACTTCCCGTTGTCGCGTAACCTCCCATCTCGTTAAGCTTGAACCTTTTGTCGCTACCTACACTGTCATTGTCACTCTCCACACGAATGGGACGAGATGGCTCAGTCTTTTTCTTTCTACTATCCACGGTGGTAGTCTTATTCGTTCTATCCACTCCCATTTCGTCTAGTTGCTTCATCGTACATCGCAACAAACAAGTTTACTGATTTCGCCATCCTACCCCATCGAGTTCGAAGCATAGATAAAGTCATTTTACCAATTTCTGATGGCTTTTGTTGCTGCGCCGTATCATACCTTGCCTTTACAGTACCCCACAACTTCTCATACTTTTGGTTGGTACCTATTATTGCATCAGTGCTTGTATTCATGTAAGCATTGACGAGAGCTTCATCTTCTGCGAGTTTCCAGCCAATGGTTTCTTTTTTCTTTTTTGGAGCTCCTTTTTGCCTTTCTGGCACAACCTCTTATTCTTTGTCTCCTTCATCTTCCTCTTGTGTCTCTGGAACAAATTCAGTGTTCTGCGACTCTGGAGTGAAGCTTTGGAATGGCATCGAGCCATAAAATGTTTGAGTGTTTAGCGGAGAATTAAAATCACGGGGTAAGTTTTAGGAGAAGTTGATAGGATATTTGCTTTGAGAGTAGTTTTGAAAGTTGTTTTGATGGTAATTGCTTGTGAAATTTGGATCAGTAACCAATATTTCTCTCGAGCCAAGCTTGGTTAGAATTATAACCGGAATTGTTTCCGTAATTATCCATAATCAAAAACTCAAAATGTTTTTTTTTTAATTTAAGCTTAAAGAGAGAAAGTAGGGAAAAAGAGGTGTGGATAACCTATACAATATTAGGCTCTATTTATAGGCGGAAAAAAATTATGAACTTTTTTGATATATTGCATAAACGACGTTGTTTGTGGTAAATCAAAATTAAAAAATAAACTTTTAATCTGTTTTGGGTTCGAACACATTTTCGCTCAAACTTTGAGCGAAATAGTTTCGCTCAAAGTAAACGGAAAACTTAACGAGCTTATTAAAACTCACTGGTCTACTAAGTGAAAATATCATAGCAATAGACCAAACTTTTGTTAAGTACTCATTGCCTTTGATTAAGAATGAAATTACCAGATTTAATGAGAACAACAGAGCCGCTTATATCAACAAAAGCCCGTCTAGCTCAGTTGGTAGAGCGCAAGGCTCTTAACCTTGTGGTCGTGGGTTCGAGCCCCACGGTGGGCGCTTAGAAGCTTTTTCAGTCTCTTTTTTTAACGTCGCGCCATTGCAACTCTTCTAAACAAATACTCCCTCCGTCCCACGTTAGTTGAGACTAACTTTTTGGGCACACCAATTAAGGAAAAGCTTAGAAGCTTTTTCGGTCTCTTTTTTTAACGTCGCGCCATTGCAACTCTTCTAAACAAATACTCCCTCCGTCCCACGTTAGTTGAGACTAACTTTTTGGGCACACCAATTAAGGAAAAGTAAGTGAGAGAAAAAGTGAAAGAAAATGTTGTGAGTATGAAGAATTAAATAGGAGAGAGAATGAGTGGGAGGAATAGTTAGGAGAGAGAATGTTGTGAGTGTAAAAGTGAAATAGGAGAGAGAATGAGTGGGATAAATAGTGAAGATTCCTTTGCCATTTTGGGCAGTCTCAACTAACGTGGGACGGCCCAAAAGGGAAAGAAGTCTCAACTAACGTGGGACGGAGGGAGTACACCATTATGAACTAATTTACCAAAGTCAACCCGAAATCGTACTCAAGAACTAACCAAAGTCAACCCAAAAATGGTACATCAAGAACTAACCAAGAGTAGAAAAGCCTAATTGCAACTGACCAAAGAAAGTCAACCCAAAATCTTGCTCGAGAAGTAACCAAGATTTGCTACACAGATGTGTCGCCCAAGCAAGAACGAGATCTGTTTTTAACTAGAGAAGACCGAAAAAGTAATCCAAACCTTGCCCGATTTCCCAAATGGAGATGCCAGCACCCCAGGAATTAGCTTCCTCGAGCCGTACTGCAATTGACATAAGTGAGGGATAGAACACCACGCGGTTGACTTTTTGATTATCGGTGTACACGAAATAATGCTCTGCGCTGTCCTTCTCCCACTGCAGTTGCGGCTTGTAGCGTTCTAATAGAGATATGTACTCTCTTCCAACAATAGGGCCACCACCTAGGCCTGCAATTCACAATCATAATCGTTTATAAGGGTCTAAAGTTCGGGAGTCATCCGTATAAAGGGGTACGATGTTTCAAAACCCACAAATAAGGTTCTAAAGATGACAAATATTAGCAATTAAGGACTTTTAGATGGAACCGTTAGAAATCTTCGTTAAATAAGGGTCTGAAGTTACCAATTCTTTGCAAATAAGAGTCTGAACTTACTAATTATTTAGCAATTAAGGGTCTCATTTAGCGGAGATTTCTAACCGCTATGTCAAAAAGCCCTTAATTGCTAATATTTGTCATCTTTAGACTCTCATTTGCGAGTTTTGAAACATTGGATCCCTTTATACGAATGACCCCCAAACTTTAGACCCTTATTTGTCATTTACCCTTCTATTTTATGTTTCCGAATTCTCAATTTGTTTCTCACTATTCTGTCACCAGAATCAAGCACTCTAAGATACTCACTGCCTTCGGCTCAAAGATTTTCCATATCCGAAACGTGTAACATTTTCAAACTTAACATAATATTCCAAAAGACCCTTGTTTTTAGGAACTACAACAAGTTTATTGCTTTTAATGTAATGCATAAACAATAAATATGAAAACTTGTTATGCCAGCTGAATTTTTTCAAGGACTCATTAAGTGGGGATGCTTTGGTGCACCGGGCTGCACTCTTTTTACTCATTAAGTGGACGTCACAGAGAGAGCAATTACTTAAATTAAAATCAGCATAATAAATTCAGTGATCGATATAAATCATAAGCCACGTACCTCCGGAGACAAAATCATTTCCATAAAAGTTGATACCAATAAATATCTTCTTGGCCAAGTCCCGAGCACCATCGCTGGAGTCAAGAAGCATGTGCATGGTGCTGCGGACCCACTTCAGTGGAGCATTCGGACCTGGATTATGGGGACTTGAGAAGTCATAAGCCATAAGGGAGTAACCATCTACAGCATCACTCAAGCTGTGGAGATCTTCAGACCCGAAATCATACGCCTGGACCTTCTCTGAACGTGGGGGACCTATGACATATATCAGCTGCAGGCTTTGCTCGCTATTCCTCTCTAACATCACAGAGTGCATCGCTTTTCCTAATTGTTTTACGAACTGTAGTGCCTAGTCTTGCAAAATATATAAATAATGAAAGATGAACAGAAACCTCAAACGAATACAAATGCAGAAATAACGTATTGTAATATTCAAAAGTCTTTATAATAGAAAAAGTCAAACCTAACATGAGCCAGTAGATTAGCACGAGTCAAAAACAACTACAAAGAAAGATGTCAACTTCTGTTGCTTACAACTCTGACAAAGGTAAATTTATTAACTCTTCCAAAAAAAATGTAAGAAAAGAAATTTATGTTTACGCCACTAGGAGAAATTTTGGAAGAGTTTGAAATATAGAGCATCACATAAAGACTATCTATATTCTTCTCATTATTTTTATTACTTTTAATAAAAGTGGTATTAGTAAACTAAATAAAACAATTGTCTTTCTAAAGTAAATTGTATCCGTGCCAAGCACGGGTGTATATTCTATTAATAGTGAACCATTTGCCTAAAACTAGAATCGCAATTGTATAAAGTAAAACTATCAACAACAAAATAGTATAATGGTATACGTGCGAAGCACGAGTTATCACCTAGTATTATAGTAAGACCAAACTTTTGTTAAGTACTCATTGCCCTTGATTAAGAATGAAATTACCAGATTTAATGAGAACAACAGAGCCGCTTGCATCAACAAAAGCCCGTCTAGCTCAGTTGGTAGAGCGCAAGGCTCTTAACCTTGTGGTCGTGGGTTCGAGCCCCACGGTGGGCGCTTAGAAGCTTTTTCAGTCTCTTTTTTTAACGTCAACGCCATTGTAACTCTTTTAAACAAATACACCATTATGAACTAATTTACCAAAGTCAACCCGAAATCGTACTCAAGAACTAACCAAAGTCAACCCAAAATGGATACTCACTTTTGATTTTTCTAAAAATTAACAATCATTTTGGGACATGGGAAGTACTCTTTAGAATGCAACGCAATTCTCCTTTTGTATGGATGGTTCTCAAACCAACTGTTTGGACTTCCTTTCAAGTCCAAAACTTCATAAAAATCTCATAAGAAATCCAGATTATTTACTTCAAGATAAGTTTCCATTTTTCATATTTATTAAACTACCACTAATTTCTATGTGCATTCCTACAAATATGTTCAAAAACACACTTCTATTCTCATGCAAAGGGTTACAAAGAAAAAGGTAAAGCGGTGTTTTTTTAACTTGTTACCGTATCTCGCATTCTTGCATCATGCAAGATACCATAAGCAGCCCACCTTGACCAAGATTCTAGTACAATACCATCATAATCCATTTCCCTGTACAATGAAAAGAGGAGCCATCAAATTTTATAATGATGTCCAGAACACTCCTGCAGCATGGGGCATGGTGTATATGATTATTTCACCAGAAGCCAACAACTGAAAGAAAAAGAAAAAAGAAGGAAAAGGAAAATAATGCAAAATCTAATTGAAAGAGCCTATAGTGTAAAACAGTTGATATGTCTCAGTAACAATAAGCCTGTTCATAATGTTGTTGCCAGAATAAGAATTACTCCAAAGAAATTGTTGGGAAGAAATAATGGAGAAGCTTACTCGCATTCCTTTATTATAAGGTTGATTGCTTTATTCTGTTGCTTCTTCTTTGTAAGCAGGTCCATGGGATTGGCTTCCAGTACAATTCTAGGTAAAATCTGTTACTTGAAAGAAATGTAAATAAGTATTTGCCAGACCAACTTAAGCAGCTAATACGCACGTATAACTTTTAGCATTCAATGGTACAAGTGGAAAAAGTACGAGGCAATTACCATTTTGACTGCTGACAAATTCATTCTTTCAATCACTAAATTATTATCTTAAGAAACCTATGTATGACTTTTGACAGATTATATGTAAGGATACCAAGAAAGAAAAGGATAGATCTGGAGCAAAATAAGGAAAGACATTATTGCTAATGTATTTCAGCAACTTTCTTTTATAGAGGAGAGTCAGGAATGCCGAATGCAGAAAGGCGACCATACCTGAGTGTGTCCTTCCTTTCGAAGATCTGAAATCCATCCTGCATCAGCATTATGCCTGCCTTCAAGAACTAACTTAGTTCCCTGGCTGCCAGCAGAGATCAGAGAGAATGATGATAAATTACCAACTGATGCCATAGCCTAGCAAATAATAGACTAGTCTTGAAGTGTCAATGTCCTCATCATTCACTTTATCAACCAAACGAACATTTATGCCAACCAAAACAGAAGACCTCTACTCCTTGTTGTGGAAGTCAAACTATATAAGTATTAGATAACTTCCCCTTTATAGCCTTAATTTTTTGAAAACATTATAATTGTCTACATTTAAATTTCAAATTCAATGCAGCAAGATAATTTTGGAAGCTCAAAATTAGTATATATGAGGACAAACCAACAAGAACCAAGAGTAAAATGCAGATTCAATCTTGGAGCTCTCTGGCTGAATTGATTACAGAAGAATATAACCTAAAAGCAAAAAGATTGTTCAATACGTAACCATGAGCCAGGATTATTCACCTCTTTAAGTCGTACCACACAGGAGATACATGAGTAAGCTTAGAGTTGAACTTCTTTGCCAGTTCATAGCCCTTGGAATTCCTGCACAATGTTTTGGATAGCAGCACATATTCATCAATGCTATAACTTGCCAGAAGACAACCACTTCCAGTAACAGAGTAATTGTTTTGTTACAACAAATGACAAGCATGTGCATCGATATTATCCAGTATAATTCAGCTGCATAGATTAATATTAAGACTTAAAAGTCTAATTTAAATTGAAACGAGCATGGACAGCTACTACAATTAAAACCATATTTTCCTAAACTAATGGCCACTAAATCCGGTTCTAAACTATGTCCACATATCAAATGCTAAACATCGGATATATATAAGAAAGTTCCAGCTAAATATTCTTAACTCAAGATTTTCACAAAATCGCTATTGGCCACTTAATTATTATTTTCCTGTTTGGACTATTCCAAGATAGGCTTGTGACTTCCCTTATAATAATTAAAAATGAGTGTTGCTTTTTCTATGAATTTACTGAATTCACTTCGCCTACTATTATGTTCTGGAGCGCACTTGCAATGCTAACTGCAGACATGCCAGACACTTAGGGCAATCATGTAGTATATACTCCCTTCGTCCCTGTCGAGTAGATACTTATTTCCTTTTTGGTCCGTCCCAGCCCAATGGAGACTGCCCAAAATGGAAGGGAATCTTTACTATTTTCCCCACTCATTCTCTCTCCTATTTTACTTTTACACTCACAACACCAATCAAATCACTATTCCTCTCACTCATTCTCTCTCCTATTTAATTTGTCATACTCACAACATTTCCTTCCATTTTTTATCTCTCTTACTTTTCCTTAATCTGTGTGCCCAAATTTTTTGTATCCACTCGGCTGGGACGGAGGGAGTATGCTTGAAAATCACCCATGACCCAACCACCTCAGGTTCCTTGCAAAACTAAGAAAAGGACATTCATCTTGCGATCAACTTCACTTTACATTCATACAAACAAACATATTTAAGAGCCTTTGAGGCACTAGGGTAATGTTGTTGTTGTTGTATATTTGCTCGAAGGGCTATTTTCAAGAGCACATACTTATCTTAAACAAGAGCAAAGATTCATAATCTCTATACCATTGAAAATCATCAAAATAAACCAATTCATTGCATTTTTATTTGAAAGGAAAAATAGAGATTTTAACAAAACAACACAACATCAAAAAACAGTTTACCATGGAGTTATATAGGCTAGAACAGGATTGTTAAAATGTCTCCCAGTTGCATTCTCTGATACCTTTGCATTCTCCTGAATAATCCATAAAATAAAACGAAATTAATTGAACAATAATTTCCTAACTACAATTCTACTCCCACCATCAGAAAATTGGTCAATTTTACAGAAAAAAATAAAATCAAAGCTCAATATTGAAAACTGGAGAATGCATCAAATGGAAGTGTGGCTAGAGTACATTACACTGAGAATTTCTTGGTAATTCACGTCCGTCTTCAGGAGTCCCCCCTGGTATCTGTACGGCGGCGTATGAGCGTACAGCCTCCGGTACACGATCACGGAAACTGCCACGGAGATGAAGAGGAAAGGGATGGCCAAAACGGCGATGGGCCTGTGATTTGAGTTCGCGAGCGAGTTTGGTGAGTCTGTAGGCGGATCTTTCTGAGTTGACGGTTGGACTCGGTTAGATCGGCTGCCGGAAGCGGCTGGCACTCGCTTCTTCGCCATCGGTGCCTGAGGCGGTTGACGGGTATTGGAACTCTAATACCTGAATCTATTGGTAAATGACATTTTGGCCCTTCCCTTTTAATAACAAAGATTTGTCTATCCACTAACACTGAATGCTCAATTCAAACAGTGAGGCTTACAAACGTTGTTAAAGAAGCTCAAGAAATACAATTAACTAAAGAATTGACTCAAAAATCAACTAAGCGTACCAAGAAATCAAGAAATGATTATAAACACGAAGCACAAATCGATATATTTGAAGTAAACTTCCTAATTAAGTGAAACATCTCTCGTTGTAAATCACTTTATCATAAATTGCTTTTATAAAATACTCCCTCCGTCCCACGTAATTGTGGACCTATTTCCTTTTTCGTCCGTTCCACGTAAGTGTGAACTGTCCAAAATGGCAAAGAATTTTTACTATTCTATCCACTCATTCTCTCTCCTACTTTACTTTTACACTCACAACATTTTCTCTCCTAACTATTCCTCCCACTCATTCTCTCTCCTATTTAATTTTTCATACTCACAAACACCTCCTTTACCTATTTCTCTCTCCTACTTTTCCTTAATTCTCGTGTCCAAAAAGTAGGCCCACAGTTACGTGAGACGGAGGAAGTATTTGATAACCTTCATTCCTCATAAATGGATAACATACGATTCCTTATAAGCCCGAAACCAATCGAAAAATTAGTTGAAAATCTTATTTCCAAACACAAATTTGATGCGTTGTCGTTCGAAAAACAAACAACCAAATCGTTAACCAATTCATCATTCTCGCAATGTGATAGATTGAGATTAGCCAACATACACAAAACATTCATCAAAGAAGGGAAAAAAACATAAGCACTCAATAAATGAGGGCAAACATAAGCCCTCAATAAAGGAAGTGAATCAAACACTCTCACATATAAAGAGAAAATCAAATTAAAAAAATAGAAATATATACACATCTCTTATCTAATTTATTGAAACAACATTTATTGAAAACCTACAAAGCCGATGAGCCTTTGGCTCAATGGCAGGCAAGCGTCTTCGAACCCCTTTCATACATTGTATTTGAAATGTTGTAACTTGACAAAAAAAAAACCTACAAAACATAAAGCAAATATGAACGAGATTATCAAACAATTGTTTGTAATATTAAAAATTAAGATTACAAATAATTATTTGAGATTAATGAGGATGAATCAAATAAAAAAAAAAGTCTGTGAACTTATGACATAGGGGGTATTGTTGAGTGACATGAAAATTATGTACAAATAACTTAAATTCCAAAAAATAAAATAAAATAAACTTTCCAATATAGAAAAAGTAGTTCACAAAATCAAGGATTATAGGTGGCTAGAAATTTTAAGTAGGAATGACAACATATTAGGTTAGATATCCGGTTTCCCTAACCCGATCCACGCACAAGGGTCCTTAACACGAGAGAGTGAAACCCGAACTCGTCCCTTCTCGACTCAAAGCGAACAAAAGTCTGATTTTTAAGCCAAGTTGTTAATCCAATTCATGTTCAAGTTCAAAAATAGATATCAATAAACATAAACATGAAACAGATGATAACGTTATCCATACATAGATAAGATAATGTACAATGTCTAAATTTTAATAATAAGAGGGCAATAATAAAGGGTTAATGACAATTTAGGGCCTGTAGTATAGGGGCATTATCACATTGGGGTCCGAAGTCAAAAAACTATCAATTTAGGGCCTTAATTTATAATTTTGATCAAATTGGGACTTTTTGACGAAAACCGTTAAAAAAGGCCGTTAACTGACCCTGTGTGATGCACATGACTTTTTTTGAGGGTATTTTGGTCATTTCATAAACTTCAGGCCCTAAATTGACAGTTGCCTTATAAAATAATAAATAAAATATTTTTTTTTTTTTACAAAAAATAATTAATAAATTTAAAATATTTTTTTTTACAAAAAATAATTAATAAATTTAAAATATTGAAAAAAATAAAGATAATAGTTAATATGATTTAAAATAATTTAAGATATTAACTATTATCATTTTTTCTAATAATTTAAATTACTAATTATTTTGCTTCAAAAAAATTAATAATTATTTTAGATTGAATAGTTTATAAAATATATAAATAAATATAGATTAAATAAAATAAATATTTACAAAAAAATTACTAATCATAGATTTAAAGATGGAATAATGTAATAAGTGTTACTAGAATTTCATAAATACACAAATAATAAAAAAAAACACCATCAAATTTGAATTTTGATCTCGCCACTGCTTCCACCACCACCACCACCACCACCACCACCACCACCACCACCACCACCACCACCGCCACTTCCATTAAAAACACCATCACTAGAATTTCAACCCATTTTAATAAAATTCAACACACATAAACACCCACAAACACACACACACACAACAACACATTCCGGCCAAAACCAAAATTCGGCCAAAAACCTTCATCAATTCCGGCGAGTTCTTCCATTGATTCAGGCCCAACCTCTTTGTTCCACACGTCCTCCCCTGTCCAAATTCTCCAGTCCACCGAAAAAGACCATTACCAGCAAAACACTAACCCTCTTCAATCCATCCCCTCCCAAACCAGCCGCACCCTCCTTCTCCAATCCAGTGAAAATCCAAACCCAAATCAGGCCAAAAATCTTCCCCAGTGCGAAGCCAAAACCCTTGCTACTGCCGCCACCAAGCTTCTGTACCCTCACGGCGACTTGTAGATCCGACGACTTTTCCGTTTGGATCTTATGGATTTCAAGGTCCGAACGAAAATTACCCATTTTAATCGAATGTTTTTGTTATGAATCAGCTTGTGGATGGGGGCGGCGCTATTGAAGAAATGGGGTTGTTGGAGGAGAAGGTGTGGAAGGCAGTGTTCGCCGGAATTAATGGGGGGAGGGTGATGGGAGGAGGGACGGGATTTGGTTTTTTTTTTCTTTTGGGTAACGTTCATTGAAGAGAGAGAGAAAGAGGAGAGAGAGAGAGAATGTGGTTAATTGTAAAAAAAAAATAAAAATTATTTATTATTTTATAGAGCAACTGTCAATTTAGGGCCTGAAGTTTATGAAATGACCAAAATACCCTCAAAAAATGTCACGTGCATCACATAGGGTCAGTTAACGGTCTTTTTTAACAGTTTCCGTCAAAAAGCCCCAATTTGATCAAAATTGTAAATTAAGGCCCTAAATTGATAGTTTTTGGACTTCGGACCCCAATGTGGTAATGTCCCTATACTACAGGCCCTAAATTGTCATTAACCCAATAATAAATTATATCAACTTTGTATATGAGGGTCAGAATTGATCGAATTCAAATTTTAATCCATACGGATTTTTTGAAAATGGCAACCCACTATCCCTTTGTTTTTTTCTTTTTTTCGGGAAAGATTGTCCTTGGGCTCGGACCGGATACGGATTCATATAAATTATCATCCCTAATTCTGAGCCCTAAAATAGTATTTTTTTTGTGTTAGAAAAAATTGTGTTGGGAAAAAAAATTGGTTTTTATAAGATTCACTCCAGGGGCAAAAATGATAATGCACAAATAATTCAGGATAGTGGATCGAAAATGTCACCAAAGTAGATAATAACATGATATTGCCCACATAATTCTTCCCCCCCCCCCCCAAAGGTTTTTGTTCTTAAACCCTCAAACCCAAATTACTTCATCTCTTAAACCCTCGATCCCATTTGACTCAGGTCAGTCTCTCCCTCCATCTCTTCTTATCTTGATTGTACTGCCTTACTGTTTGTATGTCTGATAACAATTCTTGTTTTTTAGTGGTAGCTACATGTTTATATAGTTTGTTTGATCTGTAATCCTACAAAATAAGCTTGTTATGGAGCTCAATTGCTTGCATTTTCCACCCAAAATCTCTCTTTCAGTTCCATCTCTGCCTTCTAATCTCTTTTACAAATCAACTTTCCTTCAAAACCCAAGATGTTCTTTGGAGAAATCTTTGACGTTTTCGACGAAACGGGTTGTAAAGGCGGAATTTTTGGGGAGAAGTTTTGATTTTGGACTGAAAAGTCGTTCTTTGAGTGATTTGAGGAATACCCATGTTCGATTTAGCCCGGTAAGGGCAGTTGTAAAGAGGAGGAAAGAGCTACCGTTTGATAATGTGATTCAAAGAGATAAGAAGTTGAAATTGGTTCTGAAAATTAGGAAGATTCTAGTGAGCCAACCAGATAGGATTATGCCGCTGCGTGAGTTGGGCAAGTATAGAAGAGCATTGGGGATTGATAGGAAGAGGAGATTTATTGCTTTACTGAGGAAATTTCCTGCCGTTTTCGAGATTGTGGAAGAAGGGGCTTATTCTCTTAGGTTTAGAATGACAGATGAGGCGGAAAGGCTTTACTTTGAGGAAATTAAGGTTAGAAATGAAATGGAAGATTTACTAGTTGTTAAGTTAAGGAAGTTTTTGATGATGTCGTTGGAAAAGCGAATTCTATTAGAAAAAATTGCTCATCTGAAAAATGATTTAGGTCTTCCTTTAGAATTTCGTAGTACAATTTGTCAACGGCACCCTCAATATTTTAGGGTTATTCAGACGGAGAGAGGGCCCGCTCTAGAATTAACTCATTGGGATCCAGAGCTTGCAGTTTCTTTTGCTGAGCTTGAAGAAGAGGAGAATCGAGCGAGAGAGATTGAGGAGAAAGATTTGATCATTGATAGGGCACCCAAGTTTAATAGAGTGAAATTACCAAAGGGTATAAAGGTTTCGAAAGGTGAGATGGCAAGGATAAATAGGTTTCGAGAAATGCCTTATATATCTCCCTACAAGGATTTTTCTCATTTGAGCCAAGGATCTGCAGAAAAAGAAAAACATGCTTGTGGAGTTGTACACGAGATTTTAAGCCTAACAATCGAGAAGAGAACCCTAGTGGATCACCTTACACATTTTCGAGAGGAGTTTCGGTTCTCACAACAGCTTAGAGGGATGCTGATTAGGCACCCTGATATGTTCTATGTTTCGCTAAAAGGGGATAGGGACTCAGTTTTTCTTCGTGAAGCCTATCGTGATTCTCATTTGGTTGAGAAAAATAAGCTGTTGCTCATTAAAGAGAAGCTTCGGTCACTTGTTAATGTTCCACGGTTTCCAAAGACGGGTGCTAGCAGAGATTCAAACGAAACTGAAGGTGGCAACGAAGTAGAAGATGGAACTGGAGGGGAGGAGGATGATGATTGGTCGGAACTTGATGATGATATATCGAGTGATGGATTTGGAGATGATGAGGTCGAAGCTGATGGAGATTTTGAAGATGAGTGGAGTGATGAAGATGATGATGATGATGATATGCCTCCAGATTTCGATGAAGATGAGGAAAATTTGAAGCCTGGCTCAAGCAAACAATCTAAAGAGGGAGAAAGCCCAAATAAAGATGAAGGGAAGGTTCTCGTTCCTACATTTCCAGATGGAAGGCCAAGAGAACGCTGGTAAAAGAGGTGGTTTACTTCTATGAGTTTCTGTAGGCTCCAACATATGTTTATTCTCCAAAATAGTACCCCCTCCGTTCCAAAATGAGTGTCCAAAAAAATTTAAATATCCTTTTGATCAAGAGTAACTTTGGACAAATTTTGGTCATTCATTTTGAGACGGAGGGAGTATTAATATTTGCTTCTGGGATGAATTCATGAGGTTATTCCTCCTTGGACAAAGAATCTGTTCACAGCATAGAAATTATGGTCTCAGGTCAGCTCATGTGCTAGAATATACTCCGTATGCTTTAAAACAAAACCACACTATTGGCATTTGATATCTATGTAAGATGCAACCCAATGGAAGTTCAAGCTCCCAGTATTGTTTGATCAACAGACAGAAACCGTTGCATGTCTGCTAGATTTGAGGTTTTTCTATGATATGTAATAGCATCTTCACTTTTTTTTTTTTAAACAATGTTGTGCTTATTTGGTTCTAAAAAAGAAAGATGTTGCAATTTATCTATCCTTTTCTTAAAATTCTTTTAATATTTTCCCTAATGATCGAGGCAACAGTAAGGTTGCTCTATTATGAACTGGAGACCATGGGTTCAGACTGCTGAACCATTCTCTCAGTTGCAGGGATACATTAGACCCTTGCAAGACCAGCCAGTGGCAAGAGCCTTCTAATGGGCCATTCTTATATATGTGTGTCTCTCTGTGTGTTACTTTCTCTTATGGACTTGCAGGGTCGGCAGACATATAACTTGGTTAGTGTAAATCTTCCAGCAAGTTTTCATTATTGGTAATGGCATTTTTGAACTTTACAACTTTTTTCAGTTTATCTTACTTGAGCGAAGACTCCAAGCGGTACTAAAAGTACAGTCTCAGGCAAGTTCTACATTCTGCTTTCTGGTGGCTACCAGCAAGCATTCTTGCCGTTACTATGTTGTGCCTTGGCTCAATATTTTTTGCTTTTTGGTGCCTTCTATATTTTGCACGATGAAACTGATATTCATCGTAAGTTTAAAAGTCAAAAATATAATCTTTCCAATCGAAAAGAAATCCTAATTTTCTTATTGGGATGTATACTGTATGTGTAAGCTCTAAGCTTTTTGTGAGTATTACCTGTTGCAGGTTTATTTACAAGTTCAAATGGTCTCGAGAATACTTCTTCATTTTTTGTTGGCTCAATCTTTCCTACGGCTCATAGTCTTGGATTACGGACGTGATTACTATGGCAAGACTTGCACATATTAGACCCTTTCCCTCGCAGTTTAACATTGTTGTCCTGGAGGTGCATAAACAAAAAAATTCTGATTTCCAAGCCTTAACTTGGTTTTGATTTGTATTTTCGGTATGGCATGGCATCTTGAAAACTGCATTTTTATGATTACTTTTATAGTGAAGTATATGAGGCATGGCATCTTGAAAACTGCATTTTTTTTTATTACGTTTTCTGTTTAAATTTGCTGCACTAAATTTCAAATAACGAAACTCTACGTTATGTATGGATGTTCGGACTTAAAATATAGTCCTTAGATACCAAAAAGAGTCACATTTAAACCTTCTCAAGTCAACTTGACATATATCCTAAATGTATATTTGATATATTTGATGTTGATGTACTTGGTTTTCAAAATTATACACAATAAATTCAGATTACCTTTAGCTTAGCGTACGGTGTTGTAGTTTTTTTCTCGATAAAGGGGAGAATGTCTCATAAGTTCTAAAAAAGTTTCATAATGCCCCATAAGTTCTTTTTAAATACAGTATAATATAATTCTGCATAAAAACTTATGAGACATTTAAATTAATGAAGAATTTGAGGGGAAGTGATTTATCCTTGAAGGAACTTATGGGTAAAATTTCCTTTTTTTCTCTTAAACTAAGTGAAAGATTGTGAAATATCAATGGAAAGTGATGAAATTGACTTTGAAAAGTCAAAATTAGGCTCTTTTATAGGGATGGAAGGAGCATAGTACGGGCAGGTTAGGCAATTTCGACCCGTTACCCACTAATCCGCACGGCACAACCCACTAATTACCTGACCCGTTAAGTTAGTGGGTTGAACGGGTCACCCGCCTCAACCCACTAAACTTAATGGGTCGACCCGTTTCAACACGCAAACATAAATAGCCAGAATTAATGAATCTAAGACATCCGGTTCGAAAAATAAAATGGGTGGTCCGCCTCAACCCGCTGACCCGACCGTTTCAACCCTACACATTTGACCCGGTAACTCAAACGGGTTGTAGCGGGTCGACCCGTTTCAACCAGCAAACCCAATCCAACCCAACCCGCACAATTGCCAGGCCTGGCCTAGTAGGGGGGTTGAAGTTGCTGGCAGGAGTTGTTTGTTACGCGACACCAACTTTTCTGCTTGCTGATGGCCTCTGCTCGAAAGGATCTTATTTATAGTTGAACTTGAATTTATTTTTGCGATAAACAATTATTAATGTATAGTTCCTCCCCTTCTTACATATAGTGAAGTATATTTTTTACTTTTTCCCCCTTTTAACTTTACCAAAAAGAATTTCATAGTTTTGCACTTGTTCTGCTTGCTCCCCTCTCCTCATTTCTCTCTCTATACATGCTTACATACATGCACACACATGTGTGTGTGTGTTTGTGAGAGTGAGAGTGAGAGTGAGAGAGAGAGAGAGTATTGTTTTCGTTTTTCATGTTCAAAATGCCTTGATGCCATTTGGCACCATGCTTTGTGTAATGGCTATGTGCTATCTTTAAACTATCGAGAGTCCTTTTTCTTTTAGATGATATCATCTCTACACCATGTACAAGTGTTAATAAAACTGTTTGTGTCTGTGTGTGCGAGAGTAGCATTCTTAACTCCTGTGATTAATTCTCATCCGTCAGGTTTCTGTGAAGGTACTCGAGTATTATATAAAACTTCAAAGGCCAAGGCCTGAGATATGGCAAACATGAACTTTTGCGACCTTTCACTGCATCAAGTGGGAGAATAACCAGCAGAAACTTCAGTACAATTGGTGTCATATGAAGCCGTTTTCGAGAAGATAGTGAACGGAGGTTGTAGTTGATATTCAGTATGCCCATCGGGTTGACTCTGAAAATTAAGAGTGTTCTTCTTTGGCAGTAACATTTTCAAGGTAATACACGTGCATCTTGATAAGTGTATTTTTTATGGTTACATAGTTCTGTTTGAATTTATTTGCACTAAACTTTCAGATATTGTTTTCGGGTATATGATTTAAGTATTTAATTTATGAGGTTCCGACAGAGTGGGAACAGTGAAAAAGCATGGATTAGTTGTCTTGCAGAATGTGATGAAAAGAAACAGTTGAGATGTTCTATTTGCTTCGTTCTTTATTGTCTAGAATTGATTCTACTGGTCAGGGGCCGAATGCAGGCGCGCATCCAGGATTTTGGAACCGCGTGGGCTTGGTATTTAAAAAATATTATAAACAATAATAATAGTGAAAAATAACTTCATATATATAAAAAAAGTTACATATAGTCGGTGACTTAGGTAAAAAAAAAAATCAAAATTCTGAGGTGGGCTGGAGCCCACCTCAAATACCCCTAGATCCGCCCCTGGCCGAATGTGTAACTGCTAAGGTTAGACCACCTTTTGGAGTACTGAGGTTCGGTGTTGTCTCTCATCTCAAGTGATTCAGATGTTAACTCCTCAGCAACTCTGTGTGTGTGTGTGTGTGTTTCTGGTGTCACTTACCTTTTGTGATCTATAAAGTCTTTAGCCAACTTTCATCAAGTCAAGCCTGAAAATTTACTCTTTTCCTCCGTATAATTGATACTCCCTCCAGGACGGAGTAAGAGGCCTACCTTGGATTTACACGCTTATTTAGAAAACATTAAAAAAAAAATAAAAAAAATTCAAGTGAGTTTAGGAAATAATTGTCCAAAACACTTTTTATAGTTCAAGTGGGTAAGAAATAGGTTAGTTAAGGAGTGTACATGGTTCGGTCCAAACCGTGGTTCAGAACCGAACTAAACCAAATCACGTGGTTTAGTTCGGTTTTCAAGCAATAGTGGTTTAGTTCGATTCCAAAAATTATCAAACCGTGTGGTTCGGTTTAGTCCGCAGTCTGCACCCCCAAACCACGGTTCGAGACCGCGAGCTCGAACCACCAAACGGAATTGATAAATCAAACCACCAAACCGTTCAATATTAACCTTAGATATGCATATCTTTCATCTGCACCTCACATTTAGATTTAAAAACCTCTAATTCTATTCATGAATTTTAGCTCATAACCCTTTTTCCTTGTGGTTAATCTCCCGATAATAATGTTAATTCACTTTTTAGCACATACCATTACAAGTACTCAAATGACTTGTTGTTATCATAAACATTGAAGCACAATTTCATTTAAATTTTGAATCTCTTCTGTATGCTATGTCTGAAAAATTCAAACAAACATGACAATGAATTGTGTAGTCTGAAACCATGTTCTAATTAATGATTTAAGCAGTATTCGATTTCATGATTTGAACCATGGTTTAAACCGCGGTTCAGACCATAAATTCAAACCGCGGTTCAAACCAAACCATCGTGGTATGGTTCAGTTCGGTTTGAAATTTTTTTCATGGCTCGGTATGGTTTGAGATTTTTCCAAACCGATAGAGGTTCGGTCTGTAAATTGGCCTAAACCAAACCAAACCATTTACACCCCTTGGGTATTTCGTAATTATACAAGCAGTATAATGGTAAAATTGTTCATAACATGCCATATTGGGAATGAGACTCTTACTTTGGGATATACAAGGAAAGTAGGACTCTTACTCTGGGACGGAGGGAGTCGTTAAGGTACTGATTAAGTTTTACATACTGTAAGTTCGAAAGTGGACAGTCGGAGGGTCTTAAAGAGTGTATTTTTGGTTACTCATTTTGGTCTGGAGAGAGCACAAAAGTTGTCGTCATGGTTCTGCAATATTCAAGTTTTAAAGAGCATCTCTTTTTTTTTTTTAATTTTCTTTTTCATACATCACAGGTTTGCAGAGTAGAGATCGATGATAGCTGTTTCAGCCATGGAGCAAAGTTTTCCTAATATAAGTGAGTTGTTCTCTTCGGAACTTATAGTATGCTTTGTCGACACTCATGTCTTTATTTGAAAAGAGATTCCCAAGGGCGTTTATATTAGAATAAATGAGGGTTAGACGAAGTCAATCAAAACAGGGAAGAGAGGAATTGAATTGAAGAAGAGAAGAGGGCGTTGAGAGAGAGAAAGAACCTATGTGTGATATAGGAAGAGAAGAACCGTCTCCAATAATGACGTCGTCACTGCCATTGTAGGGTGTGTGTAAGGCAAGGTTGGAAAGGTTATTGGTGATGTGATTGGTTGCACCACTGATCATCTGCCCCGAAGTTTTACAAATGCCTAAGTATTAGTTAGATGCAAAGTAGCAAACCGGAATTTGTAACTTGATCCAGATGAAAATAAATATAACTCGGGTTGTTTTTTTTTCCGCAGGATTTCTTCCAAGAAATTGAATAGTATCCCACCCTCGAATGACTCGTTCAGGTTCCAGATGTATTATGACTACGCATATCTTACCTACTCCCGGTAGTCCATCTTTTCTCTTTGGTTTGTGCCTCAAAAAATCTCAGATAGGTAATAAATCAAAGTGGCTCGTGATCAGGTTGTTTGAAGCTTCGGTCGTGTTGGGCTCGAGTCTAGCTTGAATGTGATTTTCAGCTTGAAAAATAAACCTTGCACGACTCGCCCCGGTAAGCTCAATAGTTGCAAAATCTTTGCTTTATGTGCGTGTTTGTGTGTGTTGTAATACGTTCATGGGCTCCTTAAACTTGGTTAGGAAGATAAGGTCCGAGAAATCTCTGTAACTGCAAGTTTTGATTTACTGTAACCATATTTTATGGCAGGTTTGTCGAAGAATCGACTTTTTTTTTTTGATATCTCAGGTTCCCAGCTTCGCCGGATTAAGTCCGAATTAAGTCCTGGACCATCAGTCATCGGCCCCTCAGTCAGTGACGGACCCAGGAATTTTTTTTAGTGGGTGCCAAAAGTTGAAGAGTAACAAACTCATGGTCTTTAATAAGCAAAAAAAAAAAAAAAAAACTAACAAATTAATAAAATTATACGTGAACCTCAGACAAGCAGAAGTTCCTTCAAAGATGCCCTACTATTGAACCTCATGTACATAGTGTTTACAAGACCAAAAAGAAAACAACTATAGCAATAGCTGAAATGGGTTCAACTTGAACAAAAAAAAGGCACCAAAAGTCACAAAACACCCATAAAACTAGTTACAAAAGAGGTGTTTAATCTAATACTTAACACTTAGATGGAAGTCTTCGATTTTTCATAAGCTGAAACTGTTGAATTACGGCTTCATTGCTTATGGTATCAAAAATCTCCTTCTCTATGTACGTTACCATGCAGTCGTTCATCCAATCATCTTCCATTTCATTTCTAAGGTTACTCTTCAAAAGCTTCATTGCAGAAAATGCTCTCTCCACAGTGGCAGTTCCAACAGGTAAAATTAATGCTAACTTTACTAGTAAATACACCAGCGGATAAACACCATTTTTCTTCGGCTCAACCATTTTTTCCGCAAGCTCTCCAATCCCTTTCAAAACATATGTATTTTATTCATAATAATCGATTGATTACATAGTAAAATCATCGCTTAATATTACATACGTAGTAACTAACTAATTTACTTGGTAACTACAACTGTTACCCGAAATCATATCATGATTCGGTCCTAAAATCTTAACCGAACAGTCAGCACCAAAGTGAACTGTGAATGGCGAGACCCGACCATTCAGTTTTAGTTTTGACCGACTCTTTATTCGAAGCTCCACCCGGTTATTTTGCAAATTTTTAAGAAAATTTCTTAAATGTTGCGGTGGAAGTCTAGCTCGACTATCCACCGCAACAAAAAAAGAAATCTGTTTTGATGGCGACGACACACTAAATTTCTCCAAATGTGCCGTCCCAAAAAGACTTTTGCCATAGTAAAAGGACGCCGAGGGGTTAAGAAACGTTAACCCGTCGGCGTCCTCTGTAGTGAAGGCTATGTAAAGGTTGGTGTCACCTGTGTTTGTTACATTTAATTCAAACTTGGACACCGATACTCGCACAGCTTCGCCGGCTGAATAAACTAGGCCGTAGAAAATTAAAAACAATATAAATAATATTGCACATATTGCAACAATTGCCCAAATGGCAATTTTGCGATAGGGAACAAATGTCAAGTGGGCGAATTCTTGACGACATGAAATTGCAAGTATGTGTAATTGTGGTTGGAGACCCTTGTTGTTTTCTTGATTGATCTCGATTCTCGGGTATGATTTTTTTGGGTAGGAAATAAAGGCAAACCGAACCATTTACACCCCTGTTCATGTGTGTACGTGCATGTAATTGTGTAAGCGAATGTGTATTTGTGTTCTCCACAAGCTGGTGGACAATCTAAACCTTTTCCATGAAATGAAAATTATGAAAAAAGCAGTGACACAGTTAACCATCTAATAGAAAATGTCATAATTTTCTAAAAATGTTACAAAGTTAACTGAATACACAATCTAATCATATAAATGCATACTTCTTATGTTAGCTGAATACACAATATAATCACGGCATTGCTTCATCAAATGGTAATACCAAAAACTAAAATCAATGAAAGCAGTTTTTATTTTTTGTTTTTTTCCTTTTATTGTTTCTCAATGAAATCAGTTTTTATCTTTTTCTAAAGTAGTATATTAATATAGGACGGAAATCAGTCTCTTTGTAGGTTAATTGCCATTTTTTTGGGGATAGTGGTAGAAGTTAAGTTAAAAATCGGTCTCTTTGTTGATTAATTGCCATATTTTTTGGATAGTCTAGTTTTTCTGTGTAAAGTCGTGGTTTTAATGTTGATAGGAAAAAAAATCGAGTGTGGTATTGGTCCATCGGGCCACTTGATGCTGTTTAATGAAACACTTTAAACTATAACAGTATCTATTTGTGAAAAATGTAATTGTGGAAGCGAGTGTGTACTTGGGTTTTGTAATGAATGAATTTTTAATCTAAACCTTTTCCATGAAAGTGATGCTATGTGAATCAGAGAATTATCAGGATTTGGATAGTGGTGTATGATTCAAGTATTTGGAGGACATGGATGGTGACATAGCTAACCATCAAACGAAAATATCATAATTTTCTAAAAATGTTACAAAGTTAATTTAATACACAATCTCATCATGAAATATTTTCATCCAATGGTAATACCTAAAATGAGTTTTTATAAAAGTTTGCACTCAATATTTGAAAGTCTATTAAGAAAATTTCATATAAATGACCTCTCAACTCATAAGCTAGCTGCACTAACCCAACTCTCTCTCTCTCTCTCTCTCTCTCTCTCTCTCTTCCCTTGCAATTTCATGTCGTCAAGAATTCGCCCACTTGACATTGATGTGGAGGCGTTGCCTCCACATCGCCCCCCTCCAAGACCTGTCCCCTATCGCAAAATTGCCATTTGGGCAATTGTTGCAATATGTGCAATATTATTTATATTGTTTTTAATTTTCTACGGCCTAGTTTATTCAGCCGGCGAAGCTGTGCGAGTATCGGTGTTCAAGTTTGAATTAAATGTAACAAACACAGGTGACACCAACCTTTACATAGCCTTCACTATAGAGGACGCCGACGGGTTAACGTTTCTTAACCCCTCGGCGTCCTTTTACTATGGCAAAAGTCTTTTTGGGACGGCACATTTGGAGAAATTTAGTGTGTCGTCGCCATCAAAACAGATTTCTTTTTTTGTTGCGGTGGATAGTCGAGCTAGACTTCCACCGCAACATTTAAGAAATTTTCTTAAAAATTTGCAAAATAACCGGGTGGAGCTTCGAATAAAGAGTCGGTCAAAACTAAAACTGAATGGTCGGGTCTCGCCATTCACAGTTCACTTTGGTGCTGACTGTTCGGTTAAGATTTTAGGACCGAATCATGATAAAAGTTGTAGTGACCAAGTAAATTAGTTAGTTACTACGTATGTAATATTAAGCGATGATTTTACTATGTAATCAGGTGATTGAACACACGGGGGTGATGGCTCTTCACAACTTAGACTCTTGAAATATCTTTTCATAGTTTCAACCTTCAAGTATAACAAAATAAACTAGTCAAAAATAAGATTATACATAGATTCATACAAAATATGGTACCAAATATACAATCACAAGTAATGAAAACTAGAGTCCAAGATAGCAAAATAAAGTCTAAGAATAATGAAAAAGAAAATATAATTTCAATAGTAAGATTTACCTTTTTTCTAGAAATTGAAGAGTTAGATTATTTCAGTTACAAATTAGCTCTTGTTTGTCCTTCTTTGACCCTAGAATCACAAGATTGAACACAAAATTCAGAAAATAGAGTAAAAAAAAAAAAACCCAAATAAACCCTAGAAATAATTGGAGTAATTTCACAATGAAATCTTGAAAACATCATCCTCAAATCACTCCAAAATATCCGAATTCGAAGTAATTGATGATATAATCTGAAATAATGAACATAAAAAAAGATTTGAATAAAAAATAATTTGTCTTACCTTTTGGCATTTTTGAATGTTCAGTCAAAGAAATTGAGTTTGTTGAGAGAAATCGAGAGCCCAAGCTTCTTAATCGCTACGCTTTTCTTTTTCTTTTCTCTTTTCTCTCTCTAAGACTCTACGCTTTTCTTTTTCTCGAAAATTTGTTTTATTGTTTTAACTTGGAAGCAGTGACGGAAGAGGAATCCAACATAAATAAAAAAAGAATTTTTTTTTTTTGAAATTCCAGTGGGTACCATGGACCCCACTCGTGTCTGAGTGGGTCCGTCCCTGCCCTCAGTGATGGAAGAGGTAAATCGCGGGATATGCCCAAGTTGGTCAGGGTGGCAGAATCGACTTTCTTTGCTTTTATGGCAGGTTCATCAAAGAAGCGACTTTCTTTGCTAGATTTTGGCTTGTTGGCTGAAGTAACGACATCGTTGGCGACATGTATATCCAAGTTTTCGGTGACCAAATTTGAATTTTTTTTCGGACTTTCGGATGGAGGCAATAATAATATCAAGTAAACAATCGATATTACTGGTAAATTTTCATAAATGGTCAAGTAAAATTCTACATGTAGTAAAAGTTTTGACAATTTTCTGGACTGAGAGATGAGGTATTACCAGGATTTGGGTACGTGTTGTTCGACTGCACAACAGTTTTGCCGAATTATAGGGCGCGGATGCGACGTGTATGGTGGGGATGCGACGAGAAGCGATCAAACTGGTAGGATATGACGAGCTGAGTGAAATGACCAAAATGTCATTAATGAAAGTGAAAATGACCGAAAATCACACCTTATTAATTAATAACAAAATCTAAAAAAAAAAAACTTTTTTTTATTTCTTAAAATAAGGAAAAATCTGCTCTTATGACTTGTTAAATGTTAGGCTCCGTTTGTTTGGGTGAAAATATTTTTCGAAAAACGTTTTCTCAATTTTTCGGTGTTTGATAACCATCGAAAAATAAATTCAGCGATTTTTTTTTGGTTAATGAAAAATAGTCTTGTTTCCTAATGAAAATGACTTTCGAATTTCTTCTACTCAAAACATTATCGAAAAATATTTTTTAACACCATCACCCTCCCAAACCTCACCCCCACTCACCCACACACCTCCCTCCCCCACCACCCTAACCTTCCCTTAACCCCCACTCCCTCCCCCCCCCCATTAATTTTTTTTTTAACTTATATTAAAATTATTTTAACAACTCCCATGAACGCCCCTACCACATTCCCCACCCTCCCGTCATTTTATTTTATTTATATTAAAATTATTTTTTAGCAATTCCCTCAACCATCCCCACCCTCACACCCTATCCTACCCACCTCTCAATTGCTCACCAACCCACCCCAACCCCTACCTTCACCTTACCTACCCACCCCATTTCCAGTTTTCCACTACTCTACTCTATCCTAATCTTAACCCCTATCTCACCCTCTTCCCACCACCTACCCTATCCCTATTCCCCCCGCATCCACCTACCATACCTACCCCATTTTGTGTTTTCATCAGAAAATGTTATTATTAGATTTTTCTCACACATGAAATTATTTTTCTTTAGATTTATCAAACAACTGAATGTCATTTTCTGAAAAACATTTTCATTTTCAGAAAATATTTTCCAGAAACCATTTTTCGGAAAATGTTTTCCCCAAAACAAACGGAATCTTAGTCTCTTTTAATAAAAAACAATTTCCTCAATAATTAAAAATTAGTAAAATCACACCTTATTAATTAATAACAAAATTTTAACAATTACTTCAATATATTAATTTTCTACAAAAAAAGATCATTTCTTTTTTTTTTCCTTTCTAATTTTTACTTATTCACCACCATCTCTCACCGCCACCCCACTTATCCACCACCTTCCAACTAAGTTGTCCCATCACCACCATCCACCATTTCCAAACAACCCATACATAAAATTCCACACTAAATTTCTTACAATTACAACAAATCAACAACCCATTTCCAAAAAACTCACATCCAAATTCAAAATCAAACCAACTTCAAAAATAAAACAAATTCTTAATTTGAATTATAGGAAGAATTATTTCAAAAAAAATCCACATCCAAATTCAAAATCAAACACAACTTAAAAAATAAAACACTCTAGATGTAATTCTTCTCTTGTTATACAAAATAACCAAATTATTGGAAGAATTATTTCCACCAAAAACGAGATCTGTTGATCTTCCCTTCCTCTGGCGAATCCTCAGTTTTCGGCTACTCAACATCGTCGATCTAGTTTTCTTCTCTTTGAATAATTTGAATTTCGTATTGATTTAATAGATCTGATTTTTTTTTTTCTCTCTTCGTAAAGGGTTCCTTAAAGAGTGGCGACGGCCATGGAAGAAGGTGGGGGCGGCTATGAGGTGGGGAAGAACGAGTGTGGGTGGGGAAGAAAGAGTCATGTTTTCTTTTTTATCTTTTAACCCTAAATTGGTTGATTAGTTTATAATGATTTGAAGGGAGGGCTTTGTAAGTTAATATTTCAATTTTTAGGTTTATAGTTTGTTATTTTGCAATTTCTTCCATTCTATTTCACATCCGCTAATTTTGACCAAGTCTAGTGCCATGCCATGTCAGCATTTTTATGACGTCAGCAAGCCAATTAGGCAAATTTAACAATATTTTGGACGGAAAGATTACAGTGTCCTAATCTCTACACATTTTTCTTAAGTACGAGGGTTAATATGGTATTTAACTTGTATAAGGGTATATCTGAATCATTAACCCTTTATAGGGGTGTATTTCTACATTTTCCCGTGTTAGCCCATTATAACCTTACGATTTTATTTGGTTAAAATTGTCACACCTTATTTATGAATCGCAAAATTTTATAAAAAACCTTAGTTTTTTTTAAACTATACAATAAGTTGGCTTTTAAGACTTTAAAAATATCAGTTCATCCGTTAAAACTGTCAACTTATTATAATTGTAATATCTAATTATTTTAAGTTGTAAACTAGAATTTTTTTTTGTTAATTAAAATTGTTAGTTCGTTAGTTAAATTGTTAGTTCATCAGTTAATACCTTAGTCAAATATGCGATAAGAGAGAGGCATTAATGAATTAACAGTTTTAACTGCCCAACTAACAATTATAAATCCTTAAAAAAAATTGTAGTATATATTTCCTCCGTTCAATTACAAAAGACACAAGATGAGATTTGCACAAAAATAAAGAAAATGTATAGTGCAGTAAGTGTTGTGAGTGTGAAAAGTGAAGTAGGAGATAAAAAGTAGGGTATGGAATAGTAGGTGGATAAAGATGTGAGTATGACAAGTAAGTTTTATGAATAAATAAGTACTAAAAACTTTCCTTTTTAAGCTTGCATCTTTTGTAATGAAACATCAAAATGGGACTTTTGTGTCTTTTTTTAATGGGACGGAGGGAATACATAAAATGTTTTTCTATAAGACTTACTCTTTAATATGTAGCGGAAGTTTTTTTTTTTTTTTTACTAAATAAATATATTTTCTTAAAACTTATCTCATTTGTTACAAAATGAATGATCATTTTTAATTTAAGGATCATTCTGAAATATTAAATTTAATAGACTAAAATTATAAACATTATGCCAAAATTTTACAAAAAACACGTTTTTCTTTAAGATTAGAAAAAACGTGTTTTGATTCCTCCGCTAGTGCCAGTGTTAGAGTAACAAAGTGTCAGTGTAAAGAGTGTCATTGCATGTATTATTAAGTGTCAGTGTAAAAAAGTGTCAGTATTAGTTTAACAAAATGCCAGTGTAAAGAGTGTCAGTGCATGTATTATTAAGTGTCAATGTTAGTGTAAAATAATGTCAGTATTAGTGTAACAAAGTGCCAGTGTAAATAGTGCCAGTGCATATATTATCAAATGTCAGTGTTAGTGTAAAAAAATGCCAGTGTTGTGTTAGTGTAACAAAGTGCCAGTGTAAAGAGTGCCAATGCATGTATTATTAATTGACAATGTAAAAAAGTGTCAGTGTTAGTGTTAAAAGGTGTCAGTATTAGTGTAAACAAATGCCAAGAGTACCAGTGCATGTATTATTAAGTGTCAATATAAAAGAGTGCCAATGTAGGGTAAAAAAGTGTCAGTGTTAGTATAAAATAGTGTCAATGTGTATTATTAATTGCCAGTGTAAAAATGGTTTTTCATTAAATTAGAAAAAAATGTGTTTTTTATAAAACCAACTCAAACATTATTCACTTTCAAAATTTTAATTTTTTCAAAAATATAATGAAATTATGAAAAAAAAATTAAAAAATTGAAAAAAATAATTTAGAAACAAAATTTTTTGATAAAAAAATTTCAAAAAATCATTTATTTTTGAACAAAAATAATAATTGAATTTGGAAAAAGAGGATATTAGCACCGGAAGTATCTTTACCCTAGTCTCCTACTCCTAGAGGGAAAGATATACAATTAAGTCAAACCTGAGGGGCTGAGGGGGAACTATAAAATTGATCTAAGAATCAAAGTACAACACCAGACAACAAGAGAGAAGCGGAGGGGGGACGAAATTAGGGTTCTCATCTCCCGCTATCTTCGTCAATTTACTCCGGCGAATTTCTTCAATTCGGTATGAATTTTATTGTTTATCGTGCTATGCTTGCGTAAATTCCGGTTTTTGCTATTAGTTTTGATCGATTTGATTTTTGAATGAATGTGGATTAGATCTACCTGTTGTTAATGCGATATTTGTGTTTTAGATTTTGTAGGTTTTGCTGAAACTTGGAAGTGAATTGAGAGGGTTTAGGGTTTGAATAATAGTTGTTTGTGTTGTGTAATTGTTTTGAGTTTGGTATGGAGGAGGTTAAGCATAAAAGTAAGAAGGAGGATTTGGGGAAGGAGGAGGAGTCGAAGAAAAGTCGTAGAGAGAGGGAGAGGAATGGAGAGAGACATAGAGATAAAGACCGGGAGAGGGAGCGGAAGAAAGAGAGGGAGAGGGAAGGGAGTGTTGATGTTAACCACAGGGAGAGGGAGAAGCATAAGGATAGGCATAAGGATAAGGAGAGAGAAGGGAGTGTTGATGATAAGTACAGGGAGAGGGAGAAGCAGAAGGATAGGCATAGGGATAAAGAAAAGGACAAGGATAGGTTGAGAGGCAAGGATAGAGATAGGGATGAGAAGGAGAAGGAAAAAGAGAAGCAGAAAGAGAGTAGAGAGAGGGAGAAGGAAAAAGAGAAGGAGAAAGAGAGTAGAGAGAGGGAGAAAGAAAGAGAAAGGGAACGAGAAAAAGAGCGTGCCAGGGAGAAGGAAAGAGAAAGGGAACGGGAACGAGAAAAAGAGCGTGTTAGGGAGAAGGAAAGAGAAAGGGAACGGGAACGAGAACGAGAAAAAGAGCGTGGTAGGGAGAAGGAGAAGGAGAAAGAGAGGAGGGAAAAGAAAGAACGGGAGAGAGAAGAAAGGGAAAGGGAGAGGGAGAAGGAAAGAGAAAGAGAGAGGAGCAGAGATAAGCGTAGGGAACTGAAGAGGGATCACAGTGGTGATGATGATGATGATGCTAAAGAGCGTGATAGAAAGAGGAGTAGGAGGGAGGATGATTACAAGGCAAAGGACCGTGAACACAGTGGCAAGTCATCCAGCCGGCGTAGGGAGGTTAGTGAAGATAGAATTCCTACTAAGAGGGGTGATGAGGACTCGTTAGACAAGATAGAAGAGAAGCCACAAGAAGAGGATCCTGAGGAAGAACAACGGAAGTTGGATGATGAGATGGAAAAGAGGAGGAGGAGAGTTCAGGAGTGGCAGGAGTTGAAAAGAATAAAGGAGGAATCTGAGAGAGAAAAGCATGGAGTAGCTGCCAATGGTGATGAGCCCCAATCAGGTAAAGCCTGGACCCTAGAAGGTGAGTCTGATGATGAAGAATCTGTTCCTGTGGAGAATCCAGACGAGGGCATGGACATGGATGAACCTGTGAAACCCATGGATGAGGATGAAGATGTATTACCCGATGCTGCGGTGAATGTTGGAGTTTCTGCTTCGCAGAATGGGGATAATGATGCTGCAGATGAGGAAATTGATCCTTTAGATGCTTTCATGAATGCAATGGTATTGCCAGAAGTTTCCAAGCTGAACAATGCTGTCCCACCTGTTAAGGAAGACAAAAGTTCTGACCTGAAGAAGGATAAGGATTCTCAGAGCAATGGGGCGCAGCGTAAAAAGGGTCCCAAGAATTCTATGGGAAGGATCATTCCTGGTGAAGATTCAGACTCCGACTATACTGAAATTGAGAATGAGGAAGATCCTTTGGAGAATGAAGATGATGATGAATTCATGAAAAGAGTGAAGAAGACAAAGGTTGAAAAAGTATCGATCGTTGATCATTCAAAGATTGATTATCCTCCGTTCCGTAAAAATTTCTATATCGAGGTAAAGGAGATACAGAGGATGACTTCTGAAGAGGTTGCTGCTTACAGGAAGGAACTGGAATTGAAGTTACATGGAAAGGATGTGCCTAAGCCGATTAAAACCTGGCACCAGATAGGACTTACGACAAAAATGTTGGAGATAATTAAGAAACTCAATTATGAAAAGCCAATGTCAATTCAAGCTCAGGCGCTACCCATAATAATGAGTGGTCGAGACTGCATAGGTATTGCAAAGACAGGTTCTGGGAAAACATTAGCTTTTGTTTTGCCAATGTTGAGGCATATAAAGGACCAGCCACCATTGATGTCTGGAGATGGTCCTATTGGTCTTATAATGGCACCTACAAGAGAGCTTGTCCAGCAGATCCACAGTGATATAAAGAAATTTACCAAATTTTTGGGTCTCAACTGTGTACCTGTATATGGAGGTTCTGGTGTTGCCCAACAAATTAGTGATTTGAAAAGAGGGGCCGAAATTGTAGTATGTACTCCAGGCCGGATGATTGATATACTATGTACGAGTGGCGGGAAGATTACGAATTTGCGCAGAGTCACTTATTTGGCCATGGATGAGGCAGATCGAATGTTTGACATGGGTTTTGAACCCCAAATCACAAGAATAGTTCAAAATACTCGTCCAGACCGCCAGACTGTACTGTTTTCTGCCACTTTTCCTCGTCAGGTTGAAGTATTGGCACGCAAAGTGTTGAACAAACCTATAGAAGTACAGGTAGGTGGGAGGAGTGTTGTCAATAAAGACATAAGTCAGTTAGTTGAGGTAAGACCAGAGGAGGATCGGTTTTTCAGACTGTTGGAGCTGCTTGGAGAGTGGTACGAGAAGGGTAAGATTTTGATTTTTGTCCACTCACAGGAAAAATGTGATGCTTTATTTAGGGATTTGCTCAAGCATGGATATCCCTGCCTGTCACTGCACGGGGCTAAGGATCAGACTGACCGTGAATCAACCATTTCTGATTTCAAGAGCAATGTCTGCAACTTACTGATTGCGACAAGTATTGCTGCCAGAGGTTTAGATGTCAAGGATCTTGAACTGGTGATCAACTTCGATGTTCCAAATCACTATGAAGATTATGTTCATCGAGTTGGTAGGACAGGTCGAGCTGGGAAGAAAGGCTGTGCTGTTACTTTCTTATCCGAGGAAGATGCCAGATATGCTCCAGATCTTGTTAAAGCTTTGGAACTGTCGGAGCAAGTTGTTCCCGATGATCTTAAAGCTCTTGCTGATGGGTTCATGGCAAAGGTAAATCAGGGCCTTGAGCAATCCCATGGGACAGGTTACGGTGGAAGTGGTTTTAAATTCAACGAGGAGGAAGATGAGGTGAGACGAGCGGCAAAGAAAGCACAGGCTAAAGAATATGGATTTGAGGAAGACAAGTCTGATTCAGAAGACGATGATGATGGAGTGCGAAAATCTGGAAATGACCTCTCTCAGCAAGCTATGCTCGCTCAAGCTGCTGCCCTTGCTGCTGCAACTGCCGCCTCAAAAGCTACTGTGGCCCCCACAGTTAATCAATTGCTTCCAAATGGTGGATTACCTGCTTTGTTGCCAAATGTCTTTGGTCAAACATCAGTTGTGTCTGGACCCACTATGTCGATTGGTGCAAATGATGGGGCTGCAGCCAGGGCAGCAGCACTGGCGGCTGCAATAAACTTGAAGCATAACTTAGCTAGGATTCAGGCTGATGCTTTGCCTGAACATTATGAAGCAGAGTTAGAGATCAACGAGTTTCCTCAAAATGCTAGGTGGAAGGTCACGCACAAGGAAACGCTGGGTCCAATATCTGAATGGACCGGAGCTGCCATTACGACCAGGGGTCAGTATTTTCCACCTGGTAAAATAGCGGGACCAGGGGATCGAAAGCTTTATTTGTTCATCGAGGGACCTACAGAGCAATCTGTCAAGAGGGCCAAAGCAGAATTGAAACGAGTCTTGGAAGACATCACAACCCAAGCATTCTCTCTTCCAAATGCGCAACAAGGACGATATACTCTGTAGTATAAGAACCAGCTCCAGTACCTTGGCATCCGGTGAATTTTCTTGCCCAAACTGCATTTGTGGTAGTTAATGCTATATTCTAATTTCTGAAATCAAATATTCTTTTCATCCTCATTTATATTTTGAGAGGTGGGATATGATGTGGAATTGTATCAGATATACATTGCTGTATACATATGCGATCTTATTGACATTTATTTTTTCTCTTGATGTAGACACAGGAAGATAACATTGGGTATGATATTATCAGGCAATTCCCTTACTGGTTGATAATGGATTCTTGATCCTCCTTATGTCTCTCATACTTAGAAATTTTTATCTTATAGTTCCATGCTTTTCTGTGTTATTTGTTAATATATTTGTTCTTATGCTTTCTTTGATCTTCAGAGGGGAGCTAGAGAGGTAAGAAAAAACAACATAGACATTTATTTTTACAAGTTACCGCTTTTTTACGATTCCATTAATAATTGAATATCTGATTCAGCTTTGTAGAGTGGTACAGATGTAACCCTTGTGCTTGAGTTATTGCCTTTGTTGAGACAAAGGTACCAAGTTTCTTGTATGGAGTGTTCTGATACAAGATTGAAGTTGAAGTATCGGTATATGTCGTAATGTGTTTAGCACCATGGATTACGCAATATTTGAAATATGTGCTTTCTCTGCTCTCTCTAGTAAGACTTAGTCTCGTTCGTTTCTCTTTCTACGTATGATCAAAATGTCTTTCCTTGTTACAGGTGGATGGCAATTATCGTGGTTGCTTCAACTGTTGCTAAAATACAAGTAATATTCGCTCAAATTTTAATTTTAGATTTTTTTCCTTTTGATGTTTGATCCGATTGCAGATGAATTATATTTGCAGGTTTGATTTCGAGAGGCATTCTGAAGTCGTGACCTTCCCGTTCCATGCAAGTTTGCAACTGAACCTAGTGGACTGCAACTTTTGTTTATTGTTGTTTCTTTTGCTTCCTTGGATGATAAACCATAATATTTGATTTTTGTATGGATGTTTCAACCTCCATGCATCGTCCCATGTTTGGGGGTCGATTTGGCTCTTTGGTCTACATTGTTTCGTTTCTGGGAATGCCTTATTTCTTCTGTTCTGGGGCATTTTCCCACCTTGATAGTTTCGTGATTATCTTTTGCGAATTACCTGTACCCTTGCTCGGTTCAACACTATTTGTTGATGTTAAACTTAACGAGTTCAATCTTTTTTTTTTTTGCGTGATTATCTTGTTAGCTTAGCTCTCCCTCAAGGGCGGCTCCTCGTCTGCGATTCTCAGCGTTGGATTGAAGGCTATGAGTGCCTTGGGGAAGAATTAACAGGTCGTGCCTTGTTTATTGAATTTTGCGTGAAGTATATATGCGTCCGTGGCTCACTTTTGCTGTCTCTCCCTCAGAGGCTTCATGAATTACCTTCAATGGTGCAAAAGCCATGAGTTCTTTAAGGGAAAGATTGTAAATTATTGCCATGATTGTTATAGCAATTAGCAATCTTGACTTGCCAGAGATATATCATGTAGTTTTTCTCAACAAAATATGGTAACAATAGTTCCAAAATCTTTGGTTTTTGAGGGAACCACTACTACAAAATTGTAAGAGACTCCAAAATAAATTATTGAAAGTAGGGGTGTTCACGGTCCGGATTGATCCGATTTTTGTTAAAATTTTAGAAAATCAGCACCGGATCAAATACTTCGGTTCTGTAAAAATTTAGGACCAGGGCCGGACCATTACATATAGGACCGGTCCCATCGGTCTGGTTCCACCGATTCTACAAATTACAATATAATATAATTGTTTTACAATAACAAAATCTACAAGCAAGCATATTTAAGAATCAAATTGCTGAACAATATTTCGGGACGGAGGGAGTATATGACTGTCTACAAGCAAGCATATTTAAGAACCAAATTACAATAATAAAATCAATAGTTAGGAAAGAAGAGTTCCATGTTCAACCACTTGAGCCCAACTACAAAACTTAACTAGCTAAAAGAAACATAAGGACTATTTGACAATAAAACTGGCCAAAGAAAATTAATTATTCCAAGAATTCCTATCGGTTAGAAGTAGTAAAACTCAAATTTTTAAATGTGAGAATGCTTAAGAGCGGTTTATATTTATATACGGTCCAGTCCGGTTTCGATTCAGGATCGCGTATATTTTTTTCAAAATCAGGATCAGACCAAATAATCGGTTCCATAAAATTTGGAACCAGGATCAGACCAATATAATTTTTTCATCCGATTTTTACTGGTCTGATCTGATTCTACTGATCCAGTTCAGTTCCACTGATTTTTTGTACAACCCTAAGAGTAAGTTTTGGGAGAAATCAGTTTCTCCATAAATTATAAAAAGTCCAATTTTTTTCAACTTGCAAATATTTGACGAATATAAGAGCAGTTTAAAAAAACAGGATTTTTTATAATTTAGGAAGAAACTAGTTTCTCCCAAAATATTGTGCAACCCTAATCCTAGCCTAGCATATGTTACAATTAAATAAAGCATTGTAAGAAAATCAGTGAGCAAGGTCATTCCCTAACTTAATCACACTTTTACACCTTCTGTGTGTGACTATTGGGACATGCTTACAATAAAGTGGATAAACCTTATCCACCCCAAATCAAAGAATTTAAGACACTCTTGTAGTAGCAACACTAAGACTAGTGGTCATCCCCATGAACCACTGCCAAACCTCCATGGAAGCTCTCACTCCATGGCATCACCATAAAAAGCCACCCAGATCCTACTCTACCCAATTCAGCCTTCTCAATGTTGCAGAAGCTATTTCTTCCTCTTCCAAAGCTTCTTTTTTCAAACATTCTTACACATTTGACAATTCAATCAAGCTAAATTCTTTGGCTTCAGTCAGATTAATGCATGCTTTGATCATCAAGAAGCATGACCCTGATGAAAAGATGTCATCTTTGATCACACCGTACTTGAAATTTGCTGATTTTTACTCAGCTGCACTTATTTTCTTGGTGGGTTTCCCTGAAAATTACTTGTATTGGAAGGACTTTCTTGAGGAATTCAAGAGTTTTGGGGGAAACCCATGTGAGATTTTTCGTGCTTTTGTCGAGTTGCATCGAAAAGGTGTGAGTTTTGATTGTTTAAATCTTACAATTGTGCTTAAAATGTGTGGGCATGTGATGGAAAAATGGTTGGGATTGGAAATCCATACTTATGCAATCAAAATGGGGTTTGATTTTGATGTCTATCTAAGATGTGCTCTGATGAATTTCTATGAAAAGTGTTGGGGTGTAGATAGTGCTGATAAGGTGTTTGATGAAATGCCTGACCGAGATGTTATTTTGTGGAATGAGGCAGTTTTGATGAATGTGAGGACTGAGAGATGGTGGAAAGCCTTGATATTGTTTAGAGATATGCAGTTTTTGCTTGTGGAAGCAAAAAGCTTTACATTGGCAAGGGCGTTGCAAGCTTGTGCGAAAGCGAAATGTCTTGATGAAGGAAAGCAAATTCACGGGTATGTTATTCGATCTTCGTTAGATTCAGATTTGTTGATATGCAATTCACTTATCAGCATGTACTGCAAAAACGAAAAACTTGAATTCGCTAGGTCAGTATTTGACTCGATGGAAAACATTAATCTATCTTCTTGGAACTCGATCATATCAGGTTATACTGCCCTTGGTAATCTAAATGAAGCGCGTAAACTTTTCCAAGAAATGGATAGTCTTAACATAAAACAAGACATTGTAACGTGGAATGCACTTTTATCGGGCCACTTGGCTTGTGGATCATACGAAGAAGCTTTGACCCTTTTGCAAAGAATGAAAGGTTTAGGTTTTAAGCTCGACTCAATATCCATTACTTCTGTTCTTCAAGTATTAAGCGAGTTAGGTTTATTGAAAATAGGGAAAGAAACTCATGGGTATGTGATAAGAAATGGGCATGATCACGATGTATATGTTGGGACTTCATTGATAGATATGTATGTGAAGAATGACGATTTAGCCCATGCTCAAGCCGTTTTCAGTAGTATGAAGGAAAGGACTGTTTTCGCATGGAATTCATTAATGTCGGGATATTCTTACAAGGGTCGTTCTGAAGATGTGATAAAGTTATGGAATAGAATGAGGAAAGAAGGAATCAAGGCCGATATTGTGACATATAATACCCTGATCTCCGGATATTCACAGTGGGGACAAGTTAAGGAAGCTCTGTCGATTATTCGTGAAATAAAAAGTTTGGGGTTGACTCCGAACGTCGTTTCTTGGACTGCTTTAATATCTGGCTGTTGGCAAAATGGGAACTACAGAGATGCAGTTGACTTTTTCATCCAAATGCAACAAGATGGAGTCAACCCTAACTCGACCACCATTACTATTGTTCTTCAAGCCTGTGCAGGCATGTCTCTGTTACAAAAGGGAAAAGAGATACACTGTTCGAGTATTAGAAATGGTTACGTAGAAGATGTATTTGTATCAACGGCTCTTATTGACATGTATAGCAAATCCGGCAGTTTCAAGAATGCATATCGTGTGTTTAGAAGTATACAGAACAAAACCCTAGCTTCATGGAACTCAATGATCATTGGATTTTCCCTTTATAGCCTCGGACAACAAGCAATTTCTCTTTTTCATGAAATGCAAGAAGCGGGTATGAAGCCGGATGCTATAACCTTCACCGCCCTCCTTTCTTGTTGCAAGCAATCCGGTTTGATCAAAGAAGGTTGGAAATACTTCGACAGTATGAGTACAGATTACAATATTACTCCTACGACCGAGCATTATTCTTGCATGGTGGATCTTCTTGGAAGAGCAGGGTATATAGATGAAGCATGGGAGTTCATGAAAACAATGCCATTAGTTCCAGATGCAGCAGTTTGGGGAGCTCTTTTAGGCTCATGTAAAACCCGCGATCATTTGAAAATCGCAGAAATAGCAGCAAAGAAGCTTTTTAAGTTAGAGCCACGCAACCCTGCTAATTATGTCCGGCTCATGAGTTTATACGCGATTTCTGACCGGGCTGACCATGTTGACCAAGTCAAAGACATGATGGCTGATATGGGTATCAAAAACGGACACGTTTGGAGCTGGATACAGATCGATCAAGAATTCCACCATTTTTCCGCTTTAGGAGAACCCCATCCAGATGAAGGGCGGATATATTTCGAGCTATATCATCTGATTCTTGAAATGAGGAAACTTGGGTACGTACCGGATATTAACTGTGTGTATCAGAGAATGGAGAAAGCCGAGAAGGAGAAGGTTTTGCTTACGCATACGGAGAAACTGGCGATGACGTATGGATTGATGAAGATGAGGAGAGGGGAGACTATCAGAGTGATCAAGAACACTAGGGTTTGTTTGGATTGTCATGAAATGGGCAAGTATTTGAGTTTGTTGAGTAAAAGGAAGATTGTACTGAAAGATGGTGTTAGGTTTCATGTGTTTAGTAAAGGGAAGTGTTCTTGTAATGACTGCTGGTAATGGAACTGGCCAAGGGTTGGGTTGTCGTCTTTGTAAAGTGAAATTTTTTGGAGAAATGGTATTTGTTTTGTGTATATAGAAAATACAGAAAATATAAAGCATGGACTCTATTGTATGTTATAACATTTTGTTACACAGAGTACATGTTGTATTGTTGTCTAATAACTGACACTAGGGTTGTTCGCGGTCCGGATTGGTTCGGTTTTTGTCAAAATTTTAGAAAATCAGAACCAAACCAAATACTTCGGTTCTGTAAAAATTTAGGACCGGACCGGTTCTGTAAAAATTTAGGACCAGGACCAGACCATTACATTATAGGACCGGTCACATCGGTTCGGTTCTAATGGTCTGGTTCCGGTCTGGTTCCACCGGTTCTACAAATTACAATATAACTAGTATGCCACCCGTGCGTTAAACGCACGATCAAAATTTTTTGACAAATCACAGGAACTAAATCAAAAGAGTTATTATAACTACAAAGGCCAATTTAGATTATTATTATTTTTAAAAAATAAAGTAAAAGATATGTAGCAAAAATATATAATTGCATTTCTAATAAAATTACATAATTTGATTTTTTGTTTGTTTGAAGATACTACATCCTCTAACTAATCTTTCCTTTCTCACCTGTCATCCAAATAAATTGACCACAACTTACAACTTAGATGCCTTAAGACAAATTTAACCTCCCCCATGAAAGAATTATTGTTCAAAAAAATGTCTTGCTCTTTCACATGAAACTGGTCAACAACATTTTTTTTGGGTGAACTGAAAACCTTGGTACGTCTTCTTGATGCAGTCATTTTAAGTTTCTTGGACTCTGATTTGCTTTCCATCCACCATACACTTCAGCAGTTCAAAGAATCTGATTTGCTTTCCATCCACCATTCGACCTTTACACTCTTCTCCTATAGCCAGTAACATAGAAATAATGTGATGCCTTTGAGGCTAGAGATTTATGACCGAACTTTGAATGAACAAGACTCGAAAAGAAAGCTGCTAGCTTTTCTTACAAATTCTTTAATAATCAACAACTGCCTTCAACAAAGAAATAAAAGAGTTTAAATCCTTCTCCAACCCTAAAACGAAATGACCAACAAAGTACTAAAATATCCCTAACAAAAATAAACCAAACACCAGCAATGGAAATGGAGCGGAATAAGGAAACCACGATTTGCACGATCTGCAAGCATGAGGCGGGCGCCAGACAGGGATCCATGCGGCCGCCTGGGCGGCAGTGACTAGTTGTTCCAACGACCACCGGTGAGGCGTGCGCCTGGCTTGGATGATGCGGCCGCCTGGAAGGCCGAGAGATGCTGCTGCGGTGGAGCCACATGAGGCGAGCGCCTGGAGTAGAATGGGGCGGCCGCCTGGAGCTCTGAAGCTGCAAACCCATGTTGAACTGCATCATTCTCCCCTTCTTAAGAAGGACTCGACCACGAGTCGTCATCATCCTCACCTTCGCCATGATATGCCGACAGATCAGAGACGTTGAAAGTAGCTGAAACATTGTAATGATCGGGCAAGTCAATTTTGTAAGCATTGTCATTAATTCGCTCCACTACTCGAAATGGTCCATCCGCCCTTGGCTGCAGTTTGCCAAAGCGACCCGCTGGGAAGCGTTCTTTACGTAAGTGAATCCAAACCAAGTCACCTACCTGGAAAACAACCCGCTTGCGATGCTTGTCAACTCGCTGCTTGTACTTGTTGTTTTGCTCAACGATACGTAGGCGAATCTGTTCATGAAGTGCTTTAATCTGTTTGGCACGTTCATCAGCATCCAAACTGTATTGACTAGAAATAGGGATGGGTATCAGGTCAAGGGGGCTGGTGGGGTTGCGTCCATAAACTATCTGAAATGGGCTTTTACCCGTGGTGCGGTTCTGTGAATGATTGTAAGCGAATTCAGCTTGTGCTAACGTTAAATCCCATTGGCGTGGGCTGTCCCCAACTAAGCTCCGTAACAGATTACCCAAACTACGGTTAACAATTTCAGTTTGTCCGTCCGTCTGTGGATGATACGAACTACTGAATTGTAAACGAGAACCCAACTTCCGCCACAATGTACGCCAAAAATGACTGATGAACTTGACATCCCGATCAGACGTAAGTGATTTAGGAACACCATGCAATTTGACAATCTCCTTAAAGTATAACTCCGCAACCTGTGTAGCATCAAAAGTCTTGTTGCATGATACGAAATGGGCCATTTTAGAGAAACGATCGACAACCACCATAATGGAATCCTTTTGGCGTTGAGTTCTTGGCAAACCCAAAATAAAATCTAGACTGATATCTTCCCATGGTGCTGAAGGAACTGGTAATGGAGTGTAAAGACCCGCATTAGTTTTGCGAGTTTTGGCCACATGGCAAACGCGACATCTTTCCACGAATCTAGCAACATCATGCCCCAACTTTGGCCAAAAGAACTGATTTGCCACGAGTGCTACTGTTTTATCCTTCCCAAAGTGCCCAGCTAGCCCTCCCTCATGGCTCTCTGAAATAATGAAGTCACACAACGAACACAAGGGTATGCAAAGTTTGTTTCCCTTGAACAAATACCCATCATAGACAACAAACTGAAGGAAGCTACCCATGGAACACTTCTCCCACACCTCCTGAAAATATGGATCATCCCGATACAAATCACGAAACGTGTCAAATCCAACCACCTCACAACGCATAGTAGTAAGCAGTAGGTGGCGACGGCTTAGGGCATCAGCCACGCGATTCTGAACTCCTGCCTTGTGCTTGATAACAAACGCGAAAATCTGAATAAACTCCACCCATTTGGCATGACGGAGGTTGAGTTTGTGTTGTCCTTGGATGTACTTAAGTGCCTCATGATCAGAAAACAATACGAACTCCTTCGACATGAGATAATGTTGCCAATGTTCCAAGGTACGAACAATAGCGTAAAACTCCTTATCATAGGTCGAATACTTCCTCCGTGTATCATTCAACTTTTCGCTAAAAAAGGCTATGGGTCTCTGATTTTGGCTGAGAACACCCCCAATACCAACATTAGAAGCATCGCAATGTACTTCAAAGACACCATCAAAATCAGGTAGCGTCAAAACAGGAGCAGTCGTGACCATGGATTTTAAAAGCTGAAAAGCACCCTCGGCCTCCTTTGTCCACACAAACCCACTACCCTTCAAACATTCAATGATCGGAGAAATAATGTTGCTAAAGTTTCGAATGAAGCGACGATAGAAAGAAGCCAAACCATGAAAGCGTCGAATATCATGAACATTCGTTGGTGTTGGCCAACTCGTAATTGCCTCCACCTTCGAATCATCCATCTTAATACCCTCCTTCGTAACAACATAACCCAAGAACGTTACTTGTTCAGTTAGAAAATGACACTTCTTACGATTAGCATACAATTTCTGCGTTCTCAACACATCAAAAATCTGCTTTAAGTGATCCAAATGTTGTTCTACAGACCGACTATAAACCAGAATATCATCAAAGTAAACAACAACAAACGTACCGATGAAAGGGCGAAAAATCTGGTTCATAAGACTCATGAAAGTGCTAGGTGCATTGGATAATCCAAACGGCATCACCATCCACTCATACAGCCCATCTCGAGTTTTAAAGGCCGTCTTCCATTCATCACCCGGTCTGATGCGAATCTGATGATAACCACTCCGCAAGTCAATCTTTGAAAATACCACTGCGCCATGCAACTGGTCAAGTAAATCATCTATCCGAGGGATGGGAAAACGATATTTGATGGTGATTTTGTTGATTGCTCGGCTATCCATGCACATACGCAACGTTCCTCCTGCCTTTGGTACCATCAATACCGGAACAGCACAGGGACTCATACTTTCCCGAATAACGCCCTTCTCTAGCAGTTCCCGAACTTGCCTCTCCAACTCCTCATGCTCCTTGGGCCGCAAACGGTAGGCTGCCTTGTTTGGAATTGAAGCTCCCGGAAGTAGATCGATGCAATGCTGAATATCCTCATTGGTGGCAACCCCAGAGGAATTTCATCTGGTGTCACATCACTATATAGATCTAATAGTGCTTGGACACCCGCCGGTGGTATCATATTTGACTCATTACCCTCGAGAACTACTAACACAAAGAAACCATTGTCTTGGGCCGCCTCGTCTTCAAACGCCGATCGTTAAGAAGTTGGTGACCAATCGTATCTCGAGACTTTACTTGATGTGGCCGCGTCCTTCCGAGGGTCCGGCTGGGCACAATGTAATAGACATACCATCCACCTGAAATGTGTAAGTATTCCGAAACCCATCATGCTTAACCCTTCTGTCAAACAACCATGGACGTCCAAGCAAAAGATGGCACGCATCCATTGGTACTACATCACACCAAACCTCATCCTTGTACCGTTTGCCAATTGAGAATTCAACTAAGCATCTTTTGTTCACCTTCAATTCACTACCTCTGACCAGCCATGACAACTTATACGGTTGTGGGTGCTCCACCATTTTCAACTGCAGCTTCTCGACCATTGTTGATGAAACTACATTCTCGCAGCTTCCCCCATCAATAATGACCTTACACACCTTTCCTCTAGCAGTACACTTGGTCTGAAATATGTTGTGACGAAGCCATTGCTCATCCTCCATTGCATCCACGTTCAACACTCTTCGAACCACCAAAGCTGGACCTTGATCTGCAAATACCTCTCCAGTCTCACCCTCGGGCTCATCTTCTTCATCATAAACAGGTAAGTCCTCCTCAACCAAAGCAACAACATGTCTGTTGGGACATTCGGCTTTGAGGTGACCGATCCCATGACATTTGAAGCACTTGGCTGGCTGTCTACCCCTCGGGGTGTCCGGAACAAACGTAGGCTTGGCTGCAACAGGTGCTTTAGTAGCGGAAGGAGCATCCCCTTTTTGCACATTGGAACTACTACCCCCACGAGCATTAGTCAAGTCTCTACTTTGCCAACGGTTCACAGTCTTTTTCTTCTGCAATTGTTTCTCAACCTTCGAAGCAAGGCGACAAACATCGTCGTAAGTCCAATATTGTTGCAACTGAACCACATCGGAGATATCAA
The DNA here is from genome assembly GCA_022495995.1 of Adenophora triphylla var. japonica. Classification (NCBI taxonomy): domain Eukaryota; kingdom Viridiplantae; phylum Streptophyta; class Magnoliopsida; order Asterales; family Campanulaceae; genus Adenophora; species Adenophora triphylla. Next base: position 169,465 of record JAFEMH010001366.1, on the reverse strand, counting down.
CCCGAAGACCTCCCAGAAAACGAGCAATAGTTTGTTCATCCTCCTCAGTCACATCACATCGCATACGCAACCGATCAAATTCATTGATGAACTCCGCCACCGATGAATCTCCTTGCTTCAGAGTATGATAATCAATGAAGGCTTCACACTATAATGCTCCTAAGGAACTTACGTCGCAGTAGTTTCTTCATCTTATCCCAAGAATTAATCTTGGATTTCCCTTCACGAGCCCTTTGTTTCTTTACGTGTTCCCACCAAATTGAAGCATGTCTCTTCAATTTGATTGCAACAACTTTCACCTTAGCACTATCCGACATGGGTTTTAAATCAAAAACCCTATCAACGGTATTAAGCCAGTCAATGAACTCATCGGGTGGGCTTTACCTTCAAATTCCGGGATTTCAATCTTGACACCGATATCCCTTGAAGAGTCTCCCTCATACCTTTGTTGACGTCCATTATTTCTGGCGAAGGGATTGAATCCCTCTTGATACTCCTCCTCGGTGGAAGAACCAGCCGAATCAGACCCCACATCCGTTGGAGTTCTCCCTCGATTCCTGCGATTCTGAGCCTGGAGTTGAAGTATCTGAATATTCCTTCTTAAATCGTCTATCTCAACATCACGCAGATCACGTTCGCGAGGCTGTTCGTTCTCCTGGGGATCCACTCCACGGCCCCTACCACGAACACCACGTCCAACGCGAGCACGCCCTCGTTCGGCCATCAATTCGTCCAGACAACTGATACCAAATGATGCCTTTGAGGCTAGAGATTTATGACCGAACTTTGAATGAACAAGACTCGAAAAGAAAGCTGCTAGCTTTTCTTACAAATTCTTTAATAATCAAAAACTGCCTTCAACAAAGAAATAAAAGAGTTTAAATCCTTCTCCAACCCTAAAACAAAATGACCAACAAAGTACTAAAATATCCCTAACAAAAATAAACCAAACACCAGCAATGGAAATGGAGCGGAATAAGGAAACCACAATCTGCACGATCTGCAAGCATGAGGCGGGCGCCAGACAGGGATCCATGCGGCCGCCTGGGCGGCAGTGACTAGCTGTTCCAACGACCACCGGTGAGGCGTGCGCCTGGCTTGGATGATGCGGCCGCCTGGAAGGCCGAGAGATGCTGCTGCGGTGGAGCCACATGAGGCGAGCGCCTGGAGTAGAATGGGGCGGCCGCCTGGAGCTCTGAAGCTGCAAACCCATGTTGAACTGCATCAACTAACGCAGTTGGAGGACTCAGATTCAGACGTATCGTCTGATGAAGAGGGCTCGGAGTCAGATCTGTGGTCTGATGATGATGAGGATATCTATCCTTTCGATCGTGATCAAGAACTTGAGTGCAACAAAATAAATTACATACTATTATTATGAGACGAAAGAAATAGCTGGTGCACTTATTATTATTATTATTATTATTATTATTAATATTATTATTATTATTATTATTATTATTATTATTATTATTATTATTATTATTATTATTATTATTATTATTATTATTATTATTATTATTATTATTACTATTATTATTACTATTATTATTATTATTATTATTATTATTATTATTATTATTATTATTATTATTATTATTATTATTATTATTATTATTATTATTATTATTATTATTATTATTATAGATGGATGGTGGGTGTGAGGCGTGAAATATCCAAAATTACCGTTGAAATATACTTCCTCCTCCGTTCCGAAAATTCTGTCCCAATTTGACTTTTATAATCAACTCAATCAATTGGATTTGTTAGCGTAATTGAAGGAAAATGATATCAATATCAATTAGGATCACATGAAATCAGCTGGACACAAAATTAGCTTAACAGATTAGCATACTTTTAGCCTTGTAAATGTTTTCCTTTTATGTATATTCCATTCATATACTCAACATTCTGTATATAAAGGAGATTTCTCCAACATTGTAATACACAGAAATTATTCAATCCATGCTTGTTCAGTCCATGTTTGTTAACAGGATTTTAACCATTGTTGGACAAATGCTATGGCTTCTTTAAGACTTAACGAAAAAACTGACAGCAAAAGTAACGGAGATTGAAAAAACAAAGGGATTCAAGTCGAGTCTTGTATTTAATACAATCTCCGTAAGAGTTATTTGTCCCGCACTGGTGCTTACGGTTGTATGACAAAACTCTAGTAAGATAAAACGACTTACTATTAGTTATAAGGAGCACTCCAATATAACTAATCTAACGAACAACAAAGGTTTTAGAACTTTGGACTTGAAAGGATTGAATGCAACAATATGTAATGATTTGGGTATGTTAATCTATCTCTCTAGAGGGTAAAAGGCTCAGAATGACTGTGTATTATAATTGAAATTCGGAGGGAAACTATTTAAAAGAAGTTAAAGGGTTCATGGCTGTTCACTCCAAGAGGTGCCAAACCTCGTTCAAAATCCGAGCACGAGCGCGCCGCTCTTGCCTTGAGCGCGACCACGCCGGCATCCCGAGACCAAGCCATGATTTACTTGAGATCGGGCCGCGGCCGCTCTAGGCCGGAGCGCGACCGCGCCGAAGCCCCCGGTAACCGAAAGGTCACGAAAACCTTTTGAGAACGGTTGTGACCCAAAACTCATTTGGATCACCCAAGTCAACCCAAGTTAACTTTAACCCTTTATTTAACTTTCGTTAAGTTACAAAAACACTTGTCATTAATTCTCATTCACCCTAAATGGTTTTAGAGACATTAAATAAGTATAATAATCTACAACAAATGTAGAATATAATTTGTAACTAGTTCTGTTAACACATAACGAACTTTCGTTAGAAACTAGATCAACGTTAAGTTAAACTTAACTTTCCGTTATCCATTTTCAACAATCCCCCACATGAATGACAATTAATGCATGAATGCAATTTCGTCCAAAGTTTCGGCGAACTATTATTACATCGGGATAGATAGCTTGTGGCCTTGAATCTTCCCTAGTGAAATATTATCGGATATACTAGCCATTTGGTAGCGAGTCGCTTTGAACCCGGTGGCGTCGGGTGTATACCAAGACAATAATACTCACATAATAACAGCTCTAACAATTGTTGTTCTCACGTTTTGTCCATTTTGGCCCTGGACCGTATCTCATTCATAAGCGTTCATTTAGAGGCGGCCTAATTACCTCTCGCTTATATAGGTGATTCTCACTATAAGGAGTATCATGCACTACTCCACCCATAGGTATAGAAATCATTAAAAGTTTTCTCAACTTAACCTTACCACCGCCGTGTGCTTGTACTTGGATGTTCTCGGGAATGAGTATTCAACATCTCCAGGTTAATAAACCGAGTTGTTGTTTCCAAGTAACTCTACTAGAACTTATAACTTGGTTTGTCTCATTGAACCAAGGGCCTGGGATCTCCATTTCTCAAGGTTGAGTGTCCGCTATAAGTTCTTTTATTGTGGGTTTTAAACCCATTCCCTTAACAGTTTATACGGTTGATCTCTATTTATACCTTTGGTAAATGGATCCGCTAAGTTATCACATGATTTTACATAATCAATGGTGATAACGCCATTCTTGATCAACTGTCTAATGGTATTGTGTCTACGACGAATATGTCTAGACTTACCATTGTACATACTATTCTGTGCCCTTCCAATTGCCGATTGACTATCACAATGGATTAGTACAAAGAGTACTTGTGTTTGCTCCAACAAGGAACATCCTCCAGGAAGTTCTTAAGCCATTCTCGCTTCTTCCCCAGCCTTTATCCAACGCGATAAACTCGGATTCCATCGTGGATCCGGCTATACACGTTTGTTTGGAGGATTTCCATGACACGCTCCTCCACCTATAGTGAATACATATCCACTTGTGGATTTAGAGTCTTTCGTGTCCAGATATCCAATTGGCATCACAAGTATCCTTCTAATACTTTGCTGGATATTTATTGTAAAGTATCCCATGGTTTAATGTATACTTTAAATATCTTAGTACTCTCATTAGAGCTTTCCAATGATCGGTACTAGGATTGCTTGTGAACCTACTTAGTTTGCTCACCGAATATGCAATGTCCGGACGAGTACAATTTTTTAAGTACATCGATCGCCAATTATTCTTGCATATTCCAGTTGAGAAACTGGTTCCCTTTGTTCTTGGCTAAATGTAGAGCCAAGTCTACAGTGTCTTAGCGGAGGGTCATCAAAGACATTGAATTTCCGAAGAACATTCTCTAGGTAATGGGATTGTGAAAGAACTAATCCTTCAGATGTTCTAGAGATCTTTATCCCTAATATTACATCGCCTAATCCCATGTCTTTCATGTCAAAGTTCTTCTTTAACATGCCTTTGGTATTCATGATTAAATCATGATTACTTCCCATTATGAGCATGTCGTCTACATAAAGACAAACGATAACGAATGATTCAGATGTTCCTTTAATGTAGACACATTTGTCACATTCATTGATCTTGAATCCATTTGATAACATGGTTCTATCGAACTTCTCATGCCATTGTTTAGGTGCTTGTTTTAGTCCATACAAGGATTTTACAAGTTTACACACCTTTCTTTCTTTACCAGGAACCACGAACCCTTCGGGTTGTTCCATGTAAATTTCTTCATCAAGTTCTCCATTAAGGAAAGCAGTCTTCACATCCATTTGGTGTATCTCAAGATTATGCACTGCTGCAATAGCTATGAGAACACGAATAGATGTGATCCTTGTGACAGGAGAGTATGTATCGAAGAAATCATATCCCTCTTCTCGTCTAAAGCCTTTGGCAACTAGCCTAACTTTGTACTTTTCGATAGATCCATCCGCCTTATACTTCCGTTTAAGGATCCATTTGCAACCTAATGGTTTGCAACCTGGAGAGAGATCAACTAATTCCCAAGTATTGTTGAGCATTATGGATTCTATTTCACTGTTAATAGCTTCCTTCCAGAACGAACTATCCGGACCGGACAAAGCTTCTTTAACAGTTGATGGTTCGTTTTCTAACATGTAAGATAGAAAATCAGGACCAAAAGTCTTTTCCACTCTTGCCCTTTTGCTACGTCTCGGTTCTTCATCTTCTATTTGAGAAGGACCGGATGTAGACTCATGTGTTCTCTTATTAGAACCTACATCTTTCCTGTCCTTAACCGGAAAAATGTTTTCAAAGAATACCGCATTCCTTGATTCTATAGTAGTTCCTACGTGCATATCCGGAATGTCCGATTTATGCACTATAAACCGATAGGCACTACTATTATTGGCATATCCAATAAAAACACAGTCAATGGTCTTTGGGCCAATCTTGACTTGTTTAGGCTTAGGTACTTCAACCTTGGCCAAACACCCCCACACTTTAAGGTATTTAAAACATGGCCTACGATTATGCCATAATTCATAGGGCGTCTTATCAATACCTTTCTTGGGTATTTTATTAAGAACATAATTAGAAGTGAGTATTGCTTCCCCCCACAAGTTGTCGGGTAAGCCTGAACTGATCAAAAGCGCGTTCATCATCTCTTTGAGAGTGCGGTTTTTGCGTTCAGCAACTCCATTAGATTGAGGGGTATATGAAGCCGTTGTTTGATGAATTATGCCGAATTCCCAACATAGTCCTTCAAACGGTGCTTCATATTCTCCACCTCTATCGCTTCTAATTTTCTTAATTTTCAAGTTAAGTTGATTCTCAACTTCTTTCTTATAAGTTTCAAAAGCCCCTAAGGCTTCATCCTTACTTCTTAAGAGATAGACATAACAATACTTAGTGCAATCATCTATAAATGTAATGAAGTACTTTTTCCCTCCTCGAGTTTGCACTAGTTTTAAATCACATATGTCTGTGTGAATTAACTCGAGAGGAGTCGTGTCTCTTTGTATGGCATTAAATGGTGACTTAGTCATTTTTGCCTCAACACAAACTTCGCACCTATTAGTCGAGTCGGATTTAGTCATTTGGATTAAATCTTGTCTCGCTAATTTCTTAATGGTGTCGAGGTTTACATGTCCTAATCTATCATGCCATAAATTAGAACTTTCCGACAAGTAAATATAAGGAACACAACTTTTATTCATCGCACCTTGGCGGATTACAGTCATTACATTCATTTTAAAAAGACCCTCCTCGAGGTAACCTTTTCCAAGAAACAACCCATTCTTGGTTAGTACAAATTTGTCGGATTCGAATACTAGTCTAAAACCGGCCTTACTAAGCAAAGCGCCGGACACTAAATTTTTACGGATGTCTGGAACATGCAAAGCACATCCAACAAGGTTACTTCTTTTTTAAGTCATCTTCAAAATCACGTTTCCAATGCCTTGAACATCGGAGGTCGCAGAATTTCCCATGTAAAGCTTTCTTCCGGAGATGGGAGTATAGGAGGAGAAACTTTCCTTGTTACCACAAATATGGCGGGTAGCACCGGTATCTATCCACCATGCTTTAGGGTTCTCCTCCAAATTTGCAACGTTGGCTTCAAACACAACCGCTGCAAAATCTAGGTCCATGTGGTCAACATTGTTCGCCTCTTTCTTCGGGAGACGACAATCCCTTGACAAGTGGCCCGGTTTGCCACAATTATAGCACGACCCCTTGAACCTTTTAGAGGTCTTCTTCTTCCTTTCTTAGCATTCCCGGTATTTTCGGAATGCTTTCTCTTTGTGCCACTCGTGCTAGCCTCGGCGAGATTGACCTTTGCCTCCATCTTGCCTTTAGCAACTTTGGCCTCATTCATTCTATTGTTCTCTTCTATTTGAAGACGAACAACAATGTCTTCTAAGGACATCTCCTTGCGTTTATGCTTGAGATAGTTCTTGAAGTCCTTCCACGAAGAAGGCAACTTTTCAATGATAGAAGCCACCTTAAATGGATCATTCATGATCATCCCTGCATCAAGCCCATGTAGAATGATTTGGAATTCATCTACTTGAGTTGTTACCGATTTGGAATCGACCATCATAAAGTCAAGATACTTACCGACGACAAATTTCTTTGACCCGGCATCCTCGATCTTGTACTTCCTTTCTAAGGTGTCCCACAACGCCTTGGCTAACTCGACTGTACTATACACATTGTATAGTGCATCGTCAAGTCCATTCAAGATATAGTTTTTACATAGAAAATTACCGTGAGCCCAAGCCTCCTTTGCCATTTGCCTTTGAGGGTCTGGATCACCTTTTTCTACCGCCGGAGGATCTTCCTTTAAGAAGCGGTGCAAGCTTAGGGTGGTCAAGTAGAAGAGCATCTTCTGTTGCCATCTCTTGAAATCCACACCGGTGAATTTCGCGGGTTTCTCACCATGACTGATGTGATGAGTTGTAGGAGCGGGAGCAACGTTGTTGAATGTAGTATCACCTTGTGATGGAGGCGTCACATTCCCTTGACTAGATGAAGTGGTGTCTTTCTCGTTTGCCATCTCTTGATAATCTTGAAGAAGCGTCAAATAACTCTTACGATTGTTGGACAAATGCTATGGCTTCTTTAAGACTTAACGAAAAACCGACAGAAAAGTAACGGAGATTGAAAAACAAAGGGATTCAAGTCGAGTCTTGTATTTAATACAATCTCCGTAAGAGTTATTTGTCCCGCACTGGTGCTTACGGTTGTATGACAAAACTCTAGTAAGATAAAACGACTTACTATTAGTTATAAGGAGCACTCCAATATAACTAATCTAACGAACAACAAAGGTTTTAGAACTTTGGACTTGAAAGGATTGAATGCAACAATATGTAATGATTTGGGTATGTTAATCTATCTCTCTAGAGGGTAAAAGGCTCAGAATGACTGTGTATTATAATTGAAATTCGGAGGGAAACTATTTAAAAGAAGTTAAAGGGTTCATGGCTGTTCACTCCAAGAGGTGCCAAACCTGTTCAAAATCTGAGCACGAGCGCGGCCGCTCTTGCCTTGAGCGTGACCGCGCTGGCATCCCGAGACCAAGCCATGATTTACTTGAGATCAGCGCGGCCGCTCTAGGCTGGAGCGCGACCAGCTGAAGCCCCAGCGAAAGGTCACGAAAACCTTTTGAGAACAGTTGTGACCCAAAACTCATTTGGATCAGTCCAAGTCAACCCAAGTTAACTTTAACCCTTTATTTAACTTCCGTTAAGTTACAAAAACACTTGTCATTAATTCTCATTCACCCTAAATGGTTTTAGAGACATTAAATAAGTATAATAATCTACAACAAATGTAGAATATAATTTGTAACTAGTTCTGTTAACACATAACGAACTTCCGTTAGAAACTAGATCAACGTTAAGTTAAACTTAACTTTCCGTTATCCATTTCCAACAACCATAACTTTTATGTAAGATATCTATATGTAATTCTAAAAATTATTGTTGATAGTATTTATAACGGTGAAACAATAACAATTTTTAATATTTTTAATATTGCATAAATAAATGTATCAAGATTTTCATAAATTATGGTCAAAAGTTGAACATGAAAAATGAAAATGAAAGTGAGAAACGGAGGGAGTACATTATTTAGATCAAAATCAATGACTAAAGTTAGTGTGCAATCAGACAACTATGACTGTCATAATACATTACAATTTTGACAGTTTGTTTTTAGCTCGAAACTGTTACTCCCTCCTAAAAAAAATTGGCGGATTTCTATTTTGCTTCGATCTAAAACAAATGTCGCTTTCTATTTTGCTTCGACTCAAAATAAATGTTGCGTTTCTATATAAAGAAAGTAACTTAGTGCAATTTGAATGTTGTACTAGTAATAGTAATGTACAAACTAGTAAAACACTTTTCTTAAAAGGACTTTTCTATTGTGCACGCATGATAAATTAAAGATTCTTCAGAATGTGTGTGTCAAATTAATACTTGACACAAATTACAAGAGAATCTTTTAAAGATTTTCTTGTAATGTGTGTCAAGTATTAATTTGACACACATTACAAGAGAATCTTTAAAAGATTTATTCAAAGATTCTCTTGTAATGTGTGTCAAGTATTAATTTGACACATATTACAAGAGAATCTTTAATCCTTATCATGTGCCCATGGGCACACAATAGAAAAGTCCTTCTTAAAAATGTTAGACAAATCAACTCCGACATTTATGCAGGGTTCGGAAATAGTATTAAAATGGTGCACTAAGAATGCAGCATATTTTTTACATAAAGAATAATCTAAGAAGTTGGACGGATGGGCGGATGTACAGTGGTGCCTGGCGTTGCCTAGGCAACCAAAACAAAAATAATTTTTTTTTGCAAAACGACGTCGTTTTGACCTGTTTTAAAAAAAAAATAAAAATACTAAAACAATAATCTTTAGCAAAGAACAGGCAACACACCAAATGTTGACGTATTGAAGCCTATTATATTTATGTATGTAAACATTTTGAATTTTAATTTCGCACCAATTTTTCTTTTTTTTAGTAAAAAACAGGCAACACTAAATGTTTTGGTGTAGATCCGCTACTGATTGGACGCAAGAGAAAAGTATAAATGTGCCAATAAAAAGAGCTCCATGGAAGTCGCCATCATGGAAGTAACATAAAATTATACTGCATGCTTCTCTTTACTTTATTACATAGTGGAGGCCTTTGTCATATCCCACCAGTCCACTAGAATGGCACCAAACTGATCTGATTTTCAAGCCAATATCAGAGAGGTACAAGCAGGCGCAGATTCAGGATTTTTGAATCGTGTGGGCTTGATATTTAACAATAATAACAGTGAAAAATAACTTCATATATAAAAAAAAAAGTTACATATGTAGTCGATGACTTAGGTAAAAAATAAAATAAAATTCAAAATTATGAGGTGGGATCAGATCCGCCCCTGGGTACAAGATAAGTTTTTTTAAACAGTCTGGAAGTCATGAAATGGCACATAGATACCATTGAAAGAGTACTTGCAAATACATAAGAAAGACTAGCAACACAGCTACAATAGATTCACAAGCCTGAACCATCCCGCAAACCATGAGCTGCTTCTCTACTTCTACAACACAATCACTTACCCCCCCCCCCAGCCCCCCCCCCCTACACTTATATTTACACACAATATCTACGCTATATAGAGCTCACTTCCATCAAAGTTCAAACTTAAAGACGTAGCATTCATAGAGAAAACCCATCGACCCTTAAAAGCAAGCTAATTTCCACAAGTTTGGGTCTTTTTTTTATATAGGAGTATATAAATAAAAGACTCTTGTAAGACTTGTGCCCTTATGGCCATACCTCATAAATACCCAACTCAAGCACGAGGAATGAGTTCTCCTTCTAGTGTGCTCATTCTCTCCGAGACTTCAGCTAGAGACTTAAGGTTGCAGTTGATGAGAGCCTTAACAAAGTAGCAAGTCTCATCCTTAGTGTTGCCCTCTGGCACATCCACCACGAATGACTCTGTCACTACCGTTCCAGGCCTTCCGTCAATCATCTCTGGATGAACAGTCACAACTGAAGAATAATTCTGTAAAGCAAAAATACATTAGAAATATGTCACTGGATATTTACAGTCAGAAACATATGAAGTAGTAATTCCTCGGTTCCTAAATGAGAGACCCTTTTCATTTTTTTAAGTAAATAAGAATGCAGACTATTATGCACTTTTAGTGGCATATACTCCCTCCGTCCCACTTCATGCTTCACACTTTTGGCCACGCACGCAAATTAAGGAAAAAGGTAAGTGAAAAAAATGTTGTGAGTGTAAAAGTAAAATAGGAGAGAGAATGAGTGGAGGAAATAGTAAATTTGAAAAGTGTCGTGAGTATAATAGTGAAATAGGAGAGCGAATTAGTGGGTGGAATAGTAAAGATTCTTTGCCATTTTAGGAAAGGTGAAGCTTTTAACGGGACATCCATTTTGGCAAAAAGTGAAGCTTGAAATGGGACGTAGGGAGTATACATAAACACCCTTAACGAACTCAATATATCATTGCAGGTACAAACTAAAACATGAGAGCTTATAAGTTGACTAGTAATTTCACCCGAAAATGGACTCTCATTTAGGGACTGAAAGAATACTATTTGGATTGAGTATGGAAACTATCCGGAAAGCACGCACCTTCAGCCTGTGATCTCCCCCAACAATCCTGATACCAAGAATGTGTTCCTTGTCGTCGAGAAGCTCCAACCTTTCTGTACTGGTTGTTGCAGGAAGCCCTGACTTGACATTCACTTCCCTAACACTTCCAATATTAAGGTCCCCTTGCATAACACATCTGCTAACAAAAGGCTTGTACTTTTGTGGTTGATCAAACCTCCTAACCAACGACCAAACCTGATAAGAACATATACAGAACGAGCACAAAAAGATTTTAATTGGTAAGAAAATTAACTCAATGCCTCAGATCAAGATATAACATCTGATTCACATAATCTAGCCACTAAAAAGCTAATGATTGGCCCCTACTTAATCACAAATGAACAAAATAAACAGCTTGTGGAACTCAGTTTCTCAGATCTGTCTCCAGAAACAAAACCAACATTAAATAAAAACAAACTTTCAAGCAAAGAGTCAAAGGTAATAACACACAACATAACACACATAGTTAGAAGAGCACATGGAAAAACACAAGCATATAGACTCACAAACACAAACACAAACACAAACACACAGTACATAAACATAGCTCGTAAAAAACACACATACAAACACATGAGCATAAACATATACACAGAACACAGGAATACACACAAACACACAGACTCAGATCAAAAATATATATACATAGTAGGAAAACACGCGCGCGCACACACATGTAGACTTACAAACACACAGAGAAACAAATACACGAGAACAAACCTACATGCATGCAGAAAACACACACACACACCCCTAGTTCATCACAAACCATGATACCACTCAATTTACCAAGCTAAACCACCAAAAAAATCAAACTCCACACCTAGTTCATCACCATTAAAACCAAAATACACATTCAATGAATCTCAATTTCTCAGATCTATAAGCAAGCAACATAAAATCAAAACAAATTTCACTCTAATCGACTCCAAATCAGAGAAATAATACAAAATCAATCATGCCACAAATATCAAAATCTCAGAAAAACGCATCAAAACAAAGTCTGTTAACATTTCATCGCAACCGTAATCAACAAAATTTGACTGAAATTCAATTCATAAACTGTTACACAAGCTCAGAAACACACACAAACATACATAGAGGAGAGAGAGAGAAAGGCGAATTACAATATCGGCGGGAGCCTTGATGTGTTTGACGACGGTGGAAGTGCACTGATCGTCGTTAGGAATCAGCTCGTGGTGTCTCCGTACGTAGTAAGCCTCCATTTTTTAGGTTCAAATTTCAAGTTATCAATCTCAAATCCGAGCAAAAACCGATCAAATTCAAAGCCCTAACAACCACACCAACCGATCGGATTATCGGAAATTGAGAGAAATAAACAGATGAACTTGTGTGTGTGTGTGGTTCAAAGCAACAGTCTTCACTTGAGTCTAAATCTTATCCCAATGCCCCCAACAAGTCAATAACTACCTAACCCGCTTTTCCCACCCATTTTTCTTTTATTTATTTATTTATTTATTTTTTCATTTTTTTTTCCTTATACTAGTTCCAGAATACTCCCTCCGTCGTCTCAATCAGAACCGGCTTTTACATGGTGCAAGAGCTTCTTTTGCCCAGGTCCCAAATTTTGGAGGGCCTCCATTTTATCTAGACCTATTAAATATATAGCTTCTCATATAAAAAAAAAAAGAAAAAGAAAAGGTAAAGTCGAAAAGTAATGATCAATGTTAAAAATTATTTTCAAATTTTATTGCTTAATTTTATAAAATTTAATCTGTATATAAAAAGTTCTTATATACGAGTATATATATATTCCCTCCGTCCCGCCCGAAGGGCAAAGTTTTTGCCTTGCACACGGAAATTAAGAAAAGTGATATAGGAAAAAGAAAAAGTGTATAGTGGAATAAATGTTGTGAGTGAAAAGTGATGTAGGAAAGAGAAAGTGAGATAGAGAATAGTTAGTGGATATTTAATGTGAGTATGACAAGTGGATCCCACAAATAAAGAAGTAATAAAAAAATTTCTATTTTTGGGTTGTGCCCCTTCAAATAGGACGCCCAAAAAGGAAATTTGTGCCCCTTCAGACGGGACGAAGAGAGTATATTATATTTTGTGTATTAATTTTTTAAACATTAGGGACCCAATATGCACATTTCACACAGGACCCCTATAATTATTGAGACGGACCTGATCCCAATTTCCAGATAATACGTTTTTAGTTTGACTTTATAAGTTTATTAAATTACTAATATAAAATGAGTAAATAATTAAAGCGAGTTGAGAATATAATTATCCAAAATACTATTGAGTAAGGAGTAAAAAGTAGATTAGGTAAGTAACTATTTTTTTTTTTTTTTGTAATTTATGAATTTTACGAGGAAAACATTGTCCAAAACACAATTTATATTTTATTTTTATGTTAACTTGATGATTAACTTTTCAAGAAAATAGGAGAGGAGGCTTCAAAAAATAAAAGGAGAGGAGGTGAGTAGTACTTCCTTGTTTAAAATTATAATCTCATTTTTTCTTATGATTTTTTTAAAAATAATTTAATTTATTTGTTTTTTAATGGAATAAACAATAAAATGTTAAAGAGTATGACTTTCCAATTTCCCTAATATGTTAATGAATTTTTATAATTATGAATTTATATATTTTAATTGAATTTCAAAAGAAAAAATAAGTTAATTTTTTATTTAATTTTAGTAAATGTACATAAATAAATTTCATTTCAATTCAACAAAAACAATATATGATTGAATTATATGGTAAATTGGCATGCATATAAGTTAATTATATACACTATGAGCATTATCATAATTTAACATTTTTTAAAACTTTTTTAACAAACGGATACAATTTACTTATTACAGCTAATAAGTTATTTTGAAACAATTATAACAAACAGTTTTCATTAGCTATATATTAATCAGCTATCAACTATCAGTCGTAAATCATAAATTATCGACTATCAACTGTGACAAATGAGTATATGCAAGTGTTTTCCTATATGTTGTTGTCAATTTAAGTGACTTTTATATAAATCACATGATATCCCCTACTATCATGAGATGTTTCTACATTATGATGGTAGAAAATCACTAAAAAGTTATTAATTTTGTTTTAGAAAGGGACTATCTCATTAAACCATTCATTACAAAAGCTTTTCTGTATTAAGTAAAAGGTGTTGTTTTATCTATAATTTCAAAGTACATCAAAAGATTGTTAATACTTCCTCCTCTCGAAAAATAAAAGTCGTACTTTCTTTTTTAATACATTTTAGTATAAGAGTCTCATTTCTAGGAGTTATGTCGACCAACGTACATGAACATAGGTCTAAGCCGATCAAGGCCAATGTATGCCTTATATGTCGACCAGTATCATCTCTTCTACATCTAAGCCCACCAGAAATATATCTTTTTAAGATGACAAAGGGAGTGAATCTCCCTACCTATGGCCGTCTCACGTGATGCGGACATAAACAATATGTCGACCAAGGACTGACGGGCCATGGATTGAAGTCGACCAAGACCATGCACCGAGCATGATTTGCCCGACTTATGTCCGGTTAACACAGTTCGAATACTAGTCAAATATGAAAACCTTGTAATTAGGATCTGAATATAATTCAATTCCTTAATTCACTCCTAAACTTCCTTTTCAAGGCAGGAAATCGTCTCATACCACTATAAATACATTATATAAATCCCATAATTTTGTTAATGCATTCTTTGACTATAAACTATTGTCAATTGATTTGCTCTCATACATACCATTACTTACTCTCACGCCGAAAAACCTTTGTCGGTGAAGTCCCGACCTAATTTACTTATTTGTTCTTTTTCAGGCTATTCAAATCAACTAATAATATCCGACCTGCCGAATTTGAACTGATACGATATTTTTCGCATCATCAACTTACATTATTACTTGCCTATTTTTTTTCCTCCACAAAATGAAAATTCAACATTATATATATTTTTTTTTTCCAAAATATTTGTTTATTTTAGCAATGTGGGCCTACAACTTGCACTATACAATGCCCCCAAACATTATCCTTAACTTTCTAGAACCGTGGTGGGGCCACATTTGCACCGACGATTTTATTTGTTTGGTATTTTTAAAAGTTAAAGTCGACTAGCATGACTTCGGAGATGAATTACTATATTATTCTCAATAAATAGACTATTTGTTCCCACTTAAACTACCCTTTTAAGTCCTATTAAAAAAACGTAAAAAAAAAAAAAAGACTAGATTATATTGTCATTTTCACCGGTAAGGTTTCATTTGTTTGGGAAAAATATTTTCATCAAAAATTGGAGAAAATATTTTTTAAAAAATATTTTTCCCACTTTTATATGTAAAATGACTTATGAATTTTTCCTTCATATTTCATTTTTCGAAAAATGTTATCACCCCTGTCCAATTTTTTTTTTTACTAATTTAAATTTATTTTTAACAACCCCCACCCCACCCCAACCCGAGCTAAAAAAAAAAAACATATTTTTTTATTCATTTTAAAATTAACAACTCCCCCTCCCCAAGCAATTTTTTTTACTCATATTAAAATTATTTTTTAACAACTCTCACCGCCAGTGGCGGCTTCAGGAATTTTCGCTAGTGGGTGCCAAAATTTAAAAGTTGACAATATTTTTTAAGAAAGTAACAGACATACCACATTTAAATATACTTAGTTTTAAATAGAAAAAACATGAAAATTACCTGATATCCCTTGTATGTCTTAGCCTTTTAGCATTCTGACTTCAGCCATTGTTCTCATTTAAAAAAAAAGATCTCGTTGCTACAATCAGCACAACAAACCTGGATAAACCAAATGCACTACTTGGTTAAATCTAACCACGAATAATGAAGATACTTTCAATAATACAAATGTAACTCAACAAATTCACTTGAACTTTATAGTCCAACTAAAAAAAAAACATATACAAAAAGTTAGTTGGACAAGAAGTTTATTCAACTTGAACATTCGCAGATGGTTGAACAGATGCCGGCGTTAGCTTTTCTATAGAGTTGTAATATCTTTTGATTGTTTCAGCCTTTTCAATACTGGCAATTTATGAAAGAATGTCAAAATAAGAAAAATTAAAATAAACAATACATACAATCTTGTGGTATCACATTTGCAATCAGGAAATTAAACAACAAAATTTAGGAAATCAGTTTTTTTTTTTTTTAAAAAAAAAAAACCCAAATAAAAACCCTAAAAATAATTGAAGAAATTTGAGAATGAAATTAAGAAACTTTCATCCTCAAATCACTTCAATATCTGAATAATGGAAGTATTTACTTTATAATTTCTATAATGAACAAGAAGAAAGAAGATCTGAGTCAGAAAAATAAAAAAATTAACTTACACAATTGTGCTTTGAAGTATCGGTAATTGAACTAGCAAGTGTTGTGCGAGAAATCGAGAGATTAAATGAAAATAGAGTAGAAAACTTTCTCCATTTTCACATCTTCTTCATCGTTCCGCCATGGGATTCAGATGTGTGTGTGAGACGTGCGTGTGTTCGTTCGTGTTCTCCGTTCTTTCTCTTTCTCCTCTTTTCTGTTTTTGGCTTTAATTTTTTGATTTTATTTATTTTTTGCGTTTTTATGTTTAGGAAAATATTTTTTTTTAGAAAGTTGACTGGTGTGATGGCCCTCACTCGTGTTAAGGTGAGGCTGCCCCTGCTCACCGCCCCCACCACCCCCACCCTCACCCACACCCACTTACCACCAACCCTCCTCACACGATCAAACTTTTTTTTTATACATAATTAAATTATATTACTTTTTAACAACTTTCCCACCCAATCCCACTCTCCTACTCTCGGCTACCCACCCTACCCCCACTCTCAGCTACCCACCCTACCCTACACCTAACCCCACACTCTCGGTTATCCACTCTACCTTATTACCACCCTAGCCCACCACCATTTTATCTTTTACATTTTCTCCACCATCATACTCTATCCCTACCCAACCCTACCCCCACTCACCCACCTCACCCCTACAAATCCCCACCCCCTACCCTACCCACCCCACCCTATATTTTTCAATTTTATCTCGAATTATGTTTTCGCCGTAAAACATTTTCCTTTAATTTATTAAACACATGAAAATAAAAATATTTTCATTAGATTTGCCAAACATCCGAAAACATGTTTATGTCATTTTTCGAAAAATATTTTCATTTTCCGAAAGTCACTTTACGCTAAGTTTAATTTCATTCAATAGTTCATGCATGAGCGCTTCAATTAATTTGTATTGGAGTGTTGATAAGGGTGATAACTTAAACTTCTTTCTTTTTGAAATGATAATTATAGCACTTTTTGTGTACATTTGGAATTATTACAAGTAAAATGTTTCAAAAATTTACACATGGTCGAGATCTAGGTTAATTTAAGATTTCTTAGTAAGTAAGAAAACCACTTTACCATTTTAGAAACAAAAATGCATTGGGACCGCGATTATCCTCATAACTATACATTAGTATGATATCAGCCGTTTTGGGCCTCTCATATGAATTTTTTTTAGATTATCTCCCAAAACGCCTTATATTAATGAATTGAGTAGACTTGTTTCAATTTTCAATATGAGACTTGGGTTGATAACCCAACAAATAAGTTCTCAATGCCTAACACAAACGAACGTCGTGCCTTCATTCAATCCTTCTTCTTTTTCATTTCATGTCTTTCTCAAAATTATTCTTTTTCCAAAACTAATGGATAATTGGCATTTCATAAATCCAATACAAAAAGAAGGAAGATTCTTGCCGAAAAAGAAGACGCCGAAGTTGAAAGGGGTTTCGTTTTTATACGTAACCATCGATTCGGTTCTCAAATCAGTCAAGATTTGATCACATTTACTTTTTGAGATGAATAATCAAAATGAATTTAAGTGAGATGTACATCCAGGGGCGGATTCAGTATGGCGCCAGGAAGTTCAAATTACGAACCTGGCATTTTGAAAAAAAATTATCGAGTATTTATAAAATAATAAAAAAAAATATAGGGTGCAAACTGTAATTTTTGAAAAAAGAGGGATGCAAAGTGTAAATATGTGAAAGTTAGATAAAAGTTTTATCTAACTATCACATATTTAAACTTTGCATCCCTCTACTTTCGAAAATTACAGTTTGCACCCTATATTTTTTTTTTCACACTCTCACTCTAAATCCTAGATACGTCACTGTGTACATCGCACAAAAAACACTCAATCAATCTTCGTAATCTATCTTATAAAATAGAAAATATGATAAAATCTCGACCGTCAAAAACAATAGAACCTCCAATTGTGGATTAAAACGAACTATTATTAGAAGATGAACCATATTCATGGCGCCAAAAACTTAAAGTTAACTAGGATTAAGAACAGGTCCGAACCTGAGTCCAAGGCATCAATGCAGTGGCTTTGGGCCTCAAGAAATTGATGTTTTTTTGGGCCTCGAAGATCTAACCCACTATATTCCCATAAAGCCCACTTTCTTAGCCCAATTCTTTACACACTATGGCTATAGCGATAAACAAAGTAGATGGACTTTGTAGTTCCTTAATGGACAAGCCCATGATTTTTTAATAACCTAGGCTATTGTCACAGGGTTGTCTAACTTTTACAATTAACAACACCTATGCGGCCTGCCCTGGCCCCAAGAATAGCAGCCCTTCCTCAATTTGATTTACAGCAATGATTATAAACAAGGCACACACATGAAACAGTAATGCACGCGAGGATTACGGGTCAAACGCCCAACATCAGACATTGTAATGGCTTCAACCGCAGCCTTTACCTCTGTCAAATCAGTCCGCAAGTCACGAACCTGATTTGCCAAGGCAACATCCTCATCCGACATGGCAACACCCACGAAATCCTCCAACCGTGACAACCTTTCCGAAGTTGTGCCCACCGTGATTAACGCAGCGAAAAATCAATATCAAAATCGGAGCTCTGATACCAATTGTCACAGGGTTGTCTAACTTTTACAATCAACAACACCTATGCGGCCTGCCCTTGCCCCAAAAATAGCAGCCCTTCTTCAATTTGATTTACAACAATGATTATAAACAAGGCACACACACGAAACAGTAATGCACGCGAGGATTACGGGTCAAACGCCCAACCTTTTATTACTAAATAATCTATAATACAATACAAGGGGAAAATAACTGCCTCTTAGCCCCCTATAAGTGGTGGTCAAGATTGATTCTTGACAATCTGTTTCAAGGGCTGAGATTCATCCAGGCATAACTACCCCAAGAGTTAACCTCGCTGTTAACTGTTACCCATGTTCCCCTCCCTCTCCCTCATCGTCATATAGCAATTTCTTCCCGTCTTCAATTTTCTCTGTTTTCTGATGCGCCAATGGCGAAATAGGGGAAGAGGTCACCTGCTGCTATTGCCCACACTAAGCCCATCTCCGCAATTGTGAACGGTAATGAGGGGAAGATGCCAACGGCGGGGGTCAGAGAGATGAAATTGGGGCGGCGGAGCAAAGGGCATCGGAGTGGGGTTTGGTAACCGCTGCAGTTAATCGGCTTTGATCGCGCCCTCATTCATCCCCGTTCCCTCTCTTTGTATCTCTCCAATCTCTTCCCAATCTAACAACAATCAAGTAATTGGTTTCCGTTTATCTCACAAGGTTAGTGTCTCAATTTTAAAACCCTAATTCCAAAACTTTAATTATGTTAACTAATTTAAGTAGTTTCTGAGGGCTACTGAACGAAAGTGATTCCCACACGGTGCCATTGCAGCGGGGTTTTTGACCTTCACCATGTCTACACGTTGGTTGTTGCAAAACCTCAAGACGTGTTTTTTTTTTCTCTCTCTCTCTCTCCCAAATGTGGTCTATCTGAGAGGCCAGAATAAGACGCTAGACACTAAGAGTTCTTCGGATCCACCCACCTCTCACCTTGGCTCTTCCACTCTCCAATCCAAATGTTATATTTCACGACTTTTCTTAATTTAGTTTGTTGGATATTTTATTGTTCATGAAATTCAATTAATTTATTTGGGTCTGTATTTTATTGGTATTGAAATTGGATTGATACTATTATTTTGTTTTTGTGTGTTTGGTTTGATTTTAGATTTGCAGATAGAGGCATGCAAGTATGGAGACGCATTGTATTCGGTGGAGACCCGTACCACCCCGTTGTCATCCATTATCGTCGAACACTAAGATCCTCCCGTTGATCTGGGTATTCAAAGTTCTATTCTATACCCCATTTCTCTATTTGTATTTTGGTGTTATGTCGGTGGTTTTGGGTTTAGTTTAGAAATCTGCATTGCTTTGTTTTAGGTTAATTGTTCATGGTTGATTGTATGCTTTCGATTTTTGCCAAGATGTGATTGAGCAGTTTGAAAATGTTTAATTTGGGTGTAAACCAAGAATTTTAGGCAATCTATTGGGAGTTCTGTAATTTCTTCGGATCAGCTTATCTCTTATCTACTACCTTAATCAAGAGAAAAATTGTTTTTTTTTTTATCAATTTAATTTGAGACGAAGGGAGACTATTAAGGAATGGAGTTTGAATGCAAAATAGATCCTCTATTTGTGATGGGTGTATTTACTTTACTATCACATATTATACTGATATACATATTGGTATACTGATATACATATTGGTTTAAGCTTTTTCAGGTGGGGATGAAGAAAGAATGGAGAAATAAGGAGTATGATTGACCTTCAATGTTGCCTAAGTTACATACGTTAATAACTATAGGTGGGTTTTAATCTTTCTATCTAAAATTTTTAGGGGTTTGATTATTATTTGATCCCTTTATTTAGTTTGTTATATTTTTGTTAGGATATTTGTAGCTACGTGGGATGTGGCTGGAAAATCACCTCTATTTGTGATGGGTGTATTTTTTTTTATTGTTATTAAGGTTATGTAATCTCATGCCACCGTATAAGATTCACGCACATGACGATTCCTAGCAGTAGAACCGTCTGAAAGTTAAAAGATGAAGATCGACTGTAAGAATCTCTTTAAAAGGTCTCATTTTTTAATCTGCTTGCTTTCACTATTCTTTTTTGCTTTTCATTGTTTGGTGCGCAAAGCGTTAGCAATTTCTTTTCTCCATTTTCATATTGTGTAATTTTGTAAACTTGCTATCATTAATTGTTTACTTCAACCCCTTCACCACTGCATCGTTCGTCGGAGACTAATAACCACACCCATGTTTGCGGTTGGAATTTGAAGATTATTTGTATTATTGCTTAGTAGGTACATAGAACCAATAACTTTGTGGTGAGTTTTGTTGATTTCAAATATTGGGAGCATGAGGGACTTTAGGTATTGGTTTTATTTGAAGGTCTTTCTCCAACTATATGTAGTTGTTTACGATCAATGGCAATGCCTATATAATGGTTTGGTTAGCTAGCCAGCAATTACCTTTGACCCATTGTCTCAAATTATATCTCTGTGAGTGAGTGAGGGAGAGAGATAAAGAGATATATTACAATACTTGTGGGTTTTAACTGCCACACAAATAGTGGTTGAGATTCAATTTTACAAAAGACAAAGAAGGGCTAAGATTATTGAATCTCAAAACTTTTCTTCCTCCACTGATCACCCTAACTAACTGCCTATCCAAATTCAAGGATCCCTCTAATCAACTGTAATTTCCTTTTCCTCTCCTCTCCCTCTCTCTCTTTGTCGATGGCCACAACCGCTACTCCATCTCTCTTTTCCGCATAGTCTGGATTTCCAATTTACCTCACACTTTTCTTTTTCCTTTCTACTTCATCCTCGCAATTTCTTTTTGATAGTGGTGCAATCCTCCTCGCAATGAGATAAATGTAGTTTTGCTCCTCTCTTACTTTGATTGTTGAATTGGTTTTAATTTTAATTCAATTTGTAAGGTATTTCACCGCACCAGCAACGTCTAATCTTCGAAGCGGCTTGAAGTTCCAGAAGGTATTTTTTTCCGGAACTCCGCCTATTAATTGTGTTCCATTTCGTTGTTGTACTTCAGTTTACAATCGAATATTGATTTCTAGGATTTGAGAGCATAGATGCATTTTTTTTCCTTTTACACCACTGATCTGCTGCTTAAAAACAAGTTTTAATTTGTTTAGATTTTTAACCCTTTTAGAGATTATGTCATTCTTTTGTTGGGATAAGGCATGCGAGAGAAAATTAATGGATTGAAAAGTTGTGATTCTATGTTCACTTCATTTTGGGGAATGCATACTGATTGATTTTTTATCTAAGAAACATGTAAAATTCATAACTTGCTGATTTTTTTGGTTCTTTTGTCTAAACTCCAAGTTCTGTACTCATAGGGTTATGCCAAATATAACTTCAATTTGAAGACAAATTGATTTCTTTTGCGCTGATATTTTCATTAGTTTGCAAGTGTTATAATTTCATATTCATTTTTCTTATAGTATATTGTATATTACTTTCTCTTTGATTCTGACATGTATTTTTACACACATATTTGTGTATTTAATTAGAATTAGATATTATAAGCTATGTATTTGATTATGAATTTAGAGTTTATTAAATTTGTGGGATTTGTTTTATGAAACATGCTTGAAGTAATTATCAATGAGAACAAACTCCTTTGCAAGAGAAACGGGTTCTTTTTCTTTCTCTCTGTTTCTATGTGAATTTGGAGATTTATTTTCCATCTTGGCATTAGTTTTATATAGTTGAAAGCTGTTGTGAATTCATAAATCTATATGTAGTGATGACTAAGGACTTTGTCTAAGTTTTAGAATATAGTTATGCATGTGGGCATATAGTTATTTGTCGAATGTACTTGATCAATTTTGTTGTTGTGGTGTCTTTTATGGAGCTTTCGGTTTTCTCTTATCAAAATGAACTTACCAATGGGATACCCAAAAGGAAAATGGTGCAAGTTGTTATGGAACATAGAGAGTATATATTTATGAAGTTGTGATCTTCCGAAATTGTTGTTTATTTTTTGGTTTTTAAGAAGAATATTGCACTGTTACATATTTAATATTATCAAGTCTGATTGACTAATCCTTTGTGGCTTCTTGATGCCAATTTAGGTTGCAGTTGCACGCATGGACTCTTACATTGATTGCATTAGCTATAACTACGGTAATTGAGTACAATGATCATAAATCAGGGCAAAAGGTTCAACAGTATGCAAAACACTATCTTCTTATGGATAACTACTAGCACAAGGATTCAAAAGACTCATAATTTGATACTGGTTTGTGCATATATATATTCTAGGATCCATGTAACGACCCTAACCCTAGGCACAATTTTAGTATAATATTATATGCTTTTAATATTATTGTTAATATTATGTGTTCATTTTTATATACTTGGTTCCTTATATGAGGATAAAATAATAGGGAAGTAAAATAATGTCCTAAAGGAAAAGATAAAAAATAGAAATTGGATAAGGAGTAAGAGGAGGTTAAATTGGGTAAAATAAATAATGGAAAAAAAAAGGGGGCTTTCATTTATTTTGGTTGAAAGCCTTGGATTAATATTTGGGTGGAGGGGGACCATTTTTCCCTAAATTCCTCCCCTTCCCCCTCTAAAGTCAAATGCCACCCATACTTCCTTACTTTTCCTTACACTCTTCCCATACCTCCCATACTTTCCCTACACCTCTCATTCACCTCCTTCATATTCTCCTCATCATATCCTCTTCCTCCCTTCTTCCTAAAATTCCATGGAAACTCTTCCATGGAAGCTTTTCTTTCCAAGTTCCTAGAACAAGCAATTCTTCTCCATTTGATGATCCGAGTGTACTTCCGTGTTCGGGGTGAAGAGGGGAGCACATCAAGCTAAGAAAATCTTCATTCCATCCCATATTTGCTAAGTAAGTTATTATGACTTCTTTCTAATTATTGCACATTTTATGTGTTAATGAATGTTTTATGAAAAGAAAAAGTATATTGTATTTTTAATATGGTTATTTGAGTAAAATGATTATTCAAGATTTAATTGATTTTAGTTATGATATGGGGGTTAAGTTGAAGGAATGAGGGTATAATGGGAGTAATATGTTAATGACTTGAATGGGGTTATTATGATTTTCTCTTCTAATTAATGTTCATGAATTATTTGGTGTTGTTATTATTATTAAAATGGTTATTAGATGCTTTGGAAACCTTCTTGTAGTTAAGAAATGGGTTTATGTTATAGAATGATGTGGTTGTTTAAGGAAGATGATCAATAGTGCAAGAAAATGGATTAAGTTAGATTAAGGAGGTTAAACTTGAATTGTGGTAGTGAAATGGGTGGAGAATCAAGGGGTAAATGATTTAGGGTTATGTTATTTGGGGATTTAATGATTTAAAATGAGGTTTGTAAAGTTAGAAAATCCTTTTGGGTATTTTTAAGAAAGATTATAAAGGAGGAAAAGAAAATATGTGAAAAGGAGTTAGAAATTTCGAAGTGCTAAAATCTTCCTTGGGCGGTCGCCCATAGGCTCTTGAGCGGCCGCCCAACCCACCAGAAAATGTAACCCTTATAAGACCCTTTTGGGCGGTCGCCCATAGTGACTTGGGCGGTCGCCCATGTCACCAGAATTTCCTCGGTTTCCCTTCTTCTTGATTTCCACCAACAACCACTTAACATGATTCCTAACCCTGAGGTAGTGGAACCTAATCTACCGGATATGAATTAATCCTTTTTAACCTAGGTTAAAGTAGAATACTTTGGCTAGGCCATGATGTCTTATGTGGTCAAAATGGAATTGTGAGAGTAGTTTAAATATTGTCCGGAAATTGGTTGTTAAGCTTGATTCGTACTCCACCAAAGTGGTTCAAACTTGGGAAGTAGATCTTGAACTTTTATTAAGGTTATCCGAGGTTGTGTAATGACTATGTAGGAATGGTTTATAATACATAGTGGCCTTACGTGCTCCATATCCTTGGTGATTGGGTTTGAATAGTGTAGAAGGCTGTATGTTACGCTATTGTGCTAGTTTGGAAATGTGTATTTATTATATTGCTACCTTGTTATCGAAGTGTGGATTGATCTAGCATATGGTTATATGTCTATCCCAGTGTGGATTTATTGGTTATATTGTTGCCTTACTTGGATTCATATTCATTGATGTATTAGATATAAATGCTAGGGTTCCCTACTTTGGAATTCCTAAATTGTTTGGGATTTGTTCAAGGATTGATAGCCGTTGTGCTAATATGTTGAATACTTGTTATAGTATTTCTATCTTTATGATATTCTATTGTTGTAGGATTCCCTACTTTGGAATTCCTAAAGCTGTACATGTTGAAAGCAGATTTATAGACGTTGTGCTAATATGTTGAATACTTGTTATAGTATTGCTATCTTCATGATATGCTATTGTGGTATGTATCCCTACTTTGGATCATACAATGTTTGGTTAGCAAGTATGTTATTCTTGTGCTTAGTTATGAAAATCCAGTGGTATTTGTTGTTGGGCAATGTTATGGAATTATAATGGCACCGAGCCAAGTTCATTATAATTCATACATTGGTAACCAGATTTTGTCCCCCTTGTGTGGGATTAGTGGGCTAGCATCTCCTTTTGAGGTAGATGGTCTAGTTTGTTTGGGGATATGACGTGTGTCGGAATCCACATGAATGCTTTATTATTGTTCATGGTTCGGAACCGCTTCATCAGCTATTCTTCTTTGCTCGGATGTGTATATCCTTTTGGAGATAAAACCTTGGCTCGAGTATCCTTCTAAGTGTTACTTTATCGTACTTATGTGTTGTGATATATTCATGATGAGCTGGTCGTTGTTTCCAAGCCGGTATGGGACGGTTGGCGGCAGGAAACCTCTACGATTATGTGGATATGTCTTTTGATGTGTTGCATCTTGTTTGGCATCTTCTTTGCATTCATAATAGCTTATTGAGATTTATTATCACCCCTTCCCTTTTCTTGCTTTAGATTGTCTTTGAGGCAGGTGACTGAACCCGGTGAGGCCGGGGAAAGAGTTTGGACTCTTGCTTTTGGGACTTATCAGGATAGGTATATGAGTGGGTTGTCGGGAGTCATATTTAAGTATTACTCTTTTATAAGTTGTAAGGAAAACTCTTTTGTCAAAAAAATGTTAATTAGGATTTTCAATGTAATTAATCAAGTATGGTTATTAAAGTATTTGTTTAAATTCCTCCAAGTGGAGATATTATTATTTGATTTTGTTTATGGAAAAAGTTAGAATTGGTTTTCTTGTAAAGGCAAATAAAAGTTTTAAAAATATAAGATGGGTTTTCTTAGTTTGAGCTTCTCAAGCTCGGGACACGCGTTAGGTTCGGGTTGGGGTGCTGCGGTTGAATATCGAGCTTAGTTTAGAGGTCGAGGGTAGATGTCTAAACTAAGGGGAAATGTGTGGTAATTGACGCCAGAGTGTTTAGTGCGGGGAGTTTGTTCTAATGGTGGAAAACAATGATGACCGGCGAAAGGTTCTAGAAAATGAAGGATGTTTAAATTGTAGCCTCACCGATCATGGTATTTTAGTAATGAATTCAAATGGTTTTGGGTTGAATATGGGAAATGTTACAGGTGGGTTGGTGCATTTTACTTGGGTTGAAAATTGTTAAATCAGTTGAGATGTGGTATAGTGAAGTTTTGGTATAGTATTGGTGTTAAGAAAAATGATTTAAGTATGTGGTATTATTTAGGGTTCCTTTTCATGAAATTGGTTAAGTTATAAAGTTGTTATTATATGTGTTGTACAATGCTATTATTACCGTATAAATGATTTTTGATAAGTTTGACAATTTGTTTGGCTGTTGGAATAATGAGAAAGGGGTTTGGAAAGGAGTAGAGTGATGGTTTGATCAAATATAGGTTGGTAATTAAAAGAGTATTATAAAGGTTAATATATGGTGGAGAGAGTATTGTTGGGTGGCTTATGATGTGTAAAAATAATGAAAATAACTTAGGTAGTGGGTGAATGAATATAGCGAATAGTGATAATAAGATATGGTTTAATGTGGAAAGATAGAGTAATAGGGTTATATGGTTTGGAAAAGGTATGTGGTATCATTCGAGAACCTTATAAATAAAGTTGACTCAATAGTATAATTGTTGTTGAATTATGGTCATATATGGTATCTGATGTATTAGGTGATATACATGGTGATTGTACTGGTTAGTCAATTTATAGGGCTTTGGAAATAATCAAGAAAGAGTGGTTTTGGAATGAATGTGGTAAGGTTTATATTCAAAGTTATTGGGAATTACGTATCCATTTAGTTAAGTTATAATGATCATGAAAGGATTTGAAGAAAGATTTAGTAATAGCAATATTGTCTAGAGTAAAATGGTGTTGTAAAGTGAAGGCTATGGTCGAGTATGTGTTTCGGTTCCGGGAGAGATAGATCCCTCGGGAGTCGCTAGAGGTAAATTCCTGTCTCGAGAAGTTAGGGAGGTCACATTTTATAGATCTTGTTTCATATCATTATGTGTGGCATAGCATGTTGCTTCTATGTGGCATACATTACTTGAGAAATTGTTTTATTGTTAGAGGATTACGCTCTTATGAGAGAATACCTCGAATCTCCTTTGGTTACCACGATGGTGATGTGGTTATGGGCGGCGGTATTGCCGAGTTGATTTGGTATTATTATCAATTTATGATTTTTAGATATACGTGACCTGGAGGGTTAAGTAGTTGTTGTGCATTGGTAGACTATCCCCGAAGTGAGTCTTCTTTTACGTGCCTAAATTGATTATATTGGTAGTTAAAATAAATAAACCTTTATATGGTACTCTTGTTATGTAAGCATTAAAGGCAGAAAGTTTTGGTTAAAAGTGTGAAGGATATTTGGTATGTGTTAGACTTGCATAAGAAGTCTTTCAAAAAGTTTATGTGCTAGTTGTGAGTAGATGGTAAATGTGTTTCCATCAAAGTATCTCATGTATTGATTCTAAGTATGATAATCGGAATTTTAATCTTTATCTTGACGGCTTTACGGTAGTTATGATTGATGAGCTTCTTGGTTATTTAAAGTTATGAGAGGATCATTTGTGAGTTGTGTGATTTGCCTTTAGTAGGAATTCATGGTTTGAAGAGTTTAGCAAGTGTGAGTTGGCTTGAGAGGATTCCAAATTTTGGGTTCTAAAGTCTTAAGCTTGGATGTTCCCTAGATCTTACTAGGATTGTGTTCGTGATTTTTTTTTGGTTGGCAAGTGCTAACGAAAGAAATTTTAAGGAATTCTTGAAAAATGAAAGATCGTTGCTTTAATTAATTCTAAAGGATGTATAAATGGTGTAGGATGTAATAAGTATGAATTATATTGATAGAGATGGAAAATAGATTGGCTATAGATCCGATACTTACCTTACTTAATGGATGTGAGGACTTTGTGAAATTTTAGTGCGTATTAAAGGAGAATTAGATGGTGATATTATGAGAATTGGGAAAGTAATAGCGTATGCTTCGAGGAAGTTGGCTTAGATAAACCGAAATTTTCTTACCCTCTACTCGAGAGTGGCTGCAATTGTTTTATGAGAGAACCTTACTTTTTTGAAGCTCTCTTGTGGAATTTGTTACCGATCCTAAGAGTTGGAAGATTTAGTTACTTAAAAGGAAGAGATTAGAAGACTATCCAAACTCTTGAAGCATAGATGGTGTGTGGAGTGATAGATTTCTTTTCAACTTGAAAGGTTTTATTAATCTTAGCGGAGTTGAGTATAATAGCGAGTTTTGGTTTAGCATTGAAGGGATCTTGTATAAAAACGTGATATGGAAAATTTATTTGTATGATCCTTCGTACGTATGGAGTTCTTCAATTAATGATGTTTAGGCGGATTTGACATATGTGGGGAAAGCGTTGAAGAGTTGTTAGAATTACAATTTCGGGATTAAATTCTAGAATATTTGGGTTGTGAGAATGTATAGAGGAATCATGACATTAAGGAAACTATTTGAAGGTTGTAATTTGAAATGCTTGGGAAAGTAGCCTTTGTTATTGATCATTAAGGTAATCAGGTTTAAAATTCGGGACGAATTTTCTTTAAGGGAGTGAGTGTAACGACCACAACCCTAGGCACAATTTTAGTATAATATTATATGCTTTTAATATTATTGTTAATATTATGTGTTCATTTTTATATACTTGGTTCCTTATATTAGGATAAAATAATAGGGAAGTAAAATAATGTCCTAAAGGAAAATATAAAAAATAGAAATTGGATAAGGAGTAAGAGGAGGTTAAATTGGGTAAAATAAATAATGGAAAAAAAAGGGGCTTTCATTTATTTTGGTTGAAAGCCTTGGATTAATATTTGGGTGGAGGACCATTTTTCCCTAAATTCCTCCTTCCCCCTCTAAAGTCAAATGCCACCCATACTTCCTTACTTTTCCTTACACTCTTCCCATACCTCCCATACTTCCCTACACCTCTCATTCACCTCCTCCATATTCTCCTCATCATATCCTCTTCCTCCCTTCTTCCTAAAATTCCATGGAAACTCTTCCATGGAAGCTTTTCTTTCCAAGTTCCTAGAACAAGCAATTCTTCTCCATTTGATGATTCGAGTGTACTTAGGTGTTCGGGGTGAAGAGGGGAGCACATCAAGCTAAGAAAATCTTCATTCCATCCCATATTTGCTAAGTAAGTTATTATGACTTCTTTCTAATTATTGCACATTTTATGTGTTAATGAATGTTTTATGAAAAGAAAAAGTATATTGTATTTTTAATATGGTTATTTGAGTAAAATGATTATTCAAGATTTAATTGATTTTAGTTATGATATGGGGGTTAAGTTGAAGGAATGAGGGTATAATGGGAGTAATATGTTAATGACTTGAATGGGGTTATTATGATTTTCTCTTCTAATTAATGTTCATGAATTATTTGGTGTTGTTATTATTATTAAAATGGTTATTAGATGCTTTGGAAACCTTCTTGTAGTTAAGAAATGGGTTTATGTTATAGAATGATGTGGTTGTTTAAGGAAGATGATCAATAGTGCAAGAAAATGGATTAAGTTAGATTAAGGAGGTTAAACTTGAATTGTGGTAGTGAAATGGGTGGAGAATCAAGGGGTAAATGATTTAGGGTTATGTTATTTGGGGATTTAATGATTTAAAATGAGGTTTGTAAAGTTAGAAAATCCTTTTGGGTATTTTTAAGAAAAGATTATAAAGGAGGAAAAGAAAATATGTGAAAAGGAGTTAGAAATTTCGAAGTCTTTGAAATCTTCCTTGGGCGGTCGCCCATAGGCTCTTGAGCGGCCGCCCAACCCACCGAGAAAGTGTAACCCTTATTAGACCCTTTTGGGCGGTCGCCCGTAGTGACTTGGGCGGTCGCCCGTGTCACGAATTTCCTCGGTTTCCCTTCTTCTTTGATTTCCACCAACAACCACTTAACATGATTCCTAACCCTTTCAAGGTAGTGGAACCTAATCTACCCGGATATGAATTAATCCTTTTTAACCTAGGTTAAAGTAGAATACTTTGGCTAGGCCATGATGTCTTATGTGGTCAAAATGGAATTGTGAGAGTAGTTTAAATATTGTCAGGAAATTGGTTGTTAAGCTTGATTCGTACTCCACCAAAGTGGTTCAAACTTGGGAAGTAGATCTTGAACTTTTATTAAGGTTATCAGAGGTTGTGTAATGACTATGTAGGAATGGTTTATAATACATAGTGGCCTTACGTGCTCCATATCCTTGGTGATTGGGTTTGAATAGTGTAGAAAATTTGTATGTTACGCTATTGTGCTAGTTTGGAAATGTGTATTTATTATATTGCTACCTTGTTATCCAAAGTGTGGATTGATCTAGCATATGGTTATATGTCTATCCCAAGTGTGGATTTATTGGTTATATTGTTGCCTTACTTGGATTCATATTCATTGATGTATTAGATATAAATGCTAGGGTTCCCTACTTTGGAATTCCTAAATTGTTTGGGATTTGTTCGAGGATTGATAGCCGTTGTGCTAATATGTTGAATACTTGTTATAGTATTTCTATCTTTATGATATTCTATTGTTGTAGGATTCCCTACTTTGGAATTCCTAAAGCTGTACATGTTGAAAGCGAGATTTATAGCCGTTGTGCTAATATGTTGAATACTTGTTATAGTATTGCTATCTTCATGATATGCTATTGTGGTATGTATCCCTACTTTGGATCATACAATGTTTGGTTAAGCAAGTATGTTATTCTTGTGCTTAGTTATGAAAATCCAGTGGTATTTGTTGTTGGGCAATGTTATGGAATTATAATGGCAGAGCCAAGTTCATTATAATTCATACATTGGTAACCCGATTTTGTCCCCCTTGTGTGGGATTAGTGGGCTAGCATCTCCTTTTGAGGTAGATGGTCTAGTTTATTTGGGGATATGACGTGTGTCGAGAATCCACATGAAATGCTTGTTATTGTTCATGGTTAGGAACCGCTTCATCAAGCATTCTTCTTTGCTCGGATGTGTATATCCTTTTGGAGATAAAACCTTGGCTCGGTATCCTTCTAAGTGTTACTTTATCGTACTTATGTGTTGTGATATATTCATGATGAGGTGAGTCGTTGTTTCCAACCGGTATGGGACGGTTGGCGGCGAAACCTCTCGATTATGTGGATATGTCTTTTGATGTGTTGCATCTTGTTTGGCATCTTCTTTGCATTCATAATAGCTTATTGAGATTTATTCTCACCCCTTCCCTTTCTTGCTTTAGATTGTCTTTGAGGCAAGGTGACTGAACCGGTGAGGCCGGGGAAAGAGTTTGGACTCTTGCTTTTGGGACTTATCGGGATAGGTATATGAGTGGGTTGTCGGGAGTCATATTTAAGTATTACTCTTTTTATAAGTTGTAAGGAAAACTCTTTTGTCAAAAAAAATGTTAATTAGGATTTTCAATGTAATTAATCAAGTATGGTTATTAAAGTATTTGTTTAAATTCCTCAGTGGAGATATTATTATTTGATTTTGTTTATGGAAAAAGTTAGAATTGGTTTTCTTGTAAAGGCAAATAAAAGTTTTAAAAATATAAGATGGGTTTTCTTAGTTTGAGCTTCTCAAGCTCGGGACACGCGTTAGGTTCGGGTTGGGGTGCTCACGGTTGGTATCGAGCTTAGTTTAGAGGTCGAGGTAGATGTCTAAACTAAGGGAAATGTGTGGTAATTGGCCTTAGAGTGTTTAGTGCGGGAGTTTGTTCTAATGGCTGGAAACAATGATGACCGGCGAAAGGTTCTAGAAAATGAAGGATGTTTAAATTGTAGCCTCACGGTCATGGTATTTTAGTAATGAATTCAAATGGTTTTGGGTTGAATATGGGAAATGTTACGGGTGGGTTGGTGCATTTTACTTGGGTTGAAAATTGTTAAATCGGTTGAGATGTGGTATAGTGAAGTTTTGGTATAGTATTGATGTTAAGAAAAATGATTTAAGTATGTGGTATTATTTAGGGTTCCTTTTCATGAAATTGGTTAAGTTATAAAGTTGTTGTTATATGTGTTGTACAATGCTATTATTACAGTATAAATGATTTTTGATAAGTTTGACAATTTGTTTGTTTGTTGGAATAATGAGAAAGGGGTTTGGAAAGGAGTAGAGTGATGGTTTGATCAAATATAGGTTGGTAATTGAAAGAGTATTATAAAGGTTAATATATGGTGGAGAGAGTATTGTTGGGTGGCTTATGATGTGTAAAAATAATGAAAATAACTTAGGTAGTGGGTGAATGAATATAGCGAATAGTGATAATAAGATATGGTTTAATGTGGAAAGATAGAGTAATAGGGTTATATGGTTTGGAAAAGGTATGTGGTATCATTCGAGAACCTTATAAATAAAGTTGACTCAATAGTATAATTGTTGTTGAATTATGGTCATATATGGTATCGATGTATTAGGTGATATACATGGTGATTGTCTTGGTTAGTCAATTTATAGGGCTTTGGAAATAATCAAGAAAGAGTGGTTTTGGAATGAATGTGGTAAGGTTGATATTCAAAGTTATTGGGAATTACGTATCCATTTAGTTAAGTTATAATGATCATGAAAGGATTTGAAGAAAGATTTAGTAATAGCAATATTGTCTAGAGTAAAATGGTGTTGTAAAGTGAAGGCCTATGGTCGAGTATGTGTTTCGGTTCCGGGAGAGATAGATCCCTCGAGAGGTCGCTAGAGGTAAATTCCTGTCTCGAAGTTAGGGGTCACATTTTATAGATCTTGTTTCATATCATTATGTGTGGCATAGCATGTTGCTTCTATGTGGCATACATTACTTGAGAAATTGTTTTATTGTTAGAGGATTACGCTCTTATGAGAGAATACCTCGAATCTCCTTTGGTTACCACGATGGTGATGTGGTTATGGGCGGCGGTATTGCCGGTTGATTTGGTATTATTATCAATTTATGATTTTTAGATATACGTGACCTGGAGGGTTAAGTAGTTGTTGTGCATTGGTAGACTATCCCAAGAAGTGAGTCTTCTTTTACGTGCCTAAATTGATTATATTGGTAGTTAAAATAAATAAACCTTTATATGGTACTCTTGTTATGTAAGCATTAAAGGCGAGAAAGTTTTGGTTAAAAGTGTGAAGGATATTTGGTATGTGTTAGACTTGCATAAGAAGTCTTTCAAAAGTTTATGTGCTAGTTGTGAGTAGATGGTAAATGTGTTTCCATCAAAGTATCTCATGTATTGATTCTAAGTATGATAATCGGAATTTTAATCTTTATCTTGACGGCTTTACGGTAGTTATGATTGATGAGCTTCTTGGTTATTTAAAGTTATGAGAGGATCATTTGTGAGTTGTGTGATTTGCCTTTAGTAGGAATTCATGGTTTGAAGAGTTTAGCAAGTGTGAGTTGGCTTGAGAGGATTCCAAATTTTGGGTTCTAAAGTCTTAAGCTTGGATGTTCCCTAGATCTTACTAGGATTGTGTTCGTGATTTTTTTTTGGGTTGGCAAGTGCTAACGAAAGAAATTTTAAGGAATTCTTGAAAAATGAAAGATCGTTGCTTTAATTAATTCTAAAGGATGTATAAATGGTGTAGGATGTAATAAGTATGAATTATATTGATAGAGATGGAAAATAGATTGGCTATAGATCCGATACTTACCTTACTTAATGGATGTGAGGACTTTGTGAAATTTTAGTGCGTATTAAAGGAGAATTAGATAGTGATATTATGAGAATTGGGAAAGTAATAGCGTATGCTTCGAGGAAGTTGGCTTAGATAAATCGGAATTTTCTTACCCTCTACTCGAGAGTGGCTGCAATTGTTTTATGAGAGAACCTTACTTTTTTTGAAGCTCTCTTGTGGAATTTGTTACCGATCCTAAGAGTTGGAAGATTTAGTTACTTAAAAGGAAGAGATTAGAAGACTATCCAAACTCTTGAAGCATAGATGGTGTGTGGAGTGATAGATTTCTTTTCAACTTGAAAGGTTTTATTAATCTTAGCGGAGTTGAGTATAATAGCAGTTTTGGTTTAGCATTGAAGGGATCTTGTATAAAACGTGATATGGAAAATTTATTTGTATGATCCTTCGTACGTATGGAGTTCTTCAATTAATGATGTTTAGGCGGATTTGACATATGTGGGGAAAGCGTTGAAGAGTTGTTAGAATTACAATTTCGGGATTAAATTCTAGAATATTTGGGTTGTGAGAATGTATAGAGGAATCATGACATTAAGGAAACTATTTGAAGGTTGTAATTTGAAATGCTTGGGAAAGTAGCCTTTGTTATTGATCATTAAGGTAATCAGGTTTAAAATTCGGGACGATTTTTCTTTAAGGGGGAGTGAGTGTAACGACCCTAACCCTAGGCACAATTTTAGTATAATATTATATGCTTTTAATATTATTGTTAATATTATGTGTTCATTTTTATATACTTGGTTCCTTATATGAGGATAAAATAATAGGGAAGTAAAATAATGTCCTAAAGGAAAAGATAAAAAATAGAAATTGGATAAGGAGTAAGAGGAGGTTAAATTGGGTAAAATAAATAATGGAAAAAAAAGGGGGCTTTCATTTATTTTGGTTGAAAGCCTTGGATTAATATTTGGGTGGAGGGGGACCATTTTTCCCTAAATTCCTCCCCTTCCCCCTCTAAAGTCAAATGCCACCCATACTTCCTTACTTTTCCTTACACTCTTTCCATACCTCCCATACTTCCCCTACACCTCTCATTCACCTCCTCCATATTCTCCTCATCATATCCTCTTCCTCCCTTCTTCCTAAAATTCCATGGAAACTCTTCCATGGAAGCTTTTCTTTCCAAGTTCCTAAAACAAGCAATTCTTCTCCATTTGATGATCCGAGTGTACTTCCGTGTTCGGGGTGAAGAGGGGAGCACATCAAGCTAAGAAAATCTTCATTCCATCCCATATTTGCTAAGTAAGTTATTATGACTTCTTTCTAATTATTGCACATTTTATGTGTTAATGAATGTTTTATGAAAAGAAAAAGTATATTGTATTTTTAATATGGTTATTTGAGTAAAATGATTATTCAAGATTTAATTGATTTTAGTTATGATATGGGGGTTAAGTTGAAGGAATGAGGGTATAATGGGAGTAATATGTTAATGACTTGAATGGGGTTATTATGATTTTCTCTTCTAATTAATGTTCATGAATTATTTGGTGTTGTTATTATTATTAAAATGGTTATTAGATGCTTTGGAAACCTTCTTGTAGTTAAGAAATGGGTTTATGTTATAGAATGATGTGGTTGTTTAAGGAAGATGATCAATAGTGCAAGAAAATGGATTAAGTTAGATTAAGGAGGTTAAACTTGAATTGTGGTAGTGAAATGGGTGGAGAATCAAGGGGTAAATGATTTAGGGTTATGTTATTTGGGGATTTAATGATTTAAAATGAGGTTTGTAAAGTTAGAAAATCCTTTTGGGTATTTTTAAGAAAGATTATAAAGGAGGAAAAGAAAATATGTGAAAAGGAGTTAGAAATTTGAAGTCTTGAAATCTTCCTTGGGCGGTCGCCCATAGGCTCTTGAGCGGCCGCCCGACCCACCAGAAAGTGTAACCACTTATTAGACCACTTTTGGGCGTTCGCCCATAGTGACTTGGGCGGTCGCCCGTGTCACGAGAATTTCCTCGGTTTCCCTTCTTCTTTGATTTCCACCAACAACCGCTTAACATGATTCCTAACCCTTTCAAGGTAGTGGAACCTAATCTACCCCGGATATGAATTAATCCTTTTTAACCTAGGTTAAAGTAGAATACTTTGGCTAGGCCATGATGTCTTATGTGGTCAAAATGGAATTGTGAGAGTAGTTTAAATATTGTCCGGAAATTGGTTGTTAAGCTTGATTCGTACTCCACCAAAGTGGTTCAAACTTGGGAAGTAGATCTTGAACTTTTATTAAGGTTATCCGAGGTTGTGTAATGACTATGTAGGAATGGTTTATAATACATAGTGGCCTTACGTGCTCCATATCCTTGGTGATTGAGTTTGAATAGTGTAGAAGTTGTATGTTACGCTATTGTGCTAGTTTGGAAATGTGTATTTATTATATTGCTACCTTGTTATCCAAAGTGTGGATTGATCTAGCATATGGTTATATGTCTATCCCAAGTGTGGATTTATTGGTTATATTGTTGCCTTACTTGGATTCATATTCATTGATGTATTCCGATATAAATGCTAGGGTTCCCTACTTTGGAATTCCTAAATTGTTTGGGATTTGCTCAAGGATTGATAGCCGTTGTGCTAATATGTTGAATACTTGTTATAGTATTTCTATCTTTATGATATTCTATTGTTGTAGGATTCCCTACTTTGGAATTCCTAAACTGTACATGTTGAAACAGAGATTTATAGTCGTTGTGCTAATATGTTGAATACTTGTTATAGTATTGCTATCTTCATGATATGCTATTGTGGTATGTATCCCTACTTTGGATCATACAATGTTTGGTTAAGCAAGTATGTTATTACGTGCTTAGTTATGAAAATCCAGTTTGGTATTTGTTGTTGGGCAATGTTATGGAATTATAATGGCACCGAGCCAAGTTCATTATAATTCATACATTGGTAACCGATTTTGTCCCCCTTGTGTGGGATTAGTGGGCTAGCATCTCCTTTTGAGGTAGATGGTCTAGTTTCATTGGGGATATGGCTGTGTGTCGAGAATCACATGGTGCTTGTTATTGTTCATGGTTCCAGAACCGCTTCATCAGCTATTCTTCTTTGCTCGGATGTGTATATCCTTTTGGAGATAAAACCTTGGCTCGAGTATCCTTCTAAGTGTTACTTTATCGTACTTATGTGTTGTGATATATTCATGATGAGAGTGGTCGTTGTTTCCAGCCGGTATGGGACGGTTGGCGGCGAAACCTCTACGATTATGTGGATATGTCTTTTGATGTGTTGCATCTTGTTTGGCATCTTCTTTGCATTCATAATAGCTTATTGAGATTTATTCTCACCCCTTCCCTTTCTTGCTTTAGATTGTCTTTGAGACAGTGACTGAACCGGTGAGGCAGGGAAAGAGTTTGGACTCTTGCTTTTGGGACTTATCAGGATAGGTATATGAGTGGGTTGTCGGGAGTCATATTTAAGTATTACTCTTTTATAAGTTGTAAGGAAAACTCTTTTGTCAAAAAAATGTTAATTAGAATTTTCAATGTAATTAATCAAGTATGGTTATTAAAGTATTTGTTTAAATTCCTCCAAGTGGAGATATTATTATTTGATTTTGTTTATGGAAAAAGTTAGAATTGATTTTCTTGTAAAGGCAAATAAAAGTTTTAAAAATATAAGATGGGTTTTCTTAGTTTGAGCTTCTCAAGCTCGGGACACGCGTTAGGTTCCGGGTTGGGGTGCTCACAATCCAAGATTTTTGTGATATGATTTTTTTATTCATCAGTTGTAACTTTTCATAAATAGGCCGTAAGAAATCTGTTAACTCATTTCACTGAAAGAGGAAGTTATGTATCAAGAAATTTTGATAAAGAAATCTGATCGATCAATGATTAAAGTTATTGTTTCTCTCTTTTTCTCTCTCTCATACATATTGGTAGCATTTGTTGATTGGTTCACGGAGAAGGTGCAAGTATGTATGGTCAGTCTGCAAAAGACTAGAGTACATCCCTATACGAAAGTTTGTTGAATATATATAAAGAATGTTAAGAGTAAATCTATATGAAATAGTTTTGAAAGTTGGATAGAAATAGGAAAACGGATGATTTGTTGTTATGGTGTTTTATAATTTACATTGTAATGATAAATACCAGACTTAGTGCATTTTGAAAGTCTAGCTTGAACTCAATCACGCTTTATTTATATTGTAATGTCACCGTGCCATTCTCTCTCTCTCTCTCTCTCTCTCTCTCTCTCTCTCTCTCTCTCTCTCTCTCTCTCTCTCTCTCTCTCTCTCTCTCTCTCTCTCCAATTGCAATATAACCTCTATATGTGTCTCTATGAACTTAATATATGGGTTTACTTGAGTAAAAATGAGATAGTTAAGATTTTTATTTATCCTTTTTAACCTTGGCTTTACTTTGGTTAAAATATCTGAAATTCGTGAAGTTTTAATTTATGTGTTTTTGATATATTATTTTGGTGTTGATATTGATTATTCACTTGACACTTCCAAGGTGGTATTGGGTGATAATGAATGAGAACTATTTGTTACTTATGAATGACATTGATATACATTTTCTCTGTGTATTTCAATTTTGACTTATTATGATTACTATCTTACCGGATGGAGGGAGTAGTAACTAGCATTTCATTCTCAAACTTTTTTGGTATCTTTATATTTATTTACTTCAATCTGACTATTAGGGGTATTATTTTAATCTTATGTAAATGAATCGATTACTCGCTCATTCATTTGTTTTGTCAAATAAATGTCTTGGAAAGATGGTGAAAGTTAGTTGATGGGTAGTTAAAATTACATTTAAAACATCATATAGTTAGCATGCGATTTCAGTTTCCCCACATCTTTCTCTTTTCATACTGTCTTCCTTTTCGTACTGACTCGTGCCAATGGCACGGGCTTTTGTGTACTAGTACAAAGGATTACAACAATGTTTATACAAGAGAATAAGGCCAGCCTTGCCTTTCTTTTCCTATCAAATTGCTCTAATTCGGATTTGCCTAAAACCAGTTTAGAACAGCCCTTTAAATGACTGCATAAGACAAGCAAAATTGCTTCAAAGCTAGGGACATATGGGTACGCTAGATCGGTGGCGGTTTATGACCCAGCGCCTGGCCCTATGACCTTGCTTGACCCGCTCATTGCATTTTGTCAACACCTGTTCGAGCTGTCTTGGCCTTGCAATTTCGCCAAGTAGCCAACTCAGTCCAGCCACACCGCCATGCTCGCCCGTTGGTCCGTCAAGTCATATCCCGTTAGCCAATGCCTTTGCCCACGTCCTAAGTTGTCAACAACCCACACCTATGTCTGACTGCCATAGCCTGCGTGTGCATCCACTTTTATCGTAGCCCTGTTGCCCCTCGTTTGTCCACGCAGCCCTGCTGCCCATCACGGCCATGACATGTCCCGCCCATGCCATGGCAGCACCCAACGCCTTAAGTGCTTACAACTATCTACCCCCTGATGCTGCCACGAAAAATGATAACGGGGCCCAAAGCTTTGTAGTCTACGGCTGGATACACGACCTTCTTCTCCGGCATAGCTTGCAGAGATAAGATAACTGTGAACTAGGTCGGGGACGTCTCCGGCTAAAGCCATTCTGGCGTGAAAATCAGTACTTTCGTCAAATTTATGAAGAATAAGAAAAGAGAGTACAAGAAACTGCAACATGCAACAGAGGGTGATGTGTTTGTGCTTGGAACTTACATATTAGGGTATGAAATGTTCATTATATGGTTCCTTGATCATGTGAGGAGCATGTGCCTTCTGCCAAATGTCATTTTAGTATTGGTTTGCATGTGAGCACTAAAATTTAGTGGAGATGTTCTTTCTAACAATTTTTTGATCATGTATAATAGATTTGGTGGGACCCAAATTCTCACGTGTATAACGGCCTTGGTAGTTCGAGATTTGGTTTCCAAGTTCCATGATGTCTATTTTTTGACCTCGCCCTCAACATTATATTTCACTGAACCGATTCTGTCATGATTCTGGCGGGAATGCTTGTTGGTTCGTGTAATTGATTCTTCTTTTGTCGCCTTATTCGAGATGGCCAAACGGGTGGCCCGACCCGATTCGTACATACAGATATAGTATGTGGACAGAAACGGGTAGAAGCTCGTAAGACCGTTTGATGAAAAGGGCCTAAACCCGGCCCGACCCATTTCAGAAGTCCAAGCCCGCCCGTTGGCCCGGATCTGAACATCCAAGGGCCAAACGGGTTTTCCTTTTTTTTTTTTTTTTAAATCAGAAAAAATCAGAAAATTATGGAAAAAATAAAAAGTAATTCAGTATTTAATAAGCTATTTAAAAAAAAATATAAAATCACTTAGACATAAGAAAATTAGTTGTTTTATATATAAAAAAAAGATAGAAAAAACTAAACAAATGGAAATATATAAAATAAAAGAGGGATGGACTACCCTTTATTTTTATTTTATTTTTTAAATTTTTTATTGACTTGGAAATAATATTTTAAACTTTTTTTTATTACTGATATTTTTTACAAAAAGGTATATAAAAAAGATAAAAAAAACTAAACAAATGAAAGTATATAAAATAAAAGAGGGACGGACTACCCTTTATTTATTTTATTTTTTATATATTTTATTGAATAGGAAATAATATTTTAGACTTTTTTTTATCACTGATATTTTTAATCAATCTCTCAATAATAGCGGGTTTGAGTTGATTTCGCTTAGACGTAACCACTTTTCCTGCAGCACTAAAAGCAGCCTCCGATGCTCCACTCCCTTTTCTTTTGAATGTTGTGTTTGTTCCCTTTAGTGTTCTACAATAGTGATCGAACAAACGATATAGGATTGTGTGAATTTCCCTAAATTTGCTCTTGGACAAAGTGTTTACGACAACTGGGTTAAGATCGGGACTCGTGTTCTCAATACATCATTAATGTGACTTGTACATTGTAAAGCCGTGTGGGGATATGGCATTGTTCTAAAGGAAAACACCCTCTTTTGCAACATCCTCTCCTCATCAATCCAATGAGCGGTTATAAAAGTAAAGGTTTAAGAACTAGAACTTAGAGTGGCATTTCAAGCATCGGTGGTCGAGCAAACACTACCCTTGAAATTTTGGAGGTCGCTCGCTATTTGAAGTTGACGAGTCTGGAAGAGCCTCTTTATATGCCTAGTAACAGTTTGGCAGCTCATTGGTTGGTATGATGGGTTGAGGCCTCTAGAATAGCGAGTGAGTTTATCATCATCCGAAAGTGAAAGAGGCAATCAACAACTCACTATTAACATCGTTATCAAATCGACGTTCACTTTTGGGTAAAAGACACATGGTATATTTAGTTGCGTTTGCACGGTAACATCTATTCCTTTAGCGGCTTCCTTATCATGTTTATCCATGTGAATCTTTACATGGGAGGTGCCATTAACACCCGCCGGGTTTAAAAATTTTGAGCACCTCTTGCATTTGGCCTTTGTTTCACCGTCAATAATTACTAAATCATATAAATGGGCATATTTGGACACTCTAGGTTGTGCCTTTGCCTTACCCTTACCCCTTACTCCTTACCCCATTAGGTGCACTACCCGAGGCAACATTAGTAGTATGTATATTTGGAATTGTGCGGGTTTCGTGGATGACTTGTACATCGTTATCGTTATCATCATCCTCATCCCCCTCCCCACACTCATCTATGTTTTCTATGTGATGATAGGTTTCTAGATGTATAATTTGTGTTGGGCTCATTAATTCAATCTGGGGTCGAAACCAGAGTATAGTCGAGAAATGGAGGGGTGTTGATTGGGTTCGAGGATTGATTAATTAGATCAAACATAATTTGATCATTATGGTGCAAAAGTGAATTATCTATTGGTCCTAAATTTTGATGGGGTACATTTTGATTTTGAGTTTGATTTTGTGGTGGGGGGTCGGGATATGCAAATATATCATTAACTAGATCTTCCATGATAACTAGCAATATAAATTATCTAGCAATTAAAATTAAAAATGATACACTTAAAAAAAAAAAATTGAATTTTCAAAAATTTATAAGGATTAAGTACTTTTGACAATACTTTTGGCAATAATTTACTAACAATAAAAGTAAATAATTATAATTTTTTTATAATTTTCGGAATAAAAGTAATTTTTTTTTTGAAATTTTCGAAATTTATGAAGATTAAAAAAAAATTAACTACTTAACACAATATTTAACTACCGATTAAACAATTAAATACTTAAAACAATAAGATTACCTTCAACTCTTACGATATAATCACAAACATTCGTCTTGAAAATAATTTGATGGTTTGAGTTTGAGAGAATTCTATGATGGATTGAATTTGTTTTGTGAGAAAAATAGTAAGACTTCCTCTTCTATTTATACTAATTATAAATTCATTTTGGATCAAATTTACCCATAAATATGACTGTTGGGAGGGGTAATTATGTCCCAAAAAATTAAAATCTGATAAATGAGTCGTTATGTGTAAATTAGACGAAAATACCCCTCAAACAGATTTATTAACATATATATTTTAGGACATTTTAGGCATTTTCAAAAATAAATAAAAAAATAAAAATTGAACGGATGTGCCAAACAGGCCACGGACATACCCAGTCCAGCCCGTCCCGTATACGAAGCGCGCTGGACGGGCTACGGGCTGAGGGCTGCACGGGCGCGAGCCAAACGGGTGACGGGCCACGGATTGAACGGACCGC
Organism: Adenophora triphylla var. japonica; assembly: GCA_022495995.1. Classification (NCBI taxonomy): domain Eukaryota; kingdom Viridiplantae; phylum Streptophyta; class Magnoliopsida; order Asterales; family Campanulaceae; genus Adenophora; species Adenophora triphylla. The sequence goes on along the minus strand of JAFEMH010001366.1, from coordinate 126,761 downwards.
CCACGAATTGAACGGGCCACCCACGGGCCAGGGCCACGGCCGAAAATTGGCCATCTCCAGCCACCTCCTTATTTTATAATTGATTTACAGTATCTAACAAATTTTGACGTTTACTAAAGTCAATTTTTGATGCTTAATGAGTGAATTCAGTAATGTATTCTCAATCCAAGTTAAATCTGCATAACAAACACACACACACACACACAAAAGCATTAAAACCAATAAAAATCCCACCATATCAATCAACATTTGCAGCAAATCAATGAAAAATCATTTAAATTACTATGACTCCTTTCCAGTGAAGGAGAATAGGATCAAGGGAACCACTATCTATCTAAGGTCCTAACTTACGAGGCAAAAAAAAAATAAAAAATTAACTAGCATAGCGCTTATTAGGGAAACACTATCTTGGGAAAAGCTAACAAGCGCTTAATAGAAGCGCTATGCTAGTATACGCTTCATAAGTAAGGTTTATTTATTTATTTTTTTGGTTTTGAGTCATACGCATATATAAAACACTTTCATTATTCATTCAGTCAATTTCTAAATCCAAAACGATCGAGGAAATCGACGACGAATACACACCAGCGACCGCCACCAGCCATCGCCACCTCCACCACACACTACACACCACCGACGACAGATCCCAAAGGTTTGGGCCAAGCCCAATTTCTCCCAAATTATCGAGAGCCCTTTAGCATTCAGGTGTCGAGGCGAGAAATGTTTGGAACAGTTTGTGAGATACAGGAGATTATTAGAATGAAGGAGAGATAGACGAAGTCAATCATACAAGGTAGAGAAAAATAATATGAAAGACTCAATTTTATTATGATACTAGAGGTACATATTTATAGGATTTACAAAGAGAGTTAAAATCATATTCTAATACAAATATTGAGTTTCCTAATCTATACAAAGATTGAGTTTTCTAAACTATATAATATATAACAATATATAATATATAATATAATATAATATTCTAATATTATATTCCTAATATGCCCTCGCAAGATGGACGGTCCTTGGATAAGTCAAATCTTGAAGAATGATGAGATGAACCGGGTTTGATGTAGTGGGTGGAGACGGACGACTGTGTTCCCGGATGTGCATGACTATGTCGGAGACGGTGGGGTTTTGGAGAGGGGTTTCGGTTATGAGGGTTTGTCGAGGGGTTTGAAGGAGGTGAAGAAGGTTTCGGCCGATGGGGTTAGCCGATGGGTTTGAAGGAGATGTAGAGGGTTTTGGCAGTAGGGTTTTGCCAAGGAGTTTGAATGAGGTAAAGAGGGTTTTGGCAGTAGGGTTTTGCCAAGGGGTTTGAATGAGGTAAAGAGGGTTTCGGCTGGTCAGTTTTGTCGAGGGATTTGAAGGAGGTAAAGAGGGTTTCAGCCGGTGAGTTTTGCTGAGGGGTTTGCCGGAGGTGTAGAGGGTTTCGACCGGTGGGGTTTGTCAAGGAGTTTGAAGGAGGTAAAAAGTGTTTTGGCAGTAGGGTTTTTCCAAGGGGATTGAAGGAGGTAAAGAAAAATTAGGGTTTCGGCTACTGGGGTTTAAGCCGAGGGTGGTGAGGGGGGTTTGGCGGCAGTGGGTTTTGCCGCTAGGGGGTCTTGGTTTTACCGAGGGTTGTTGTGGAAGGAGGAAAGGGAGAAGCAAGTGGTGGTGAGGCGGTGTTGCGGCTAGTGGGGTTTGCCGAGGGTGAAGGGGTTTGGGTGGGGGTTTTATGAGGGTTGGGTTGTAGAGGGTTGATTTTCTTGGCGAAGAAGAAGGTTGGTGAGATTCGGCCTTTTGAGAAGGGTGGTGACAGCCTTTTTGGGTTTGTTGTATACGACAGGGGGTTGGCCGTAGGGTTTCTTGGTTGATTTTGTGGAGGATGGAGATGGAAGGGAGGCGTCATGTAGGGTTGCGCCGCATAGGTTTGTGGAAGGTGGGGTTTTGATGGTGGGTGGCGGAAACAAGGTGGGGCGGCTTGAGGGGTGTGTCGAGAGTTGTTTTGGATGGTGGAGGAGGGTTGGGTTTTGATGGTGGGTGATGGAAGCAATGGTGTGGCGGTTTTATGGTTTTTGCCGTTAGGGTTTGACGGAGAAGTCCTATTATGGATCTTAATGCTCTGATACCATATTAGAATGAATGAGAGATAGATGAAGTCAATCATATAAGGTAAAGAAAAATAATATAAAATACTCAATTTTATTATGATACTAAAATACATATTTATAGGATTTACAAAGAGAGTCAGAATTCTACCAACCGTAGATCCCAAAGTAGATCCAAAAGGTTTGAGCCAAAGCCCAATTTCTCCCAAATTATCGAGAGCCCTTTAGCATTCAGGTGTAGGCGAGAAATGTTTGGTACAGTTTGTGCGATACAGAAGATCTCATTCTAGAAAATCATCGTCACCGGCCACATCGACGGAATCCGACTGACCGCCGCCGTAAAATCACTCCCTATCCTCACCATCGTCAGTCGCCATGGCAGCTATGATGGTAACCTCTCTCTTTCTCTCATTGTATTTCTGTATCTACACCTTGTTTCCATTTCTGCCGTTTGTCGACTTAAATTACTGTCAATGCTTACAATGGAAGCTCAATTTGATTGTTTAACCAATTGATTGAATTGTTAATGTGTTTGAACAACAGCAACCACAGATCATACTGTTGAAAGAAGGGACAGATACGTCCCAAGGGAAGCCACAGTTGATTAGTAACATAAATGCGTGTATGGCTGTCGTTGATGTTGTGCGAACCACACTCGGACCGAGGGGTCTGGACAAGTTGATCCATGATGACCGGGGAAACACTACCATTTCGAATGATGGTGCTACTATTATGAAGCTGCTTGACATTGTTCACCCTGCTCCTAAGATCCTTGTCGACATTGCCAAATTGCAGGATTCGGAGGTAATGCACTTCATTACTCTATGTTTGTTCAGTCCGATTTATGTTTTGTTTGTTATTGAGATTGGGAAAGCTTGTATGTGTAGAAAAGAAACAAATTCTGAATTGCATTACTCCCTCCTTCCCAAAATGAATGTCCATTTGGAATTTAAGGGTCATTTTGAAAAAGTTGATTTTTAATAGAAATTAATCATAAAAATTCTTGTTTTCACTTTCAAATTTTTAGTTTTGGAAAAATATAATGACCTGTGAAAAACTATTGAAAAAACAAAATTTAGAATAAAGTTATTTGGAGGTAAAGTTTCAACAGGTCATTCGTTTAGGGATAAAAAAGGACATTCAATTGGGGACAGAGGGAGTAATTGGAACTGAATAATACTGATAGGTAGCCTGAAGTATTATCCTAATTCTGACCGTCAGCTGATGATGGGTTCAAAGGTGAAGTTTTGTTGTTCTCCAAGTGAAAATTTGTATCTGGACACATGGGTTATGAGAGATCAATGTTTGAGCTATAAGCAGTGCCTTCTTTAATTTGGTTGGCGGCTTGAGCAGTCATTATATGTATCTGTTTTCTGCGGTCGTAAATAAAGATGAATGCTAAAGGTTTACTGGTTGATGAGAACTTAGGAAGGATGAAAGAAATCAAAAGACCTAATTTGATTTTATTAGAAACATTATGGGTGGATTGTATGCTTATGGTTCTTTTTTCTATTTTCTCTAGGAAAGAATTTTGATTGATAACATGTGACAAAAGTTAGGCCTCTTTTACTTGACATTCTCATAACCGATTTGAGTTTTGGTTTGACCTCTATTTGGGTGTTGTCTTTGTTTTCTTAGTACGAGTTTGCTTCTAGTTATCATTTGGAAATATCACTTTGAGTATATGAATGCTGATAGGTACACTTCTACTTACAGTTTCTGAGGATTTTTTTATGAGATGCTATAATGGATTTTGCCCTAATGCTGAATGGGCCCTCCTCTTTGTGAAACTTCCCTACATGTCACCGAAGTGCACATATGTATCCTTTACAAATTTCATCCTCAATATCTATGGGAAATTGTAACATCTTAAACATTTTTTTTGTGATAAGAAAATAATTTTATAAGATTGAATAGAAGAATATACAAAGATGGACAGGCAATCCATCAAAAGAATACATTTTTTTTTACTAAAGAATTGCACCAGCCCAATCTCGTCGCATATACCTTTAGTGAAATCCCACGGAAGCCTCCTTTGGCAGATGCCTGGAAACCACTTAGTCCCAAACCAGCTTGCATTAACCAATAGAGCATCCCGGCATCCTGCTTTCATTAGCAAATATAGGCATCTTCGAGCGCCATAAGCTGTTTGTGTAGCCATGCTTATGTTTGTTGATCATGTGCTGGTCTTTAATGATCTTGTCTCTGTCCTCTAAAAAATTCCTTAGAAATCTGTTTGGGATTCCGTTTGATGGGGTGGGTGGATAGTGAGGATAGTCTTAGAATCTTACGAGAAAGTCTTTCCAGTGAAGGAGAACAGAATCAAGGGAACAGTTACCTTGAGTAAAGCAAGTCCATTGAACTTTACATTGGTCGAAAATCTACAAAAAGAAAACAACGATCATAGCTGCCTACAGAAGAAAAGGTGAATGATGCTAATCGGAAAAGATGCAAAAACTATCAAGCACAGAACATTGATCTAAATTAAAAAGCATTAGTCTCACAAATATGCAGATTTAATCTGTACCAAGAAGTCAGCATCGCATCAGAAGGACAAACTTAGTAGAAACCTTTTTTAGCTTATTGGCCATAACTTTTATTGCCTTCATCCCCGTTAGTTTGGGGGGGGGGGTTGGAGAAGCGGAAGGAGAGGATGATAAAAAAAATTAATATGATAAAAAAAATTTGACGGGGGCACAGCAGGAGAATTGATAAAACAATTAATATGGGAAAAAATGACGGGGGGTGGGAGGGGTAGGGGTTGGAGGGGTGGCAGGAGAGTTGATAAAACAATTAATATGGGCTAAAAAATTGACGGGTGGGGGGGGGTTTGTGTGGGGGTGAGAGGGGCGGCAGAATAGTTGATAAAAAAATTAATATGAGCAAAAATAATATTTATAAAATTTTAAATATTTTTAATTAATACTACAATATTTTAAATTTTATAAAAAATATTTTTTTATAAGTTCTTGATCATGTTTAATAAGAAACAGCTGAAGTATAAGTTCTTGATCATGTTCAATTGGGTGATGAGAAAGAAGAAGAGGAGGATGACTCCCAATTTAGGTTGGTTCGTGGACCTAGGGCTGAATTTTTTTTTTTTTATAAGTTCTTCTGTTTAAACGAAACTGAATGGGAGAGGCAACTAGGCTTTGATATATATATATACAAGTAAAAGCCCGTATCCGAGGACACCTTTTTTTTTTTTTTAATTAAGCCCGTGTCCGAGGACACCTTTTTTTTTTTTTTAATTAAATTTTTTTTTTTTTTAAAGGGCAAAATGGGAAAGGGACAACTTAGTGAGGGCAAAATGGGAAATTTGGCACTTGTAACTGTTCATAGTACTGTAGATAGTGGAGGTGTGATTTATACTATAGATATATATCAAATTACCGACGGACAATTTCCGTCGGTATTAATGAGGGACCAATTACGTCGGTAACACCGATGGATTATTCACCTTTACACCTTTACTGACGGAATAAAATGTGAATTTAAAAAAGAAATTCCCGGCAAGTGGAAATTAAAAATCCGTCGGTATTCGTTGTTAGTCCGTCAGTAATATCGACGGACGCGCTCCGTCGATAAAATTTCGTCGGTAAACAACCATTTTCTAGTAGTGAGTCACCAAAGAAATTACTATATTACTACACATCCATAGGCAATGTGAAGTGGATCTTCTTGTCAACATTATAATGACTTCAAGAATTATGGGTCCCACAACACAAAAAAACCACAATTAGATTATTAACATATTTCGTTAAAAAAAGAACCTTGAATTGGCAAAGAATATGCATTTCGAGCCCCCTGATTTGGCAAAAAATAATAATTATACTTCCTATATTTCAAAATAAATATCCAAATAATTCAAAAATGTGAAATTTTTTGGACATTCATTTTGTAGCGTAGGGAGTACGAAAGTTCTATCGAAAGACACTATTAATTTTAAGCCCTAAATTATAATTTACCCATTTTAATGAACCCTTTTAAAATAAAAATAAAAAATTGAGGCCTTTTTATTATATTTTATAAATATAATGGCCTCTTATAACATTATGCTTATCCTCGAGTACGCTAGGGTCAATAGTCCTATTTAACTCTGGTCTGGCACTTCATTGCTTTCATTTCTTGTTTGTTCTTCTTTTTCTTGAACACACTCTCTCTCTCTCTCTCAGACACACACACACGCACGCTCTCGGTTTTACAAAATATCACCGCTTGATCCTAAATCAAAATTAAAGATTTTGAGGCTTCCACGTTCCGACCGGTGAAGATATCAAACGATCGTCCTACCGATAAACTTTGTACAGAGCCTAAAATGTCGCGAAATGATCCAACTATAAAAATCTTGTGCCCCTCCACTTTCCGGCCAGTGAATCGGCGTCCTCCTAAAGGTTATCCTCCTATAACGTTCACGGTTATCGACTATCCTTTTCAACCGGTAGGCATTCCCTCCGTCGCCGCCATGCTAGTTCCGGCTGGCAGGGAATCTTCTTGGATGTTCTCGGAAAAAGAGGGTTTTTGCCAATTAGTTCATGATTTTCCCAAATTTTCTTGGCTTATACTAATCTATATTCATAATACCCCTGAATCTAAAAACTCTACCCACTATACCCTTTCTAAGATTCTCGATTCTGACAACGGCCTTTCAAGAAAATCGTTCTTGAGTACATTGATCTTGGACTTGTGCCTGGATGCAGCAATTGAGAAAGGTTTTCCAATCTTTACATTGTTAACATATGATAAGGACGTTTATGTGGTTTCTAGAGTAGTTGAGGGTGAAAAAGTACCAAAAGATTATCGCCAAATGCAAGTCAACCGATAGAAGCCGATTTGTGTAAATGAGGGAAGAGAATTTCGAAGGCGGCTGACATTTAAGACACTGCCCAATTTTATTCAGACCGAGGTGCGTGTGTTTAGTGAAGAACGAATCGATGACACCACTAAATTGCAGACATTAATAAGGGAGAAAAAAACCAAATTTTTGGCTGATACAGGGGTTTTGATTCAATCAATCGATTGCAATGGTCGGCCTTTCTAAGATTGCAACTCACCTTAACGAGATGATTCAAACTGGAAATAGACCAAGAACATTGTGTCTTGGAGTAGGGGGTGGGGTCCTGGTGAATTTTTTGAGTGACAAGTTAGATTTTGAGGTCATTGGAGTCGAATTAGATGCAGCTGTTCTATATCTTGGAAGGCAATTCTTTGGCCTGGGACAGTCCAAGAATAAAGTTAGACTTATACTGGTTGACGGAGTAAATATATTGGAAGAAATTGCGTATCATTTCGCTAACTGTGACCATCCGATTTCGTGCAACTACAAGGAAATGTCTGGAAACAAATTCAAGAAAGTCAGACCAATTACCGAAAAGTTTGATATTATAATGGTCGATTTGGTGTATGGTGGTGGTATGGTACCAGCTACTGCACCACCTTGTGAGTTTGATAGGCCATCCGTGCTCGAGGCAGCGTTAGATGATAGTTGCGAAAATGGAATATTAATTGTTAACGTTTTGAGGACAGATTACAATAACTTGGTTCAAGAGCTTCAAATGGTGTTCTCAGAAGTTTACAAACTACAAGTGGGAAATGGAGCTAATACTGTTTTAATCGCTACTGCTTCACCGGCAGATGCCATTGTTCAGGTGAACAACTTTCTGACAAGTTTAAGAACCCTAATTTCAGATGAATATATTGTTGCTGTACAGGAGATATGAATCCTTGATGATATATACTGATAGGGAAGAAAAAAAATATAGTTTGTAATTTTTTCTTCCCTATCAGTATATATCATAAAGGATTCATATCTCCTGTAAAGCAACAATATATCATCAAGGATTCATATCTCCTGTATAGCAACAATATATTCATATGAAATTAGGGTTCTTAAACTTGTCAGGAAGTTGTTCTCTTGAACAATGGAATCGGCCGGTGAAGCAGTAGCAATTAAAACAGTATTAGCTCCATTTCCCATTTGTAGTTTGTAAACTTCTGAAAACACCATTTGAAGCTCTTGAACCAAGTTGTTGTAATCTGTCCTCAAAACGTTAACAATTAATATTCCATTTTCGCAAAGATCATCTAACGTTGCCTCGAGCACGGATGGCCTATCAAACTCACAAGGTGGTGCAGTAGCTGGTACCATACCACCACCATACACCAAATCGACCATTATAATATCAAACTTTTTGGTAATTGGTCTGACTTTCTTGAATTTGTTTCCAAACATTTCCTTGTAGTCGCACGAAATCGGATGGTCACGCTAGCGAAATGATACGCAATTTCTTCCAATATATTTACTCCGTCACCCAAGATAAGTCTAACTTTATTCTCGACTGTCCCAAGCCAAAGAATTGCCTCGCCAAGATATAGAACAACCGCATCTAATTCGACTCCAATGACCTCAAAATCTAACTTGTCACTCAAAAAATTCACCAGTGGCCCCACCCCCTACTCCAAGACACAATATTCTTGGTCTATTTCCAAGCCAATCCTCTCGTTAGGTGAAGCCGCAATCTTAGAAAGGCCGCAGCCATCGCAATCGATTGATTGAATCAAAACCCCGTATCGCCCAAAAATTTGGGGTTTTTCTCCCTTATTAATGTCCGCAAATTAGTGGTGTCATCGATTCGTTCTTCACTAAACACACGCACCCTGGCTCGAATAAAACCGGGCAGTGTCTTAATTGTCGCCCGCCTTCGAAATTCTCTCTTCCTCGTTTACACACCAACTTCTATCGCTCAACTTGCATTTGGCCAATAATCTTTCCTATACTTTTTCACCCTCAACTACTCTAGAAACCACATCAACGTCCTTATCATATGTTAACAATGTATAGATTGGAAAACCTTTCTCACCGTCGCATCCGGAACAAGTCCAAGATCAATGTACTCAAGAACGATTTTCTTGAAAGGCCGTTGTCAGAATCGAGATTCTTAGAAAGGGTATAGTGGGTAGAGTTTTTAGATTCAGGGGTATTATGAATATAGATTAGTATAAGCCAAGAAAATTTGGGAAAATCATGAACTAATTGGCAAAACCCCTCTTTTTCCAAGAAGATTCCCGCCAAATGGAACTAGTACGGCGGCGACGGAGGAATGCCTACCGTTGAAAAGGGTAGTCGATAACCGTGAACGTTATAGGAGGATAACCTGTAGGAGGACGCCGATTCACTGGCCGGAAAGTGGAGGGGCGCAAGATTTTTATAGTTGGATCATTCCGCGACATTTTAGGCTTTGTACAAAGTTTATCGGTAGGACGATCGTTTGATATCTTCACCGGTCGGAACGTGGAAGACCTCAAAATATTTAATTTTGATTTAGGATCATGCGGCGATATTTTGTAAAACCGAGAGCGAGTGTGTGCGTGAGAGAGAGAGAGTGTTCAAGAAGAAGAAGAAGAACAAACAAGAAATGAAAGCAATGGCGCCGCAGAGACTGAGTTAAATAAGACTATTGACTCCTAACAGATCGGAGGATAATCATAATGTTATAAGAGGCCATTATATTTATAAAATATAATAAAAAGGCCTCAATTTTTTAATTTTTTAAAAAAAGGGTTCATTAAAAATGGGTAAATTATAATTTAGGGCTTAAAATTAATAGTGTCTTTCGATAGAACTTTCGTACTCCCTACGCTACAAAATGAATGTCCAAAAAATTTCACATTTTTGAATTATTTGGATATTTATTTTGAAATATAGGAAGTATAATTATTATTTTTTGCCAAATCAGGGGGCTCAAAATGCATATTCTTTGCCAATTCAAGGTTCTTTTTTTAACGAAATATGTTAATAATCTTGTTAATTCTCCTTGTGCCAAGCACATGCTTAAATCGCCTATGAACCTTGAATAGTCGGTCCACGATCCATCCGGTTCACAATTTTGACCGATTTTAACGGTCCAAAACCTCTGGTCATCTAGTTTATACGTGAACATTGGGCGAGCCTTTTAATACTCCAAATTTTATGTTGGGCAAATTAGTTTAAAAAGAATGGGACGGATTGGGATTTAAAAACTAATTGTGGTCTTTTTGTGTTGTGGGACCCATAGGGATTTAAAACTAATTGTGGTCTTTTTGTGTTGTGGGACCCATAGTTCTTGAAGTTCATTTTAATGTTGACAAGAAGATCCACTTCCCATGGCCTAAGATGGATGTGTACTAATTTGGTGACTCACTACTAGAAAATGGTTGTTTACCGACAAAATTTTATCGATGAAGCGCGTCCGTCGGTATTACTGACGGAATAACAACGAATACCGACGAATTTTTAATTTGCACTTGCCGCGAATTTCTTTTTTACATTTACTTTTTATTCCATCGGTAAAAGTGAATAATCCGTCGGTATTACCGATGGAATTGGTTCCTCATTAATACCGACGGAAATTGTCCGTCGGGATTTTGATATATATATATATATATATCAAACCCTAGTTGCCTCTCCCATTCAGTTTCGCTTAAACAGAAGAAAACCTCTCCGCCTTCGGTTCCTGTGAGCAACTCCTCTGCTGAAATTAGTTGATTTCTTCCGTGTTCATTTCATACCCATTTGCTCTAGATTTATCTGAAATTATTCATATTCACTCGTGGGTTTCTCGCTAATTTCTTCATTTGATGAGTTTTTTAGGTGACCCCAAATCATTTTGAAACTAAGGCTTTGTTGTTGTTGTCGGGTGACATACCGATGAAACATCAGAACTGTATACATGAAATTCATACCTGAAAATAAGTGCCTATGTATTGCATGGATCAATTGAATGTTTCATGTTGCGTTATGTTAAACTTATAAAAGTCTTTTGAAGTGCTTGGGCACTGTCAATTTATCAAGATTAAATGTTTTCTCTTATTCTAAGTTCATTGATTTTGGTCACATTTATTTTCTAGGAATCTGATTGCATATTTAACTTTGTTTCAGCTTTGTGTTTCTGTAAAAAGTTCTTAAGAATAATTTTCTGTATGGTCGCTCCATCCAATTCTGTATTCAAGGTTCATGTCTGAGATTGACATTCAGATCCATACTGCCTTTGGTATGTTTTCTTGTACTTTTCTCATATTTCTATTAGAAGGATCCTATGTTCGGCATATCCTTAAAGTCCTATTTTTTAATAAATTTACTGGCATTGTTCTTTTATCTCACAACCTAAAAAGCTATCTTGAATCCCAGAGATATGAGGAGATTTTTATTCCAAAGAATTATTGATGTGTATCTTCTCTTATGCCGAGTGAATTGTATTTATAGGCATCCTTGAGAATTTCTTCAATCAATCTCTTCCTTCTTTGTAGCAATCCTAAGCATATAAGGAAACAAAATATTTAAACTAATAAAGGAAAAGAGATTTATTAGTAATGTTAGTACTAATTTAAATCAACCACAATCTATTTACATAAATAAAAATATGTACAAATATAAACAATATCCTTTCCATATGTGATTCTAAATCTTTGATAGAAAAGTCAAAAATCTACTTACCAAACTTATCAATTGGAGCGGATCTAGGAAAGTCAATATTCCTACAAATCCTCACTCTTTCAATCTCTCCTATTTTGGATTTTCTGATCAAAACAAAGATTTAGCAAACAATTCATGTAACTCAGACCTTAAATTCCAAACTCCCCCTGAATTGGATGTGTGTAAGGATGTGTAGACACATTCACACATAAAATTGCATAGAGATTAGATAAACAAAAAGTTGCAGTTCAACAAACAAAATAGATAAACCATCCAAGATTGTTTAAGGGATTTCAGACCAAAATTGTTCAGAATCAAAACAAATAACTAGTTTAACTAAATTATCAGTTCAATCAAACACAAAATAACGAAACTCCCCCTGAGTTGTTCAGCTTAATCTTCAAACAATATCATTCCCAGCTTCCTCTCCAGCAGCTTCCTCTCCATATTTTGACTAAAAAGTGTAGTATTCCATTTTTGGAGATTCACCTTCAGAGCCTTAAAATTTTCTGTATGAGTCGGGGAAGGCAACCAATTGTGCTCGGAGAGCTTAGCCTCAAGAGTAGGATCAATTTCAATTCCTACCGGAAGATCAACATGCCTCTATTTCTTGTCCAGTAGAGTTTTGGTCTCCTTAAACAACTCAAAATCACTCACTCTCTAGGCTCACCCTTTTGTCTTTAACCCCTTGTGCCACAAGAATTTGAGATATTAGAGAGGGATGGGAGGGACCATTTATTGGAGGAAGACTCACAGTACCCACATATCTTCTTGAAAATGAAAGCCCCAAAATTAATGGCTTTCCTAGTACCCAACCTGTACATCAAGTCATCAGAGGTTTTGATGTTAGAGGGACAGAGGTTGGCTGTGAGTATGAGGTGGAGAAAATAGTAGAAAGAGGTGAGAGATCCACTACCCAAGTCTTTTGGTTTGGTAGGCCAAGCTGTTAGCTTTCCATGCGTCAAGGTGGAAACTATCTCACTCTCAGATACCTCACACTCCTCATCAAGTACTTCCTCTAACCCTAGGAAGGTATTGATAACAGTATGGGAGAAGGGTATGAATTTTTTCATGTGCGGAACATGGGAGATGCAGGATTGTTCTAGCATTTGGACGGATTGACATAAAACTCATGGAAAACTTTAGGGGAAAAAGTCTTAGGGTGATCTTCAGCAAGTAGGAGTCTCCTATCCTCAAAGAATAGGACTAACCCAAGTCTAGCAAAGGTCTCCATATCCCTTCTAATCTCTCTATTTAGTTCTTTGTTCACTATTTGCTCAAGCCTCTAGAGGCATTCAAAAACGGAAATTTAGATGAAGTAGGGGTCATAGCAGTAGAAGAGGAAGGAGGAGAAATTGGTTTACCCCTTTTACTGGTCAGGTGGATGTGCGTGCAAATGTGTGCACATTTGGAGCCACGTCCTTAGGAGGAGAGGGTTGTGATGTCTCTTCTTCAGCTTCCACATCTTCTGTAGCTTCTTGATCAACCTTTTGATCTTTTTCCTGTTCTAGTTCAGCTGGTCCTAATTTTAAGTTCTCATCTTCAGCTGTGTCATCACTTTCCTCTCTGGAGTCTTCCTCTTCTTCAATGGGATTCTCAACTTGTGTTGGTTCAGCCTCAACAGCTTTTTTCTTCCCTTTCAATGCTAGTAGGAGACTAGCAAGGGATCTTTCCACATCTTCTGTAGCTTCCTGATCAACCTTTTGATCTTTTTCCTGTTCTAGTTCAGCTGGTCCTAATTTTAAGTTCTCATCTTCAGCTGTGTCATCACTTTCCTCTCTGGAGTCTTCCTCTTCTTCAATGGGATTCTCAACTTGTGTTGGTTCAGCCTCAACAGCTTTTTTCTTCCCTTTCAATGCTAGTAGGAGACTAGCAAGGGATCTTCTTCTGGTTCAGCTTGAGTGGGCATCTCCTTTTCTTTTTCAACCCTAGGTCCACGAACCAACCTAAATTGGGAGTCATCCTCCTCTTCTTCTTCCTCGTCACCCAATTGAACATGATCAAGAACTTATACTTCAGTTGTTTCTTATTAAACATGATCAATAACTTATAAAAAATATTTTTTATAAAATTTAAAATATTGTTGTATTTATTAAAAATATTTAAAACTTTATGAATAAATGAATTTTAGTAACTTTTTTGTTAAATTTCAATCAAATTAACTAAAAAAGTAAAGTTAAAAGATTCATAACGAGAAGGATAGATTATAATCCCTTTTGATTAACTAACTAACTAAATGGCGGGACCTAATATCGATAACAGTTAAGTCCCCCCCCCCCCTCAAGTCAAGGGACTTCAAATAATTAAGGCCAAACCATAGAGATAAGAGTGTTAGTTATCCGATCCAAAGGGGGTGATTTTGTCCAAATTCACCTCTAAATTATACAATAATGCTCGGTACATATACGCATATTGACTTTAGACAAAGAACGGATGAGATCAATACATAGCCGCTACGATTCAATTAATGTCATTTGATAATTTATTTTCTTCTTCAAGTCTAACCGTAAGATTAATTATCAATGCTTTAATCCAATGACTCTCATTCAACGGTTTCTAAAATTAACCCCGAATATATCAATCACAATCTCTCTCTATTTTTTGTGTTATCAGTATATTTTAGCTGCTTAATATTAAATATGATCAAGAACAGATAAAAAATAATATAATAAAATTTAAAATATTGTTGTATTAATAATAATATTTAAAATTTATGAACAAATGAATTTTAGCAACTTTTTGTTAAATTTCAATCAAATTAACTAAAAAGGTAAAGCTAGGAGATTCATAATGGGAGGGATAGATTATAATCCATTTTGATTAATTAACTAACTAAATGACGGGACTTAATGTCTATAACAGTTAAGTCCCCCTCCATATATCAAGTATAGGGACTTTGAATAATCAAGGCCAAACCATAGGGATAAGAGTGTTAGTTATCCAATACAAAGTACAGGGACTTTGAATAATTAAGGTCAAACCATAGGGATAAGAGTGTTACTTATCCAATTCAAAGGGGGTGATTTTGTCCAAATTCACGTCTATCTAATATACAATACTGCTCCCTCCATAACTGCCTATTGACTCGATCCATAACCGCTACGATCCCATAGCTGTCGTTTGATAATTTATTTTCTTCTTCAAGTCTAACCGTAAGTTTAATTATCAATGCTTTAATTCAACGGCTCTCATTAAGCGGTTTCTAAAATTATCCCTGTATCTATCATTCACAATCTCTCTGTATTATTCGTGGTATCAATATAATTCAACTGTTTCATATTAAATATGATCAAGAACTAATAAAAATATTTTTTATAAAAATTTAAAATATTGTTGTATTGATAATAATATTTAAAATTTTATGAATAAATGAATTTTAGTAACTTTTTTTGTTAAATTTCAATCAAATTAACTAAAAAAGTAAAGTTATGAGATTTATAATGAGATGGATAGATTATAATTCGTTTTGATTAACTAACTAACTAAATGGCGAGACTTAATATCGATAATAGTTAAGTCCCCCCCCCCCCCATATCTCAAGTATAGGGACTTTGAATAATCAAGGCCAAACCATAGGGATAAGAGTGTTAGTTATCCAATAAAAATGGGTATTTTGTCCAAATTCACCTCTAAATTATACCCTTTCCCGGAAGCAATAAATTATCCATAAATTATTTTCATAATTTGAAGCTAACCATGAGGACGCCAACAATGACTGCCCTATTCAAGTATTGCTGCAAACCCACAAAAACACACATGCAACCATTATCGGGGATATAATTTTCAACGTTCGGGCTGAGATTTTGTTGCCTCATAGCAGTTAGGCAAGTGGGACTATTTAGCGAAGCACTGTTATATAGATCTCTCCATAAATATTATCCTTTTAGGTATGTATTAAAAAAAAGATAACTAATCTCAATTTTACTTTCCAAACTTTCTAGGGTTTTGATTTTCAGTTAATTAGGGAACTTATCCTTTTAGGTATAATAGATAGCTAAGGTTTGTCGCAAGAAGAGTCTTCCCAGTCCCACAACCCCCCCCCCCCCGAACAACCTTAGTTGACTCAAAATCCAACCCTAAGTCCTTTACCGCATTCGACTCTGGTAGCAAACACTCTTCTCCCTGGAGACGCTCCACCACGCGTAATCGTTATTCCATTGTGTAGGCAAGTGATATTGTTTAGCGAAGTACTTTTGTATAGGTCTACCCATAAATATTATGCTTTTAGGTTAAAAAATAGCTAATCTCAATTTTACTTTCCAAACTTCTTAGGGTTTTAATTTTCAGTTAATTAGGGAATTTATCCTTTTAGGTAGAATAGATAGCTAAGGTTTGTAGCAAGAAGACTCTTCCCACCCCCTCCCCCCGAACATCCTTAGTTGTCATACACATAATCCAACCCGGAGTCCTTTACCACATCCGACTCTGATAGCAAACACTCTTCTCCTTTGAGATGTTTCACCAAGCGTTGCTATATGGTACATCAAAACTAGGCTACTGATTTTCACAATAAAAAAAAAAAAGGAAGAAGAAAAAGAAAGAAGGGCATTGATATGGCATTTGTAGGTATAGATTTAGTGTGTACTAACTTTGTTGTTCAGATTACTTTCACCTTTATAGGATTTGGCTGGTTTTTCTATGCTCAATGTTGATTAGTCAATGTCATCAATGTTGATACATGTAGATTCATTTTGTTGAATGTATGACATGTTTCCATGGCATACATTATAACAAACTTTATAGTGATTGCTTAATATCAATTGTCAATGTTGAAACATGTAGATGACAATTGACAACATACTTGTTAAAGGCGTCGCCCGCCTCGCCTTTTTCGTCGCCTTTCAAGGGTTGTCGCCTCTCGGTGTTAAGGCAGGCGGGTGATAGACTTTTTGGGTGAGGCGTCGCCTCTTGGAAAAGGCGTGAAATGCGTCAATTTTACTTAAACTGTGTCGTCTTTTTTTTTTTATTTTTTAAATTAGCCCCAAGTTCATTCAGTCGAGTAGAAGGAAGAAGGAAGAAGAAAGGGGAAAGGTCGCAAACTTCTCCATCAACCTTAGCGATCGTTGACGATCGTCGCAAACTTCTCCATCAACTCCGACGACGGCGAGGCTAGTCTAGGTGAGTTTTCTCTCTTTCTCGTTGGTTCTCTTCGACGTCTTCGACAACGCAAGTATTTCTCCTTCGACTTCATCTCCTTTAAGATTTTTTCTTTTTGATGAGGTCATATTAGAAGTTTTTTTTTTTCATTTCGAGTCCCATCCTCCTATTTAATACCTATACAGTCCTGTTATTCCATTTTAAGGTGCTTTTTTTGTTTTCTTCTTTTCAAGTCCCATGTAAAGATCAATGAATTATTGTTGAATTGTTAATGTAGTGGAATTGTGACATTTATTTAGTGTTTTATTCCAATTCATAACATGTTTTAAGCTTTGTTTATATGTTACATGTATCCATAGAGTTTTTCTATTTTTTGTTTTATTTTTTCCCTTTGCTCGCCTTTTTGCCGCCCGCCACTCGCCTCGCCTTTCGCCTTTTTTAGGTACCTCTCGCCCGCCTCTCGCCTTTCGCCTTTGACAAGTATGATTGACAAGCAGAAGGATTGTTGATAGTGAAAGCAAAGGTATTTGGTGAACAAGCTAAAAGGCCGGTGGAGATTGTTCAAGCGAAGAAAGTAGGCGGTGGTAGTAGAGTGGCAATGATGGTGGTGACTGTGGGGAAGAAGGGTGAAGAGAAAACTGGGAATTTGTAGGTACATATGTATTTTATGTGTAAAATATGATATAGTAAAAATGAGTTATGCACTCCTACAATAAAGAATTTATTGTGAATTTATACAAGATACTATGTATTATAAGCATTGCGACTTTGGTTAATTGTAACAGAAAGCACCAACTTCTTTTGTAAATGTTTATTTTTGTCTCGCTAGCAATAAACAGTAAAACTTTATTTTTACTTAGTAGTATGTGGGTAGGCAGGATTATCGAGAATAGGGTACTGGATTGGGTTGAGAATTGCGAAAAAGAGGAAAGCAAGTGGGGTGGGGGTACGAGAGGGGGTAACATGAATGAGGAAAGTTATTGTTGGCGGGGGTAACAGAATGAAGATAATTTTGAACCGTAGGATATTCTCTTTCATACTGTCACCGTGTCATCGACACAAGTAGGAGTATTAGTCTATATTACAATCGAGGTAAGTTTTAATAACCACCACATAAATGATGATCAGGATTGAATTTTAGAAAAGATAAAGAATGATTAGGATTGACTCTAAGTTCCTGCAGCGGTTCACAGCAGTTACGCCGCTGCGACCAACTGTTCACCCCACATCCAGTTTGACTTTTCCTAAACTCCCTTCCACCCCCTGACCTACCCTTACCCACGTCACCACTTCAGTTCTCTCGCACTTCTCCGATTGCTAGCGATACATGGTTTTCAATGATAGTTTCAGTGAGAGAAGGTTTGCTGGCGATTAGGACGAACAGGAAAATGCTAGTCTTAGAATCAGGTAATAATCAGGTAATGAATCCGGATTTTCTCACAAACTCTTAGGTTTTTCATTTGAGATTTATGTTGTTCTATTCATCATTTTTTAATTATGCTTCAAATTTTGCATTTGATTTAGTAACTAAGGCTTCGTATGTTTGGGGGAAAATGTTTTCTCCATTTTTCGATGTTTGGTAATCATTGAAAAATAAAGTCAGCGGAAAATATTTTACGATCAATGAAAAATATGTTTGTTTTCTAAATGTTGTGGGCATTTTCTGACATGACGACATCTTCAGTTGATCCTGCATAACGAGATGTCATTACACTGTAAGTATTGTTTTAAATATTTACTTGTCCAATATTTCCTAATATTATTATTCTTATTTTTCAGTAATTAAGAGAGGAATGCGGAAACAACCTTCAAGCACGTTCAACAGACCTTCAAACGGCTAGGGCGACTTGGTCTCACGGAGGTTGAAAAGATAAACCACAATGCCGAGATTGTAGGAACCATATTTGACTCTTTCTTAGTTACTTGTATTTAAGGGGAAATGGAGACGGAAAATGACATTCATGCTCATACGCACACACTTTACACACAAACTCTTGTAATCCTCTCCATTATCTTCCGAAGTTGTAATTGTGATCATTATAGTGAAACCTTTAAGGTTGGAGACCTAACTCCCGGGGTTTTTTCCAAAGAGGTTATCACCTCCAAGGTTTTCCTCGTTAACAAATCGCGTTGTCATTGTCTCGTTTTTCATTTTCTTGTTCCATCTAATCGAATTCCATAGTTCTCTCCTTATTATTCAATCCACACACTAAACATAGTTAAGATTCTACTCTATTGTTTTTTCTACCAAAACAATTTGGCGCCCACCGAGGGGCCTCGTGGTTTATCGGTTATTTGAAACATTTCCTAATCGAATTCACTATGTCTGCACCCACCA
This sequence comes from Adenophora triphylla var. japonica, assembly GCA_022495995.1. Lineage (NCBI taxonomy): Eukaryota > Viridiplantae > Streptophyta > Magnoliopsida > Asterales > Campanulaceae > Adenophora > Adenophora triphylla. Next base: position 107,788 of record JAFEMH010001366.1, on the reverse strand, counting down.
ATGTGTCCACCGCCGGCAAAGGTCCCACCGTTGTTCCCACATCAGAGGTAGAACCAGCTTGTTACCACCGCCTCCTCGCACCGGATCTCGCCCAACTCAACCTACGAAGACTCCACAAAAGGGGGCGACCTCTTCCAATGCAGATGCCGACATCCTGAGTATCCTAACCAAGTTGAATCAAAGGTTGGACCAAAGAAGATAACAATTCGAAGGTGTTGACCAATTCCATGATTAAGATGCAGAAAGACCAACAACTCATAGCATCTCGCTTGAAAACATATCACCACCGCGCGCGAGGGTTCTCAACTTTGACAACTCCGGAGGATCTACATTTCGTAATGAATTCATTCCAACGGGCAATCCTCCTCCGCCGACATCTTCCATGATGTCAACATCTTTGCCCGGGGACACCCCTTTGACACCATCTTCTCGCAGGATTCACTCCATTCATCCCATTTATAGACGATCGCCGTCACGACTACTACTGACAACTCGGTTTGCTTAATAATCTTTTCAATAATAATAATTTCAATCGTATTCCTATGGCCGACCCTTTCAGAAAACCCACTAGCTAAACAGATGCATGGATCTCGTAGAATTAGTAATGAACGTACTGTGTGACTCCTCCAATTCAACCAAGAACGCAAAACTGCTACAATCCGCCTCGGTTTGTCCCAAAGAATTGCAAATGTCGACATACCGAAGCGCTTCAGTGTACCATCTATGAAGTTGTACGACGGCACCACGGACCCGCAGGAGCACGTGGCACACTATCAAGAAAAGATGGACATAATCCATATTCCACTTCAATTCCGGAGGCTTGCTTATGCAGGGATTTGGATCCACCTTATCCGGACCAGCCCTCAAATGGTTGATTAGGCAACCCCCGGGTTCAATTGGTTCATACGCCCAAATTTCATCAACATGTTCTATAACCAATTCTCATGCAATGACAATTTGAAAGGTTGACAAGTGATCTTTACAATGTAACTCACAGCCTCTAATGAAACCCTAAAGGATTACGTCCACCGGCTCAATAAAGAGGTGCCGGAAATTCCCAATCTTGACATGTCGACAACTACGTAAGCATTCAAAATGGGGTCAAGAAAGATTCGCAGTATACTAAGATTTGGTAATGACTCCTTGTAAGCGGCCGGAGGAAGTCGTGGAGCAGTGGCATCGAGATTCATAAGACTCGGAGGAAGATGAGTTGCGAAGATCAAAGTCATCATCCAAGACGTCGACATATGACCATCCCGATAGAAAGACCGAATCTTCCCATCGCAGTAAACAACCGTCCCAATCCTTATCCGAGAATTGACACTAGCAAAATTAATTCAATAGACGGTGAGGATGAAGATAATGATAATGTGCCTAACATTTCGATTATTGTTTTTCTCGTTGATATTTCGTGTGTACTTTGCGCAATGGGCAACCTGGGAGACAAAGCCGATGGCCAAAGAAAACGGACAAAACCACAGGATGGCGTGACAAATCAAAATGGTGTGCTTACCATGAAGACTTTGGGCATGTTATCAAGACCGCATCGCATTAAGAAAGGAGATCAAGCCATTTGCTCTCGAAAGGACATCTTAAGGAGCCGTTGGGATCCGTAAAGAAGAAAGCCGAAAGTACGTAAGCTCCTCATGAAGCCGAAAGACCAGCTTTCTCCCCAAAGATCAACAAAGGTGATCAACTTCATTAGTGGAGGCTCGTAAATATGTGGAACATCCTATTCTCGCCGCAAAACGACATGCTAAGGAGTCAAAAGATGAAAAGCCGTAGAGACGGCCCTGTGATGTCGATACCTTGCCTGCACTCCAATTGTCTTTGATGAAAGTGATCGTGATAACTTGCCGGAACCCCATCATGACGGTCCGGTCATTTCCTTGCAGATCGCTAACCGTACCATACGACGTATTCGGTAGATGGGGCAGCTCCGTCAATCTTATTATGTTGGGTACCCTTAAAGAAATGAACATCCCTAATCGGAGATTGTCAAAAATCTTCAAGGCCGGTAGGCTTCAAAGTGGCGAAGTCAAAGAAACATGGGGAGATAAAGCTTCCAATATACTCAAAGGGCCTCAACACCGTGGAACGGTTTTGTGTAATTGATTGCGCAACATCTTACAATGTAATTCTTGGAAGACCGTGGATTCATGGAATGAAGGCCGTACCCTCCACTTACCATCAATGTGTGAAGTTTCCAACACCTCGGGGTGTCGCTAAGATTTACAAGTGATCAACAGGTGGCCAAGGAATGTTACAAAACTTCAATGAAGGCGTCTACATCTCCAAAACAAGCATAGCAATTACCGAAGAAAGTACGTGAAGTCCTGGAAGCTAGGGAGGATGATGTGAAAGAAGTATTGTTAGATCCTTCCAACCCGGACATCAAAGTACTTATTGGCACCGACATATCGTCGATATGGAGGAGAAGCTTGTGAACCTATTAAGAAGCGTAATAAAAGTTTCGCTTGGAAACATGATGACATGACCGGCATTAGCAAAGATGTCATCACTCACAAACTTAACATAGATCCCACTTCAAACCAAAGGCACCGTAAACGTAGAAAGTTTGCGTAAAACCAAATCGATCATCAAGGAGGAGGTAGAGCGCTTACTCAAAGCCAACATGATACGAGAGGTCGATTATCCAAGATGGTTGGCAAATGTGGTTGTGGTAGAGAAGAGAAACGGGAAATGGCGAGTTTGCGTCGACTTCACCGACTTAAATAAGGCCTCGCCCAAAAGATCCTTTCCTTTCGCCGCACATAGATTCATTAGTTGATGCCACCTCAGTCACGAACTCCTCACATTCATGGACGCGTCCTCGGATTTCAACAAATTCAGATGGAACCATCTCGACCAAGAAGACACCGCCTTCATAACCCCTCGTATTTATTGTTATATTGCCATGCCTTTGACTAAAAATGCAGGTGCAACGTATCAAAGGCTCGTCAACAAGATGTTTAAGGATCGATTGGGGACACAATGGAGGTATACATCGACGACATGGTTGTTAAGTCTAAGAAGGCCGAGGACCACATTAGCAATCTCTCTCAAGCCTTTCGACATCTTGGATTGTTTCAATATGAAACTTAATCCGCCTAAATGCAACTTCGAATGAAAGCCGGCAAGTTTTTGGGCTATATGGTCACTAAAAGAGGCATTGAAGCCGCCTGCAACAAATACGCGCCATTCTCAACCTCGTCATCACCTCAATCCGTCAAGGACGTCCAAAGACTAACAGGAAAAATTGCCGCACTCACTAGATTCATTTCAAAATCCTCAGACCGATGCAAACCTTTCTACGACATCTTAAGAAAGAACAAAAAGTTTCAATGGGAGGACCAACATGAAAAAGCTTTTCAGAACTCAAAACTTACTTGTCGACACCTCCCTTATTGGCCAAACCTCGATAGAAGAACATCTTTACATCTACCTAGCAAGATCCGAAGGCGCCGTAAGTGCAGCCTTGATAACGTAACGAGATGGCAATCAAAGCAACCCATCTACTATATAAGTAAGACACTCTTAGACGCCGAGACCAGTATTCTCATTTACAAAAATTAATTTTAGCTTGATAATCGCTTTCGTTAAATTAAGGCACTATTTTGAAACACATACTATTATTGTACGCACTAACTATCCTATTAAGAATGTCATGAGAAAACCAGAGATGTCAGTCGAATGGCGAAATGGTCTCGTATGCTTAAGCACATACGACATCAAGTACGAGCCTAGAACCGCAATAAAATCTCAAGCCCCCGCATTTTGTGGCCGATTTCACCCAACCCTACAACAAGAGGTGGAATTGGAAGTACAAAGCAACTTCAAGATGATGACATTCTAAAAATTTGGACTCTCTACACGGACGGTGCTTCCAACATGAGAGGTACAGTCTTGGAGTTGTACTAAAATCGCCACAAGGGGACATAATACCACAATCTATCGCTGCCTTCAAGGCTACCAACAATGAAGCAGTACGAGGCACTTATCGCAGTTTAACAAAGGCCCAAGACTTAGATGTCAAGCATATCCGGGTGTTCATGGATTCATTACTAATTGTTAATCAATACAATGGGTCCTACGTCGCGAAAAATGCTAAAATGACGACATATTTGGAAATTGTAAAAATTATTTCGGCCAAATTCAAAACATTTTCCTTGGAACAAATCCCGCGAGAAGAAAATTCTCAAGCCGATGCTTTGGCAAATTTGGGTTCGGCCTTCAAAAGCTTCTCACAAACCAATATCCCAATCGTGCATGTTGACATCCCAAAGAATTGACAATCTCGAGATGTTCGTCCTAGATGTTGACATACCTTCCTCTCCCCGCATCAACCTCTCGGGATGCCCCCTATTATCAAGTATCTCTTAGATGATACGATCCTGGGCTTGAGGAGAAGAATGCGAGAGCCTTCGTGGTAAGAGTATCTAAATATGTACTTATTGATAATCTCTTGTTTAGAAAATCCGCAGTCACTACTTAAGGTGTCTAGAAGCGATAGAGCCCATCGTGTTCTCAAGGAGCCGCATGAAGGAGATTGTGGAAATCATACCGGGGCAGTAAGTTTACATACTAAAGCTCTAAGGTTGGGCTATTTCTGGCCCACAATGAGAAAAGACGCCATTGACTACGCAAAGAAATGCGATTCCCGTCGCCGACATGGGGACATCCCGCACCACCACCGAATTGCTACATCCTATCCCGTCACCTTGGCCGTTTATGGTCTGGGGAATGGACATTGTAGGAAAACTTCCTGCAGCACCAGGGGGACGAGTATTTCTTTTGGCCATGACAGACTACTTTTCTAAGTGGGTAGAGGCCGAGGCATATGTGCAAGTTCGTGATAAAGAAGTAATATCTTTTATCAAAAGGAACATATTTAGCCGATTTGGAATTCCATCGTAAATAATTTGTGACAACGGCTCCCGCTCATCAAAGAAGAGGACCCAAGATTTCTTGACAAACTGGGGTGTTAAGATGGTAACGTCTTCGCCTCGTTCACCCTCAAGCCAATGGACAGTGCGTAGTCTAGCAACAAAATAATAATCAAGAACTTAAAAAAGAGACTAAACCGTAAAAGGACGTTGGGCGTAAGAATTACCAATGGTCCTATGGGCCGACAGACGACATCTAAGAATGCTACCGGTCAAACCCCTATTCACTTGTATTTGGAACCGAATGCGTTATTCCACAGAAGTCCTTGTACCAACGGCAAGATACAAATTACTAACATCCGAACATAATAAAGACATCTTGATACATGACCCGGATACCGTGGACGAGCTAAGTGGACATGGCCAAAGTTCGCATGGCAAAGATATCGCAAAGGGTAGCCCGATCATACAATAAAAATGTCGTGGTCGAAGGTTTCAAGTAGGAGACTTAGTCCTACGAAAGGCATTCCAAAATACCAAGGAGCCCAATGCAGCAAGCTCGCCCCAAAATGGGAGGGACCCTACTTAATAGATGCACAAGCCGGAAAAGGAGCATATCGCCTTGCAACCTTGGATGGCCAAATGATACCGCGAAGTTGGAACGCCATTCATCTCAAAAGGTATTACATTTAAGTATGATTTCCCATGAACTCATCTTTCCGTGTATGAATCGTCTTTCAACTCTTTACAACCTTTCTTTTCTCCTATGCATCTCTTTTATTATTTACAAGTTAAGATGTCGCTAATACACTTTGTGAAGAGACGTCAACTTTAGTCGGCGTCCGTTTTTAACGTGTTTCTATCTTATGAGGTATTGACACATTTACATGGGGACATATCGAATGCACGCAAAGAACAACGATTTCTCCTCCGTTAGAGACTCGGCCATCTCTTCTCAAGTAAAGGTACACAATCCCTTCTAAGGTTTAAAGAGTTAATTACCTCTTTCTTAAGAAGTTAGGTTACCACACCTTCGCCCGGAGCGCAAGTTATCTCACTAATTGAGGTGTGGGGTGGGCCTATATGGGTAAACTCATATAGCTTACCCATTCCCACTCGCTAGATGATTGATCTTAAGTATTATTCTTATGGTTATGGCATATTCGTGTCATCTAAGTATCTACGGTTTATGGCATATACGTGTCATCTAAGTATCTACGGTTTATGACGTATGCATGTCATCCTAAGTACCTATCATTTCGACATACTATCATGTCACCTTATGAGCATAATAAAGGATCATCCAAAGAAAAATTCTATCCAAAATATAGCAAGCCTTGACACGCTTGAAAATCATTAAACCATAAAGTTATCATAAAAAGCATCCAAACTACTAAGCTTAAAGTGCAAAAGTGTTGGACCAACCCAACACATAAAGGAAATTGTCTTTGGTCCTTATGGACCCATTACATAACCAAACGAAAATAAAAATTGTTTTAAGGGATTCCACCCCAAGAACATCATCAAAATACCAAGAACAAAGTTGTTTTACCTTCTTTTAGGTGGCTTCGCCGCAGTGTTGCATTTGGGTTAACTTCTCCATCTACCGGTGCATCCTTAACGACCGCTTCATACGGGCTTGACGACACCTCGCCCTCATCCATCACTTCACCAAATAACTTAAACAAATAGGCGCACTCTCTCGTTGATATCCCAAGTGTCGCCCTTCCCTTCGATACTCCTTCATCATTTTTATCTTGCATTGAGAAACAGCTTTTGCCGCAGCCTGGCCAGTGTGAACTCTTCACGTCCGTGATCTCTTTCGATGATCCTCCTCACTCTTAGCCAAACTATTCAGCAAGTCCTTCACCGTTTGTTCTTGCTCTCCCAACGACTTGCTTTGTTGCTCCGTGGTCTTCTCATGTACCTTCACCTTGTTTTCTAACGCTATCTTCTCCTTCCTAACCAAAGCGATGTCGCCTTTGGACTTCTTCTTTAGCATTTCAATTTCTTTCACCAACTCCTCCACATACCCTACATAAAAATAATAACTCGACATCAATAGATGTTTATAAAAACTTTTGCGTTAGTAAATATCCAATTAATAGTATCTTACCCCGCCGCAAAGCTCATGCATTTTTTCTTAAAATCTCCTACCGACATTCCATCAAAGGAATCTTCAACTTCGACTACCTCCTCTTGACTAGCCTTTCGCTTCTTTACTCGGAACCAATACCGCACTATCATCCAAAGTTGGGGTCTTCTGGGGCGCGAGGCTTCATCTCTATCTTCACAAAGAGAGCCTCGTAAACATGGCTTCAATTTCATCGAGGTCAAAGTCCGATCCCGAGATGACTGGTTTGGAAACTACATTGACATATGAAGGACTCGTCAATAAGTATAGTGCATCAATTTGACAAACTAAACCGAGAGGATAACACACTTACCTGTGGACATAATAACGGAGGTGGAGGCCTTTTGTTCTTCCGGACAGCCAAAGATGCCTCCAATAAGCCCTTAGGAGATCTTTTGTCCGGAGAAAGCCCGAAAAATTCTTCAACCTTGGTTAGAGTGTCTTCAACAAAGGGAACAGCTTCTCCAAATCAATATCTCGCATAAAAGCAAGAACAATTACAATTCAGCTTTGTCTCAAGAAAAGGAAGTCACAAAAGTGAGAATTTAAGTACCTCCCTTGTTCCACTCGCTTGAAATCCCATTTCCTTCTCCAATAGATGCCCTATCAACAAAGAAAATCTATTTTTCCATCCCCTATCACTAGATGATGTGGTACTCATTAGGGAACTCCTACCCGATCTCTTCCTAAAAAGATGTCTTTTGGAACCAAAGAGTTGAAGATCGTACGAATATGCAATTTCATGGAGCCCTAGGTTTAATCCGTTCTCTCGGTTCACTTTAATGACAAAGGCAAAACTCGCCAAGCCATCGGCATCAATTGAGCATAAGCGAGTTGGGTCTTTTGGAAGAACTCGTAAAACCAATGAAGGAAAAGGGTAGCTAAACCCTAAAAGAAAGGGATACTCGAAGAAACAGATCCATTTGCGAGAAACATAATCGACCTAAGCTTTACGGAAAAAGGATGAAAAATTGTACCATTTGGGAAGTAGCATTGTCGTTTAATGGACTCTATTTGGGAATCACCGAACAAGGTGTCTCTTCGTCCGGTTTTGCAAGAAGGTTTTCGCAAACGAAATCATCGAGACTAATTTCTTTGGAGCTTTGTGGGGTTGGGACATTCTTAGATTTGGTCGAGGACCACCCGGTCCTACCCATGATTGACAAAGAAAAGAAAAAGATAAACAATGGAGGAAGATGAAAAGTGGAGAAATGTTACCTTGAAAGATGAACAGCCAGTAACAGGGGTGAAAGAGAAGCTTGGAGAAGTTTATCCAAGCGCTTATTAAAAAGGAAAAGGATTCTCGTTTTCAAAAAAGTTACTTTTCCAAACGTTTCTCCCCAACCGTCCATTTCAACGCCACGTCTTCCAAAAACGTCCCATCAAACAGAGCGACGCTTGGATCATTAATTCAAAAGGAAAAACATTTTGCCTCTTCGCTGCCTACATAGTCAAATGTTTTTGGGGACAAATTGTTGTGGGCATTTTTCGACATGACGACATCTTCGCTGATCCCGCATAACGAGATGTCATTACACCGTAAGTATTGTTTTAAATATTTACTTGTCCAATATTTCCTAATATTATTATTCTTATTTTTCGTAATTAAGAGAGGAATGCGGAAACAACCTTCAAGCACGTTCAATGTACCTTCAAACGGCTAGGGCGACTTGGTCTCACGGAGGTTGAAAAGATAAACCACAATGCCGAGATTGTAGGAACCATATTTGACTCTTTCTTAGTTACTTGTATTTAAGGGGAAATGGAGACGGAAAATGACACTCATGCTCATACGCACACACTTTACACACAAACTCTTGTAATCCTCTCCATTATCTTCCGAAGTTGTAATTGTGATCATTATAGTGAAACCTTTAAGGTTGGAGACCTAACTCCCGGGGTTTTTTCCAAAGAGGTTATCACCTCCAAGGTTTTCCTCGTTAACAAATCGCGTTGTCATTGTCTCGTTTTTCATTTTCTTGTTCCATCTAATCGAATTCCATAGTTCCCTCCTTATTATTCAATCCACACACTAAACATAGTTAAGATTCTACTCTATTGTTTTTTCTACCAAAACACTAAAGAAAATGTTTTTCGGATTTCTAGTTCTCAAAACATTTTCCGAAAATGCTTATTATCACCATTACCCCCTAACCCCATCACCACCCCCACCCCCTGGTCAAAAAAAATTTTGCTCTTATTAATTTTTTTTATCAGCTCTCCTGCCGCTCCACCAACCCCCACCCCCTTAAATTTTATTTTTGCTCATATTAATTTTTTATCAACTATTCTGCCGCCCCTCCCACCCCCACACAACCCCCCCCCCCACCCGTCAATTTTTTTTGCCCATATTAATTGTTTTATCAACTCTCCTGCCACCCCTCCTGCCCTCCAACCCCTACCCCTCCCAGCCCCCGTCAATTTTTCCCATATTAATTGTTTTATCAATTCTCCTGCCGCTCCCGTCAATTTTTTTTTTATCATATTAATTTTTTTTTATCATCCTCTCCTGCCGCTTCTCCAACCCCCAAACTAACGGGGATGAAGGCAATAAAAGTTATGGCCAAGAAGCTAAAGAAGGTTTCTACTAAGTTTGTCCTTCTGATGCGATGCTGACTTCTTGGTACAATCACATTAAACAAGAAAGCTGTAAATTAATTTCCTTTCTACCAAAATAAATAAATAATAAATAATAATAATAACAAAATTGTAACTTGGCTTTCAGCTACTAGGGATTATTGCTATTAGTATTAGGGCTACTCTCCTCCTAAATTTGAACCAATGTTTCTACGTAGGGGTGGAACCCTAAATTACAATCCATCTCTCTACAAGGAGGATGGTTTGTTTTCTCTTTGCTATACAAGTTATAGCAATATGCATATAAGCCATAGGCAATGATTTTTTTTTCGACTCATCGATATATATTGATTTGGCCTGATAATGATGTCCTTATTTCCCCATAATCGGATCGGATGGTGCCCAATCGGCAAAGGTCCAAATGTTATTCGTTTTTTCCACGCCCCATCATCGTAGATCCATAGTTGACAACATATGTCATTTTTTTCCTCATCTTCATCGGAGGGAAACATCTTATCGTGTATTGGAGAGATAAACATTGCAAGATTTTCCTCAAAAACAGTAAGGTTATATGATGCCTTGTCAAAGCTAAAATCATCATCAAAAGGGTACGACGTCGCTGCTTTCTTGACAAACACTTCCTTCTCCATATCAAACCATACCATTGATCTAGATGACCTATCGGTTGACCCGAACCCGAACCAATGCAAACAACCATTAACAACAACAGGTGATTTATTATAAAATAGCTCAAGAGATGGCTCCTCTAGGCCATGACATAACACCTCCTTCCAACAATCCTGGCCCAAATTGAACACGTGGACACGGGTAACATATCCTTCCTTATCATTGTTATAGGCGGAAATTCGCACCAATTTGTAAGAGCCAGTACTAGTACTGGGAACATACGAGAAGCCATGACTGGTGATGTATTCACGACAATCAGGTCTTAAGTTCGGTAGGAGTTTGAGTTTTCTTGTGGCGGGATTCCATATGCCAAAAGACCGGCGATATTGGAAGTTGAAGCAAACCAAGCCATTAGAACAACCCACAATGGATATATCTTTTCTGATATGATAATCAAGCGAGTTCATAATCGAAGTTTCAAAAGGGTTATTCTGATCATTATCTTCTGTCTTGGAAATCAACGAGATGCCACGACGATGATGGTGATCTGGGCAACATTTATCGCCGGATGCAAAATGAGCAAGCACAAGCTTTGAGATGTCAGTCCTGCAATGAGGGACATGGTGATGACAATGAAGATAAAGATTTTTATTATTTAGCTGATGATGGATTAAGTGTTTTTTAATAAATTCAGGGGAGATGATTAAATGAAGCCAGTCCTTAGAGACAGTTTCTGATGTTGCCAGGATCTTCCTCAACAGCAACCTCACCGTTGTAGTCAATCCTTGATATCTCCGGCTCCTTCTTCTCCGACTGATCTGCACACAATAAACGTTAACTAAGCCGGGGGCGGCTCCGGCGTAAGCCCCTCCGGCGTGAGGATAAGTGTTTGCTTGGAAGGAAGGTAAACAGTATTGAAGGTGATTGTGTGTGTATCAATGGACATACCTTGAAATGAAGCTTTCCCATCTTATTTATACCCCTCATCCTCGTGCCATGCATGTGACCTCCTCACGTTTCATGCCTCCTGCCACGTGTCAACATATCATTGGTCCTTTATAAAGTAAACCCTTAACACGTGATCATCAATCCCAATGCATAACCGTCTAATGGGTCCCACTTGGTAGATATTTATATGCCGCCTCTGGTGAGTATCAACTGGGATCCCTCTCTCGCCGGATAAGGTCACTTATTATCATATCTCGCCTTGCCATCATGTCTCGCGTTTAATCTTTATCGCCGGTCTTCCTCATAATATGTCGCCATTTACTATCTTGATTTCCCCCTTTCTTAAGGATATTAGCGGGATATTTTATATCTCGCCTCCCTATGACCCTCTTTGGGTCGCCTGTAATCTTATCTCCTTCTTGGGTCATATCCCACTTTTGTGCCCACGGGTTACTCTCTCGCTAATGGACTTGGGCCAGGCCCAATTGTTATTACTGGACAGCATCAGAAGCCCCTAAGTTTATGGCGAGATTCATTTATGGTCTCGCCAAAAACTTTATATTTAACGCCTCCTTATTCCGCGACACATAAATCCTTCTTCAAGAAGCTATCATTGAAATCTCCATCCATACACGTGTCCCTTTCAGGGTATCCTTTTAGATCTTATCAAGCCGTCATTTGGGAATTGTGCCAAATTGTGAGGGAAGATTTTGAAAATTTTCTCAAACGTCACATCAATCATTTCTTTGAAAATCTCTCTCATATAAATACCAAATCCCTTCCTCCATTCCCTTTTTTACTCTTCTTCATCTTCACTTGATTTCTTACAAACTCCGACGAAACCCCAACCTTGATTCCGACTGTTCTTCTTCATTTTCACCGTTCATTCAACGATTTTCTCCCCAAAATTGTTTCTTGACCTTTCTTCTGTTCATTTCTACCCAACTGGGCAGTGATTTGGTGCATTATTTCCCGATCCTCAAGACTCTACCTTCTTTTCCGGCGCCTGTTCATCTTTTCCGGTGAATCTTCATCTTTCCCGACCCAGATTTTACTCATCGTCAGGTAATTTTTTCAAAACCTTTCATATTCTTTAAACCCTTAGTTTTGATTTCCATATTTTTGTCCCAAGTATTTGAATCTTGTTATTCCTTCACCCCATAAAATTTTTCCTAAATTACCCTTCATGGCTAGATATAAAACTTGTGCTAGGCGGGTTAGATACGGTATATGCCAGGTTTCAGGCGGTCTATATAGACGTCTGCGAACCACTTGGGCGAGATTGCCCAAGGCCGACATTATTAGGCTACTTGTTGAGAATTGGGTGGATCCTTCGATAATCGACTCTCTCGAAATCCAAGGCCGCTTCTTTCTTTCCCCTTCGGCCCTATGTCCCGTATTTTTACTTCACACACAGAATTAGTTCGATTTATTAAGGACAAATATGAACCCAATTTAAGCGACTCATCTGAATCCCATTGTGTCGCTGATCCTTTTTCCAAGCGTAGGATGCATTATAAATCAGTCCTTTCTTCTTCTTCTTCCAGTGAATCCTGCGAGATGACTGATAGAACGGCTTCTTCTCCCGCGGCGGCTTACAGCAATCCCTCTTCTTCAAGAGTTCAAAATCTCCGCTTGCACGAAGGTACCCTCTTTACCAATCCCGCCCATGCCGAGGCGGGATCATCACTCGCACCGGATAACGGTTCCCTTATTCCCAATCCCATTCTGATTGGCACAGATCATACCACATAGATAGCTCTATTTACCAAATTTCAGACTATCAAGGCGACCTATCTCTCGCTCATTTAAGAGAAATGCGTGATGGTATAGTAGTTTTCCCTTCCCAGCTCAAAGCAGGACTTAGAATTCCTCTTGATCCTTTCCTTTGCGAAGTCTTATTCAAAGCCCAAGCCCTGATCACTGAAATTCATCCCAATGCCCTTAGAATCATTACTGCCTTTATTGTCATTTGTCGCTCTCTTCGCAAAGAGCCCTCTATTACTGCCTTACTTACTCTATTCAAGGGCTACAAACAAACCAGCCAACTTGAAGATGATGTAATTGAAACCCGTCTTTCTCTACAATACCAAAGAGGTCCCAAGGTCCTTACTCCCCTTCCTACAAAAGTTCATGACTGGATGGACGATCCCCTTTTCGTTGTTTCTCGCGTGGGGTGGTCTCACCCCGCCGATCTTTACCCTATAAATCCCCAGATTGAATCAAAACCTGCGCCCGTGGCTGGAGATAATGCCCTTATTGCCGCCATTCGCTCCTTAGCCACTCGTCCCGAAAATTCTCCTGCTAATACTCCCCAACCTCTCATTTCTTGGAGAGGCATTTTACGAGATAGAGGATTGCTCAACCAAGTGGGCATTGCTGACAACTTGCCGCGTTCAACCGCGAGTCCCCCTTAGCCATGTTCACTTTGATGGGTGGGAGCGACATACGAGGGAATAAGTATGCTTATGAGTGCCAGTCATGCGAGGGTACTCGTCATTTGTTCCGCCATGAATAATGTTCTTTGTATGTTCCTTCTTGAACTTGGCTCTTTCTTCACATTTAATTCATATTGTCGTTTTTCTAACTTTTATCCTCCTTTTTCTTTTTTCTAGATCATAGAGCGAAATCAATGGAAAGTCGTCAAGCTGCCAACCTTGAAACCGACAACAGACGGAAAGGTCTTGCAAGTGCTCGCGGCACATTTTGCTCTTGCCGCCCTTCCTATGAAATCTTCCTTTGCCCATATCTCTCGATGGCAAAGACACGGAAGAAATAGCATTAGAAAAGTCCCGGAACACGGCCAAAGCGAGCTAGGCCTACTAATCTTTCTTGCTCGAGCCAAGCGACAAAAGAGAATCGCTTGTAACAACAAGTGTCGCTCCACCTCCACCGAAGTCATCCCGCCTAATCCTATCATTGTCTCAACTTCTCCACCTACTGAAGCTATTATCCCGCCAATCTCTACCTCAATAACTTCTACCATCAATATCGCTCCCAATGTCATTCCGCTCTCTAATACCGCCCCTTTGCCAGAAGATGTCGAGATTTCCCCATCTGAACCTGTCCCAATTAATTCTCCTTCTTTGGAAGTTCACCACGATGAGCCTAATCAAGCTGTGATCCCTCCTTCCCGCGAGACGGAAGTTTGCGACCTTACCAACATTTCCAGCTCTCCTCCCACTCCTCGCGACCCAAACACTTCATCCACACTTCCTCAACCCAGCTGGCTTCAGGAAAACTTTTCAAAACCTACTGATTTTGCCGGGCTTTTCGAGCTAAGTAAGGAGATTGCTAAAGTCCCCATATAAATGGGTGATTGAAGAAACCCGCAGCGCGGAAGATTGCATGCTAGGTAGCTCTGCTTTGATCCGTGCTAGCGACCAACTTCAAGTTCAACGGGTCGCTCACATGAATCCCGATCATGCCGCTTGTCAGGCTGGACTCTACTTTTCATTGGTACGTTGCTCTTTTTTCCCTTTATTAACATTTCCTTTATTTTCAGTTACTTTTTAACTTTCCTTTGTTACCTTTTTCAGCTTGGATCTTCCATTATGGGTATGAGCGAGCAAAATACTCGTCTCGATAATGAGTCTGCGAGCTTAAAGGCTACAAACCAAATCTTGAAGCGCGACAAAGATATTCTCAAGGGCAGTGTCACTCGGCGAGAAGCTACCATCAAAAACTTGGAGGACGAGCGCGACAAACTAAAGTCCGACTGGCTACTTCCCAAGATCAACTTGGCCGTACCTTGGTGATCTCAACACCACCAAATCGACCTCACCAGCTGCCACCAATGAACTCAACTCCTAAGGAGCATACCGCCAAATTGAGGAGCGAGAATGAAGCTTTGAAGGAAAATCATGCGGCCGACACTCAAACTTTACATGACGAGATTGCCGGGCTCAAAGAAGAGGCGACGGGAAAGCCGCGAAATTGCGCTCTCAATGCTGACATAGCTCAACTAACCGATGACATTTCTGACATTGGAAACCAAACTTCCCTCCAAGTCATGCGGGCCGCAGCAGCTGACGTTGATGAAATTCCGGCCATTACTATCGAGAAGCTTGCCCATTGGGGTTCAGAGCCCATTTTCAGCGAGGTATGTCGCCGTGGTCACTCCTTGGTTCCTTTTACTCCTGAGGAACTTAAAGATCTCGCTGATGAAGATGCTTTGTTGGGTAAATCGCCTTGGACTTTGCTCATACGTTAAGAACCCAAATGCCCTTGCTTTGTGGGGCGACTTACTCGATCATAAACACAAGCTTTTAGATGACGCTAAAGCTCTTGCCATCGCGACTTCAAGTTCAACTCAAGCCGCACCAACTGATGATCCCAATGCCTCGGCTTAACTTCTCTTTAACATTTAGTTTTCTTCAAACAACTTTCGTAACTTGCCATGATGTCTAAACAATTTACTTTCTTTTCTTTTTGGGGCCTGCGAGCCTATAAACAATGTATATTCGCGGCCTTTGTGCTTGCCCCTTTATTTTCATGTTTCACTTATTTCGTCATTCATTGTTTTGATAGTTTATCAAAAAATCTCTTTTGCATGACAGGTACCCTACACATATACTCCCATCGAAAAAGTGAAGTCGTCTTTAGGCGACTTTACTTATAATGTATATTCGCGACTCATCTTGTCGCTGGCTCTAGCCCTTTCTTAACCCTCTTTTGCTTCATACTTAACATAATTTCCTTCTTTTTGCCTTATCTTTCCTTTGTTATTTCAGCGAGAGAATGATATCTTTCATAGCGACTTATGTTTATGCCCTTAATGCGAGATAAACATTTTCCTCATTCATAATTCAGAAACTTTCATTTTTATAATCCTTACTCTTACATTTTTCATCATTCATAAATTGACTCGCATCATTTATCACGACTTACATTGACTCGCAACATTTATAGTCCGCCGACTTTCAACATTTATAGTCCGTCGACTTTCAACATTTATAGTCCGTCGACTTTCAACATTTATAGTCCGTCGACTTTCAACATTTATAGTCCGTCGACTTTCAACATTTATAGTCCGTCGACTTTCAACATTTATAGTCCGTCGACTTTCAACATTTATAGTCCGTCGACTTTCAACATTTATACATTTGCTTCAATAATTCATCAAATATTGTTTTGATAATTCATCAAAAACTCTTTGCCTTCTTACCTTTAGCGAGATATCACCATACACATATACTCCCATCGAAAAAGTGAAGTTGTCTTTAGGCAACTTTACTCTTAAGCGATTTATCTACCATGTTATTGGCGACTTATCATACATGACTATAAAATTTAATCCATGCAAGACACATACGAGGAATAAAATTTCATACTTTCATTGTATTAAAACAAGTTCAAAATAGACATCTTCTATTAGAATCATAAAACATATGGCTTTCCTTCATGATTAAAAAGTTCGTAGATTCATCAAAATGAATATGAAAAAAAAACTTTCATAAGAATGAAATAAGTAAGTTACCCTCGTTACTTCAATGGTAATATTTCTTTAAATGATCAACACTCCATGCATTCGGGACATCTTTGCCGCCTTCTTCTTTCAAGTGATAAGTCCCTTCTCGCACAATCTTAGCGATTTGGAAGGGACCTTCCCATTTTGGATCTAGCTTGGCAAATCCCGCTGTTGCGCCTTTAACTTCACGGCTTCTCAACACCCAATCTCCTACATTGAATGACCTCTTCTTTACTCGCTTGTCGTGTTGTGCCTTCATCCTCTGCTTGTAATTTATCATCCTCATTCTCGCCCTAAGCCTCTTCTCATCACTCAGGTCTAGCTCGAAGCACCTTCTGTCGCCATTCCTTATCTCGTCATAATAAGTTACTCTATGGGTAGGCAAACCCATCTCAGCAGGAGCCATTGCTTCTGAGCCGTAAGTTAAAGCGAAGGCAGTCTCACCAGTTGAACCCTTCACCGTCGTTCTAACATACCACAAGGCTGTGGACAACTCTTCCAACCAGGCTCCTCCTCTCTTCTCTAAGTTCTTACACAAAATCTCCAGAACTTGCTTGTTAGCGGCCTCAACTTGTCCGTTGCATTGCGGCCTATACACTGCGGATTGCCAATGTTTGATATTCAAATTCTCGCAAAATCCGTGAAACTTTTTTCTAAATTGCGGCCCGTGATCAGAAATGATAGCCGCGGCATTCCATGGCGACATAGGATTTCCTCAGTTATAAATCGATAATCGGTCTTCGGTGGTAGAAGTTAATGCCACTTGCCTCTGTCCATTTAGTGAAATAATCATGACTACCACCACCGTACGTGCTCCTCCTTTGGCTTTGGGGAAAGGTCCTATAAGGTCTATCCCCCACATATCAAAGGGCCACGCTGATATAATTGGGGTGCCTTTCAGTCATTTGTTTGCCTAGGAATGTTAGCATGTCGGCGGCGATCACATCTCCTCACATATTCCTCCGCATCTTTCTTCAATGTCGGCGGTAATATCCAAGGAACATGATTTTACTAGCCAAAGTTCTTGCCCACAGGTGGCCTCCGCAAACGCCTTCATGCACTTCGAACAAGACATTATCCACCTTTCACGGCTCCACGCATCTCATCAGCGGTCGCGAGAAAGACTTGCGGTATAAGATCCCATCTGTACGGTAAACCTTGGCGACATTTTTCTAACAATCTTCGCCCTATCCTCTTCTTGAGGCAGACTCTTCCTTTTCCAAATAGTCTTTCATTTCGCATACCCAATCTTTTTCTCCCGCTTCAATCTCCATTATGAGCGGCCTTTCAAATTTTAGGCTCTTGATAAATTCCACTACCACCTTCTTGGGCAACTCCTCTATTTTGTCACAAGCGGCCTTGCTCAACATGTCGGCTCGCTCATTTTTCTCCCTATCAATGCGCACCGAGTTCTCAATAATCAAAGCTCTGCAAAATCTGTCTTACCATTTCACAATATTTTGCCAAGATTGTACTCACTACTCCGTATCTACCCTTGACTTGGTTGACAATCAGCGAGAATCGAGAATGGGCAACTATTTGCTTTACCCCAATATCTCGGCATAGCTCCAATCCCGCCACCAACGCCTCATATTACGCACGGTTGTTTGTCATATTAAACTTAAACCTCGGGGCCTTCTCGTACATGCAATCCTTTTACGGCGAACTTAATGAAATCCCAGCTCCTCCTTTGTCTTTAGGCGAGGATCCATCAACAAACAGTTCCCAACATCCTACGGTCTTTCTCGCTCCTCTTCTATCTCGGGGTCTGCGACTTAGCCTTCCTTTTCTTGGCCCCTTGAGTCTCTACCTCCTCCCTTTCATATGTAAATGAAGTTTCAAGAATAAAGTCATGGCTGCGTATGTCGCCTTTCTTGCCTCGAGCGAATATCAAACTCCGTTAATTCAATCGACCATTTTAAAAGCCTTCCCGTGAGTCATTTGTTGTAAAATCTTCCTCAAGGGCGCGTTAGTCAACACAGTAACAGGATGAGATAAGAAATAAGCCCTTAACTTCCGCGTCGCAATCACCAAAGCATAAGCCAACTTTTCAGCATTAAAGTATCTCGCCTCTACTTCACTTAATGCCTTGGAAACATAATACACCGGCTTTTGCATGCCACCATCCTCCTTTATCAATACCGCCCCTTGCCCGAAATCGGAAGCCGCCAAATAGACATATAAGCTGGTCTCCTTCTTCCGGGCTACATAGGATGGGCGGCTTTCCCAAATACTCCTTTACCTTTTGAAACGCTTCTTCACAATTTGCATCCCAAGAAAACTTTTGATCTCCTTTCAATACTTTGAAGAACGGCAAACATTTCTCAGCCGACCGCGACACAAATCGTCCCAGAGCTATCACCCTACCATTTAATCTCTGAATTTCTTGAATGGTCTTGGGCGACTTCATATCAATTAACGCCTGGATCTTCTCCGGATTTGCCTCTATCCCGCGGCGATTTACTAGAAATCCCAAAAACTTTCCCGCCGTAACTCCAAAGGTACACTTACTTGGATTAAGCTTCATGGAATTCCTTCTCAAATTCTCAAAAGTCTCCGTCAGATCCGCCAAATGATCCTCCCCCTTGGTTTTGATTACCATATCGTCAATATAAGCTTCGACATTCCTTCCAATCTGCGATTTAAAAATCTTGTTGACCATCCTTTGGTATGTCGCCCCAGCATTCTTCAAGCCGAAAGGCATCATTTTATAGCAAAAATTTCCAAGGGGAGTTCTGAAAGCTGTTTTAGCCTTGTCTTCTTCAAGCATCTTGATCTGATGATACCCTGAGTAAGCATCAATAAAACTAAACACCTTGTGTCCCGCAATAGAGTCCACCAATCTATCAATCTTTGGCAAAGGATAACAATCCTT
The DNA here is from genome assembly GCA_022495995.1 of Adenophora triphylla var. japonica. Classification (NCBI taxonomy): domain Eukaryota; kingdom Viridiplantae; phylum Streptophyta; class Magnoliopsida; order Asterales; family Campanulaceae; genus Adenophora; species Adenophora triphylla. Next base: position 88,271 of record JAFEMH010001366.1, on the reverse strand, counting down.
GGGACATGCCGTATTCAGATCTGTGAAGTCTATGCACATCCTCCACTTTTTGTTTGCCTTGACACCATGGCCAGGCGGGCTAGCCAAACTGGATAAGTGATTTCTTCAATAATTCCCGCCTTTAATAACTTCTCCACTTCTCCAATCACCGCTTTCTCCTTTTCCGCCGACAGGTATCTCACCTTTTGCTTAAAAGGTTCTACATTTGGATCAGCATTTAAACAATGTAAGGCGACCTTCTCATCAACTCCGCACATATCCTCAGGTTTCCAAGCAAATACATCAATGTTATCTCGCAAAAAATCAATCAGCATATCTCGCTCATCCCTTTTCAATTGTTTCCCAATTTTAACTTTCTGCTCTGGGTATTCGTCATTCACAATCACTTCTTCCAATTCTTCGGCCGCCTGAATATCAGGCTCATCCCGTATTTGCAATGTATCTATTTCCATCTCAGCCGCCTTTCTCTTATCAGCACACCTCTTAACGCCCTTGTCGCTGCTCTCTCCCTTATTGTCTCGATCGCTCGACAAACCCTCTGGTGTTTCCATCTCCATTTCTTCATCACATTCTTCACTATCCGAATCTTCTATCTCTTCAATAAGGGGCTCCTTCATTTTGACAAATTCAGCAGACCTAGACCATGCCATTTCAGCTTGCATCACCATTAGCTCCATCAAATTTCCTTCTGATTTTCCCTCCACCATCTCTGTATCTCGCTCCTCATTTCTTTCTCGCACAACTTCATCTTCCGCCTTTTCTTCAATAACAATGATCGCCGACTTATTCTTCATGCTTTCAGTTTCCTCCCAGTTCTCACACCCTCCTAAGTCGGTGATCATGTTAATTCTCGCATCTTGCACCACCATAGCTGTGGAGAGTGAACTTGTGCTAGCTCTTGCCGCCGTTTGCATCTCAATCTTCTTTTGAATCACTTCCTTAACTTCACTCTTCAAGCAAGCAATCCCTTTTGGAGTAGGGAATTTGACTCGCTGATGTGGGATAGAAACCACCATTTCAAAAGACTGCATAAAGGGGATACCTACAATAGCGTTGTACGGCGACACCAAATCAATAACCATAAATTCCACGGTGCGAGTTCTCACCTTCTCATCTTCTCCTACTTCTACCGCCAAAGAAATCGTCCCCTTAACCCGCACAGTGTGGTTTGTAAATCCTTCCAAAAAACCCTTATACGGCACCAAATTGGCCTCTGTATATCGCATCTTTTTAAAAGCATCATAATAGAGAATATTTCGGCTTGCTCCAGAATCTACTAAAACCCGATGCAAAATACTGTTCCCCGGGGCGATTGAGATTACAATCGGTTGGCATCCATGACTCGGCGTTAGAGCCCGACTCTCGCCTTGAAAAGCGATCATCCTTTCTTGGCTGGGTGGATAGGCGGGAATGTGACAAGTATGGGATAGCGACATAATCTGATTACTTAAGCAAGTAATGCTTGTGGGCTCGTGAATTACCAAAATTTCATTCCTGTTACCATTTCCTCCTTGAGCCGCCCCATTTGGCTCTTGCCATACATACTCTTGCAACTCACCCCTTTCAACCTTCTTTTGAATTACTCTTTTCAAATTATAACAATTGTCGGTCTCGTGACCCCTGTCCCGATGATAATTACAATATTGATTCATGTCAATCCTCCCAAGATCATTCATTTCAAAAGGTGGTGGCAAATCAACAGCCCGCAGAATTTCACTTGGTGTAGCGGTCAGCCTTGTAAACCTTACAATCCTCCTAACTCCTCGACCTCCATTTTGCCCTCCATTACGACCTCCAACGCGACCTCCTCCTCTGCCGCCAGCAGGATTCCCTCGACCTCCTTGTTGAGCGGCATTCCCTTCCTTGACATACTCAATCCTATCCTTAACACTTTTCTTCCCAGTGTTAGAAACTCCTTCCTCAATATCCTCACCACCACAATACGCCTTGACCCTTTCATGTAACTCGCTCAAAGTCGCAGGTAATCTCATCCTTAACTCCCTCCTGAATGATTCGGATAGCAGACCCGACATATACATCATTATAACATATTTGGGATCAATCTCAGCAATTTGATTGGCAATTAGCAAAAATCTGTTGGTGTAAGTAACAAGACCTTCTCCCGTCTTCTGTTTAATCCCAATCAACTCTGTGACTCTCTTGGTTGAGCTCCCACCGATCCAAATCTCGACAAAAACTTTCTCTTGAAGTCTTGGTACCCCAATATGGAATTAACAGGTCTTTGCACAAACCAATCCAAAGCACGAAGTTCCAAGGTGCTAGCAAAAGTCTTACATAATAAAGCATCATCCTTTGTCAAAATCGCCATTGTGACCTCAAATCCCGCTACATGAGTTAAGGCTGTGGTGACTCCTGCATACTTGGATAGAGCGGGCAAACGAAAGTACGGAGCGGCTCGGCTTCTGGATATATCTAGCAAACGGAGCGACAAAAGAGTCTTTCTCATTATCAACTACACCACCCCTTTCGGCTCACGCGATCTCCTTGCCATCTCGGCCATGCTTGAAACCGTCTTCTTCTCCAAAACGACTAACTCTTATACCCTTCCCTTTCTCTACCGACTTGGGTTTCTCGCAATCTTTGAAACTTCTCACCTCTTTCTCGCCATCTTCAGCATCATTTGACGCAGTATCACCGTCTTCTTCTTCACAATAGAGGGACGACACTTGGGAAGTGTGTGGCCAATGATAAACTTTAATCTTTCTTCCATTTTCCATGTACTCTCCCGCCTTTCTTTTTTGTGCTCCTTCCATTCGCTTTTGCGACCCTTCTATTCTCGCTTCTACTTCTTTTGGCTTCTCAGGCTCTACTTCCTTTTCTTGCTCCTCATTTACTACAATTACCTCCTTATTTGTTCCCTTATCTCCCTCTATTGTCGCCGTTAAAAATCCCTGCGGGATTGGAGTAGGTTTCTTCTTCATCGCCCTCAGTCGCTTATTGTTTTCAATCAATTGCAAGATCAGAGTGTTATGGATCCTCAAACTTTCTTCCTCATTCTCTATTTCCTCCTCTTGTGGTGGCGGCATCACATTCCTCTCTCTCTCGTCACCAGTATCTCGCTCCACCTCTTCCGGGATTATTTGCTGCGAGGAAGAAGTATCTCTCGCTCCACCCATACCGATATTCCCAAACCCAGAAATTGGAGTGACAATGTTCCTTCCCGCTACAGTCTTCTGGCCCACTACCATATTCTTCTCTGGTGTTGACATTCTTTCTACTTACGTAATCACCTTTATGAACTTCAACAACGAAAACCTGCAAATCTTATGAAGATTTGAAGATCTTGCTCAAAAACCCAGAAACAACAACAATAAACCCAGTAACAAAAACTTTCTTCAACACCAAAACTTTCCACACCTTGCCACCACAAACACCCAAATCAAAGCTATCCGAAACAAAACAACTTCACAAATTCCAACTTCAAACTTTCACAACCAAACCCAGATTTGAACAAATCTTAACAAACAATTTTGAATTCAACACAACTCCCACAAATTCTCTAAAAAACAGGAATCTACACCAACTCAGTTAAACCAAATTACCCTTTCCAAATATTCAACTCAAAAACACCAATTAATCTTAATCAACAAAAACAAAACACACTCGCATCCACCAACGATAAGAACAACGAAATTCCTCTTACAAATTGCCAATAACGTCAACTTCAACCGGTGAATTCAATACTTCGCCTGAATCGCCCACTACACGACCCACCTTCACAATTTCAGAACAGAGCTCCCTCGATCTCAAGCCACCGCCGACGAAGCTTCAATCCTTGAAGAGAAAACAGGTCCCGGCAACGGAACCAATTGATGTTGCCAGGATCTTCCTCAACAGCAACCTCACCGTTGTAGTCAATCCTTGATATCTCCGGCTCCTTCTTCTCCGACTGATCTGCACACAATAAACGTTAACTAAGCCGGGGGCGGCTCCGGCGTAAGCCCCTCCGGCGTGAGGATAAGTGTTTGCTTGGAAGGAAGGTAAACAGTATTGAAGGTGATTGTGTGTGTATCAATGGACATACCTTGAAATGAAGCTTTCCCATCTTATTTATACCCCTCATCCTCGTGCCATGCATGTGACCTCCTCACGTTTCATGCCTCCTGCCACGTGTCAACATATCATTGGTCCTTTATAAAGTAAACCCTTAACACGTGATCATCAATCCCAATGCATAACCGTCTAATGGGTCCCACTTGGTAGATATTTATATGCCGCCTCTGGTGAGTATCAACTGGGATCCCTCTCTCGCCGGATAAGGTCACTTATTATCATATCTCGCCTTGCCATCATGTCTCGCGTTTAATCTTTATCGCCGGTCTTCCTCATAATATGTCGCCATTTACTATCTTGATTTCCCCCTTTCTTAAGGATATTAGCGGGATATTTTATATCTCGCCTCCCTATGACCCTCTTTGGGTCGCCTGTAATCTTATCTCCTTCTTGGGTCATATCCCACTTTTGTGCCCACGGGTTACTCTCTCGCTAATGGACTTGGGCCAGGCCCAATTGTTATTACTGGACAGCATCAGTTTCGAATCGCAACAATGATATGACCGGCAATCGTCGAAGAATTTCTACCATCAAATCTCCCGGTAAAAAACTGGAGCATCGATCCGCAGCTTCTTCGTAATCAACTATGTCTCCTTTCATAGTATCTAATAAAAGCAAAACAATTTAGAGAAGAAAAAGGAAAGTAATCAGTTTGAGAAGGCGTCCATGGTTGAAGCCTTATATATATAAAGACCATTCCAAATCCAGGTAGCTAAAGGAAAGGGATTTTCTATAATCTTGCTCAAATAAATAAATAATTTAAAAAAAAAAAAACAATCCTACTCTTTTTCTAAGCTAACAAGGATTATATATTCAGAAATAATAAAAACATAATAATTAAAAAATGTATTATTATAAAAAGTAATAATAATAAGATATATTTTTAATCTCATATCCAATAATAATTAATGAAATCAGTTATTACTATATATTCTTAATCCCATATCCATATATCATCACTATCAACATTATTTTAAATTGTTACTTTAATTTTTTTACAATTATATTAATAATAATAGTAATATAATTATTTGTAAATTATTATTACTATTATTGTTCAAGATGGATAAATTTTATCTTTGTAAAACTCATAATTGAAAAGAAAATCAAGTTTTCATCATTTTAAATTATTAAATTAATGAAATCAATTAAATCGTTAAATTTTGGACTTTTTGATATTGAAAATCTAGTTTCACGGCTTATGTGATAGAATAATTATTTGTAGGATTTTTTTGATATGAAATTTTTAAAGGGACTTTTCGATATTTTTTCCCTAAAAATATCTAAAAATAACTTGACTTTATTAAAAAAAAAAAAAAAAGGACCCGTTTTCGCCTATACCCACCCAAACCCGCCTTGCTCGCCCAGACCGCCCAGCTCCGTCCAGCTCCTCCCAGCCCGTCCAGCGCCTAATCTCCCTGTCTTGAAAGAAAGCGTGGCACCCAGCCATCGCCTATCGCCTAGGCCCCGCCTAGCGCCGCTTTCTAGAACGATGCATATATATAGGTTCACCTAAAAAGTCAATCCCACTCAATTTAACCAATTCAACAGTCAATTATGTTGATATTTTTGTGTATTGCATATTCAAACAGGGCACAATAAGACTTATAAACCCTAACTTAATTTCTAGATTTGTTCATTTCTCAATTGATCAATCGTCAACTCTTTTAAATTAGTTTTACATTCATTCGACTTTTGAATTAGTTAATATTTTCGTTCATGAGATACCAAACTCTGTCAAACTAATTTAACCCTAACGTGTAATCACGTTGATAATTTAGTTGATCAAACGGCGAACTCTTTTTACACAACTAGTCTCTCTCATAACTCTCGAAATGAGTCTCACTCCTAAGAGGCATAACTCTTGAGAAATGGTATCTTTGTAATTCAAAATTGGCTGACGTCGAACTCTCTCTACAATCAGTCACTCCAAACTTTCGAAACGAGTCTCACTCCAAAGATGCGGAACCCTCGAGAAAGGGTAACTTTGTAATTTCATATTGTTTAATTTAATTTGAACACTTATTATTAGAAAAAGGAAAGCCATTAAGAAGGGGGGTCAAATAAGGAAGGGGTAAATACATAAATATGCCCCTTAAGTTAGGCTTTGTATACAGATATGCCCCTAAAGTCGATAATTGACATCCTTGCCCCTAAACTCATGTAAAATAAGAATATATTTGTCGTTCGTTAAAATTTTGTCCAAAACTTAACGATTTTGGGACGTAACTGAATCAAAACGACGTTAAAAGGGTAAAATGTGAATTAAGGAGTTAAACTTATTCAAATATAGGTCCCTCAATTATTGATCTTTTCTCATATTAATCATTATCCTTTTTTCACCTTGGCAAAAATTATTTTTATTATTAAAATTAATATTTTTAATTATTATTTAGCATAATCATGATAGCATTTAATAAAAAAATAAGCAGGATTTTTTTTAGAATAATTTTTTAATTTATTTTTAATAATTTTAGCAAATATTTTTTTTTAAACTGATGTTTATCTCTTAATAATTATTTTATGAAAATCCTTTATTTTTCTAACTAATTTTACTTAATATAATTATATTACTAAATAATATATTTTTTTTAAAAAAAATTATTTAAAAAATATTAGAAAATTATATATTTCATATTGATATACGAATATATCATAGGTTACCAATTATTAAAAAAAAACAAAAAGAGAAGGGACGAACTTGAAAAGAAGAGGATGAGAGGACCGAAGTAGGAGAGAAAGGGTGGTCAGGTAAGATTAAGATGATGAATAAAGGAAGGATGAAACTATACATGTGGATATTTACTTTTCTTTTTTCTTTTTTGTATTTGGCAATCTATGATATACTTTTATATCAATATAAAATATATTAATTGTAATATGCAAATTTTGTTATATATTCTAAATAATTTTAAAAATATAATTAAATTATTTATTAAAAGTAATCATATTAAGTAGTTAGAGAAGATAAAGGTTTTCATAAAATAATTATTCAGAGATAAAATTTAATTTTTTTAAAAAAAATTATTTGTTAATTATTTTATTAAAATAATTATCTAAAAAAATCCTGCTGAATTTTTTTATTAAATATTATCATTATTATGCTAAATAATAATTAAAAATATTAATTTAAATAATAAAATTTTTGCCATGGTGAAAAAAAGATAGTGACTAACATGAGAAAAGGGGCCTATTTTGTAACCCTTAATTCTCAGTTTACCCATTCAACGTCGTTTTGATTCAGTTAGTTCCTAAAATCGTTAAATTTTGGACGAAATTTTAACGAAGGACAAATATACTCTCATTTTTTATGAGTTTAGGGGCAAAGATGACAATTATCGACGTTATTAACATATCTGAATTCAAAATCTAATTTCAGGGCATATTTATGTATTTACCCATTAAGGAAGGGTGAGGCCTAATGAGAACAATTGTGGAAACTAAAAAAGTGAAGGCCAAATGTGCGGTTGCATGAAGTAGAAGGTCCCAAATGACTACACCTCAAAATCTACCCTCTCTCTTACGTGTCCTCTTTTTTTTTTTTTTCTTTTTTCCTACCAAAGACAGAAATTCCAGCAGGTCTTGGTGAGCTGGAAAATCATAGAAGAACTGGGGCCCACTTTTTCCTTCTTGGCTATCTATGCATTTGCCACGTGACACTAAGTTGAAGTTCTCATCTAGAAGTTTTTTTTTTTTTTTCTAAACTATAAATTCAATTTTATTCACAATAATAAAAGAGGTAGTACTTCACAAATAGGGCGGTTACACAAAACGAGTCGGCTCGAGCTCGACTAGATTTGATCGAGATTGACTCGTTTGAGCTCGCCTCGTTAAGTTCGTTAAAAGTTCGAATAAATTTTGTTCGCGAGCTCAGCTCAATAAACACGTTAACATGTGATTTAATACTTCAGGCTCGACTCGTTAACCTCGAATCAATAATTACATTTGTAATAAATATACATATAATACATGTATAATATATGTATGTAAAAAATAATATAATTAATTTATATTTTTCTTACATTGTACACGAAAAATAATTAAAATATTTGTATTTTCAAAATGAATTAAGCCATATAGACTATACAATACTTAAAATTAATTTAAAAATTGTGTGCTTTTATAATGAAACTATAGAGAGATTGTATATAAAATAGATATTTTCTAAAATAAAAAAACTATTATTTTCAAATGCACATATATTTGCCTAATATAATAATATTTTCATCAAAATAATAAACATACTTAATATCTAGTGTACTTATATTTAACTATTTAAATATAAAATTAACAAAATGTCTATCATGTACACCGTACACACATACATTTTATACATTTATTTGTATTTATATTCGTATATTTATATAAATATGTATATATTGTGACATATATATACATAAAAATATATATAGCATATATGTTTATGCATATATACATAAATATATATATATATATATATATATATATATATATATATATATATATATATATATATATATATATATATATATATATATATATATATATACACACATATATATACATATATGTGTATGTATATATATGTGTATCGGTGTATGTATATATACATACATACATACTGAACGGAATATTCTGTGATGGGCCGAGCCCAATACTTTCCTACGAGCCTGGGGGCCAATAGGCCCATCAAAGGACCAACCACAAAGGATCAGATCAAAGCCTTTTGGTCAGCGGCCCATCCAACACCGGGTTTGGCTGCCGCCACTGAGCGACCGAGCCCATCCAAGCAACGAGCCATTGTACCATTAAGGAAAGGGTTAACTTCTAGCCCGTCGATACACCGAGAAGAGATCGTCGACAATGGGCTAAGCCCATCTAACGACGAGCCTTCCTCGCTTCCAACCTAAGACTCGCCCAAGAGCGAGGCCGCCATCAACGACTAACTCTCTCTCGTCGAGTCATACTCAAGGAGACGACCCATCCGGACATACGGCTCCAGTGTCGTCTCTTTTATTAAGCTTCCTCAACAAGCTTGGTTAATTAGCTAAATTGGGATAATGTCGGACCTCGCTATAGTGCCTTGTTACACGTGCGATCATGATCGGTAATAACTACAAAAGGTGTGCGGGTTGACTTTCCCTTATAAGGCAAACCGCTATCAATGTCGTAAGCCGGCAGTGTCCTTACATAGACGGACCAATCCCAGCGTGACACGTGTACGCCTAGAAGACAGAACTGATCTAACGGTTGGAGACCATCCAATCCAACGGCTCTGGTGAAAACCCTAACATCACTATTCCTACTATAAATAAGAGAGTAACAACATGGACAAAGGTAATGCTTTATTACATATTCACGTATCCCACACACATACCATATTATCTACACCACATTTCCAGTCCATCATCTTACTCTCACGCCGGAGGGGCTTGCCGGAAGACCCCCGGCGCAGTTTCACCCTTGTTTCTTGTGCTGTGCAGATCCAAAGCTAGCTCACTCATTGATGGACACAAAGAACTGAGCCCACACGCTTTCCTGCGCGATCACATACATATATGTGTGTATATATATTTATATACATGTTTATAAATAAATACATATTTATATATACACATACATATATATACATGTATTTATATAAACACATATCTATATACTCCCTCCGTTCCGCCGATCTTAAGAAAGTTTCAAATGGTACGGGGATTAAGAAAATAGTAAATGTTGTGAGTGTAATAGTAAAATAGGAGAGAGAATGAGTGGAGGAAATAGTAAATTATAATGGTGTTGTGAGTATTAAAATAATGTAGGAGAGAGAATGAGTAGAGGGAATAGTGATAAAAACTTTTCATTTTGGGAATTTTTAAGATTGGTGGGACACCCAAAATGGAAAGCTTTCTTAAGATCGGCGGGACGGAGGGATTATACATATATGTATATACTCCTATATGTTAACGAGTTTATCGAGCTGAGCTCGCGAACAAAATTTATTCGAACTTTTAACGAGCTTAGCGAGGCGAGCTCAAACGAGTCAATCTCGATCAAATCTCGTTGAACAAACGAGCCGAATACGAGCCGGCTCGAGAAAAAAAAACGAGTTTGAAAATCGGTTCAAGCTCGAGCTCAAGTTCACCTCGAGCCCACTCGAACTCGAGGTGAAACTCGCTACACGGTGTAGCGAGTTAAGCTTAATTAATTGTCCTAATTAAATTTCAAATCGTCCATCTTAATTACACAAAACTTTGAACAGTAAGTCATTTTGGGAATTAAAAAAGTAAATAGGTATTATTTGAGAAAAGCGAGTTTCAAAAAAAGGAACAATTTGGGCAAAACTTTGAACAGTAAGTCATTTTGAAAATTAAAAAAGTAAAAAGGTATTATTTGAGAAAAAAATCGAGTATTTTGCTTGAGGTAAGCTAAGTAGGAGTGAGGAAGAATGCAAACAAGTTTGATGCCAGTGACTCTAGTTTGGCTTGTCACTGGCCATACAGAAGCTTACCATTTTCACAAGTAGAAGCCCTTTATCAAAGAAGCATATAAATAAGTTTAGAGAACGAGCACCTAATGGGCCATGGCCCAATGGTATCTTGGGTGGCTTCCCGTAGGGGAGGTCACCGGTTACGGGAGGTCACCGGTTCGATTCCCCCCAAGGGGAATTCTTGTATTTCTTTCTTGGGTTTCAGGGTTCAACTACCGCGTTGTAGGAGGGCTCCCTTGGGGCCAGGAGTATAAGGGGTGCTGCCACCCTGACTGATTTGGGCATATCCGCGATTTACCTCCGCTAGGACACTGTGGGGCCGGTAGCTAGTGGTCCAGGACTAACTCGGCGAAGCTGGGAAACCTGGGTATCAAAAAAAAAAAAAAAGGGGGCAAGTGATCTAAAGTTGATTAACTAATTTTTATTTTTTGTGATGAGGATTAACTAATACTACTAATCAGGGTCGCCCCTAGGATTTTGAGACCCCGGTGCAAACAAAGAAAATGGGCCTTTTTTTAATATTAAACTTCACTTCTACATAACAGGCAATGCATAGATAGAAATGTAACAAATCAAGCTCTCCATCAAATAGATGAAAACCAAACTTAAGAGTACAAAATACAAATTCCACATGATGCATAATCCACACTTCCACAGGTATGCTATTTCATAGCTTAATTATGTCATCATTTTCATAAACCACAAAAATCAATATGAATGAACAAAAATAATTTTCACTCCCATCCAAACTCAGCAATTAAATTAGAATCATTTATCAGCTATAATATAGATTCAAACACAACTTCATAAACCAAGCTTTACGTAATGGGTGATTTAACATTGTTGGGTAGTGGTTGCACGGATGTGCCCCGGGAGGCTCCTAAGGACCCTGAAACCAAGGTAGGAATTAAAGCTCAAAAAATCCCCTTGAGGGACTCGAACCGGTGACCTTCCCTTCGGAAGGCCACCAAGGTACCACTGGGCCAAGGCCCTTTAGGTGGCTATCAACTAAATCTGATACTATAAGAGCATGACCAAGATAGGCTTGGATTCATCTCGCACGAATTGTAACAAGAACAATACGAACAAGGAGATGTTGTCCCAGCTATTGAAAAGCCGTCCTTGAGACGTAAAACAAAACTCAAACCAAAGTCGTCTTTGTGACGTAAAACAAAACCCAAACATAAGTCGTCCTTGAGACGTAAAACAAAACTCAATTCGTTGTCGAGACATAACATCGTCATTGAGACGTAGTCGATGAGACATAAAGTCGTCCTTGAGACGTAAAACAAAACCCAAACCAAAGTCGTCCGTGTGACGTAAAACTCATAACCCAAACCAAAGTCGTCCGTGTGACGTAAAACTCATAACCCAAACCAAAAGTCCTCGCCATTACGACGTAAAATAAATCTCCAAACCCAATTCTTTGTCGAGACATAAAATCGTCGTTGAGACACAAAATTCGTCTGTGTGACGTAAAACTCATAACCCAAACCAAAGTCGTCCGCGTGTGACGTAAAACTCAAAACTCAAACCAAAGTCGTCCGTGTGACGTAAAACTCATAACCCAAACCAAAATTTCTCGTCGTTACGACGTAAAATAAACCTTCAAACCCAACTCGTTGTCGAGACATAAAATCGTCGTTGAGACGTAGTCGATGAGACACAAAATTTCTAAAAAAAAAAAAAATCACCGCACGACCGTGCATGCAAATTGGCACGGCTGCAGTACCGAAAGCAAAGAGCTTTCAAAGAACAACAAATCTTCAGCAACATCAAAGTCCTCGGCAACAACAAGTCTTCATGTAATTATGTCCAAGATTGGACTCTCCTATCCGCGGTCCATCTTGCGGGAGCATATAGTATATATTGTTATATATAGTTTAGGAAACAAGTATATATTGTTATATACATAGATTAGGAAACACAATCCTTGTATTAGATTAGGAAACACAATCCTTGTATTAGATTAGGAAACACAATCCTTGTATTAGATTAGGAAACACAATCTTAGAAACCTTCTCCTTCTAGGAGATTGATCCTTGTATTAGATTAGGAAACAATCTTAGAAAGCTTCTCCTTCTAGGAGATTACCTCCTCATTGTAAACTCTATAAATATGTACCTCTAGCATTATAATCAATTGAGTCTTTCAATACAATTCTTCTCTTCCATGTTTTGATTGATTCCGTCTAACCCTCCTTATTCTAATAGTCCGTAAATTGAAACATTCTATAATTTCTTATTAAATGGGAAATATAGTTAATGCAGCACATCTATTATAGCATACCAAAAGAAAGATGACACTCCAGGCCATCTGAACAAGTGGTACCATGTGTATCCAAGTAGTCTCTAAGGCGAGAAAGGCTATCCCTCATGGCATGGATATTGTCTATCCCAAAGAAAACAATCTGAAAAATTATAAATTTGAAAGAAACATGTCATCAGTGAAATAGAAGGAAGAACTATTATAACAACAAAGCTCAAACCTTTGACATACTTCAGACTGAAAATAATTCGAAGATGACTCTGAACCACCTCCCATTGCGCCATTCGCTAAAGCATTTTTCCTGGGCCTTGCATCGGCAATATATAACTTCCTAAAGAGCAAAAAAAAAAAAAAAAGGAATGACTACATCGAACTGAAACTTACTGAACCTTAGCTGCATCAGAAATATGTAGAGGAAGGGACATCTAAAATTAAGTCGATACAAGGTCCTTTAGAAAAAAATAGAAGGTAAAAACATAAAAGGGATACCTTACAAACCGAAAAAATAAACAAAGATAATGACACGAAAAGTGACGAGAGGATGAGTCTCTGAAGTTGTTATTTATCGTGGCAGGTAAGCTTTACCTTCTTGGTTATGTTGCACCAGGAAGGTGAGGGCAGAGTGCAGCTACTAGCTTCTCATCAGCATTGCTGTGTAGACAACATAGGAAAAGCTCATAAGAACATATAACTCAGAAGGAAAAAGAGAAGAATGAGTTACTACAAAAGCAGCCGACAGAGGAAGTCTATCAAGCCACTAAAATTGCAGTCATCAATTCCAATTTAAGACCAACTAATGGTTGGGATGAACGTGCAAGAACAGCTCCAGATTCTAAAGTACATTAAAATAGCTAACTCATCAACTGCTTCCACAGATTAAAAAGATGAAGATAGACATAATAATGCATGTTATTTGAACAAAGAGAATATGGTGCAGGTAAAAAGGTAAGTAAGAATCTCTATGAGGGAACTCAAGACATACGTCGATCACACCATGAAATTACGGGTAACCTACACCGTGCACGAAAAGTACAGGCTTGAAGAACATCTTCATCACTGAAAAGAGCAGATATTGAGTTAGTTGTTCCACAGAAGCGATTGAAAGACAAGTATCAATAATTTCAGACCAGAGAGGAAGGAAGCATAACATTATTGCAAAAATGCAAAAAATAGTACCGATCTATAGGGCAACTTTGGATTTGATACCTTAACTAATTTTCGTTGCATACAAGATAATTCAACTATTTGTATGTTGCATCCAAAGTACCTCCCCCTAACGACATCCATTTTTCCAGTTAAATATACATGTTCAATGCACATGACTAATTTTATTGGCGTCGGTTTTATTCGATTTTTCAGTTCACAAAATCATAAACCGTCCCTACCCAATTAACCGTTGGTACGGTTTATCGGCGTCGGTTTTTCGGTTCACAAAACCATGATGCGCTCAGTAATATTTGTGCTGGGAGTTAATAGACATACAATCACATTAAACAAGAAAGCTGTAAATTAATTTCCTTTCTACCAAAATAAATAAATAAATAAATAAATAATAATAATAACAAAATTGTAACTTGGCTTTAAGCTACTAGGGATTATTGCTATTAGTATTAGGGCTACTCTCCTCCTAAATTTGAACCAATGTTTCTACGTAGGGGTAGAACCCTAAATTACAACCCATCTCTCTACAAGGAGGATGGTTTGTTTTCTCTTTGCTATACAAGTTATAGCAATATGCATATAAGCCATAGGCAATGAATTTTTTTTTCGACTCATTGATATATTGATTTGGCCTGATAATGATATCCTGATTTCCCCAGAATCCGATCGGATGGTGCCCGATTGGCAAAGGTCCAAATGTAATTCGTTTTTTCCACGCCCCATCATCGTAGATCCATAGTTGACAACATATGTCATTGTTTTCCTCATCTTCATCGGAGGGAAACATCTTATCGTGTATTGGAGAGATAAACATTGCAAGATTTTCCTCAAAAACAGTAAGTTCATATGATGCCTTGTCAAAGCTAAAATCATCATCAAAAGGGTACGACGTCGCTGATTTCTTGACAAACACTTCCTTCTCCATATCAAACCATACCATTGATCTAGATGATGATGACCTATAGGTTGACCCGAACCCGAACCAATGCAAACAACCATTAGCAACAACAGGTTTTTTGTAAAAATAAAAGGCCGGTAGCTCAAGAGATGGCTCCTCTAGGCCATGACATAACACCTTCTTCCAACAATCCTGGCCCAAGTTGAACACGTGGACACGGGTAACATATCCTTCCTTATGATCGTTACCTTTTTTCTTGTCCTTTATATAGCGGGTGGAAATTCGCACCAATTTGTAAGAGCCAGTACTGGGAACATACGAGAAGCCATGACCGGTGACGTGTTCACGTTGATAATCAGTTCTTAACTTCGGTAGGAGTTTGAGTTTTCTGGTGGCGGGGTTCCATATGCCAAAAGACTGGCGATATGATAGGAAGTTGAAGCAAACCAAGCCATTAGAACAACCCACAATGGATATATCTTTTCTGATACGATAATCAAGCGAGTTCTTCATAATCGAAGTTTCAAAAGGGTTATTCTGATCATTATCTTCTGTCTTGGAAATCAACGAGATGCCACGACGATGATGGTGATCTGGACAACATTTATGGCCGAATGCAAAATGAGCAAGCACAAGCTTTGAGATGTCAGTCCTGCAATGAGGGACATGGTGATGACAATGAAGATAAAGATTTTTATTATTTAGCTGACGATGGATTAAGTGTTTTTTAATAAATTCAGGGGAGATGATTAAATGTAGCCAGTCCTTCGAGACAGATTCGAATCGCAACAATGATATAACCGGCAATCGTTGAAGAATTTCTACCATTAAATCGCCCGGTAAAAAACTGGAGCATCGATCCGCAGCTTCTTCGTAATCAACTATTCCTCCTTTCATAGTATCTAACATAAGCAAAACAATTTAGAGAAGAAAAAGAAAGAAAGAAAGTTTGAAGAAGCCGTCCATGGTTGAACATGGTTGAAGCCTTATATATATAAAGATCATTCCAAATCCAGGTAGCTAAAGGAAAGGGATTTTTTATAATCTTGCTCAAATAAATAATAATAAAAAAAAAAATCCTACTCTATTTCTAAGCTAACAAGGATTATATTTTTAAGTTTGATTGAAGATAGGATTATATTTCTAACTTAATTCGAAAAGTCAAGAGTTACAAGAAATAGAAAGTTTTTGTTTCAGTCTCCGTCCCAGAAGTATTGCAATTTTCTTTTATATATACTCCCTCCGTCCCGTTCGAAGCTTCACCTTTTATTCAAATGGGTGTCTCGATAGAAGCTTCACATTTCCTAAAATGATAATAAATGTGAGCCTCATTTATCAATCTCACTCACTTTTTTCTTTCACATACTTAAATTAAATTGTGAGGCCCACTTGTCATATCCACTAACTTTCTCTCTCACATATTTAAATTGTGGATCCCACTTGTCATATTCACTCACTTCTTTCCTCTCACAATCTCATTTTTTTTAATTTACGTGATTCACCAAAATGGTGAAGTATCGGACTGGATGAATATTATGCACCCAAAAACGGGGGGAGGGAGTTATAGTAACCCTAAAATTGACTTGGGCCATAAAATATAAATACGGCCCAAAACGTGGAATACAGCTCAATAATGAAATTTTTAGTTTTTTTTTTTTTTTTAATTAATTTTATGCTTTGACAGTATTGCCTTTGTTTCAAAATCTATTTCCAGAGTCGTCCTCTTCTTGTCGTACCGTAAAAGTGTCGGAGTAATCCGAGTTTCGGGTTGAGTAGTTCTTGAATCGGTATGCATGTCTCAGTTTCGATTTTATTCGTTTTTAAACTGAAAAAAATGTGTCAAATGAATTCGAGTTTCACATTTACTCGTTCTTGAACCGATAAAAGTGTCATAGTAAGGGGCGGATTCAATACGGCGTCAGGAAGTGCAAATGACGCACCTGACATTTTGAAAAAAAATTATCAAGTATTTATAAAAAAAAAATATACTCCCTCCGTCCCAATAAGTGCTTCACCCTTTTGGGTGGGCACGCAAAATATGGAAATAGGAGGGAAAAAAATGTTGTGAGTGTAATTTAAAAATAGGAGAGAGAATTAGTGGAGGGAATAGTAAATTATAATGGTGTTGTGAGTATTAAAATAATGTAGGAGAGAGAATGAGTGGAGGAAATAGTAAAGATTCTTTGCCAAAAAAGGAAAGGTGAAGCTTCTAACGGGACGCCCTTTTAAGTAATTAATGAAGCTTTTATTGGGGCGGAGGGAGTATATATATATATAGGGTGCAAACTGTAATTTTTGAAAGAAGAGGGATGCAAAGTGTAAATATGTAAAAGATAGATAAAAGTTTTATCTAACTTTCACATATTTACACTTTGCATTCCTCTTTTTTCAAAAATTACAGTTTGCACCCTATATTTTTTTTTTACACACCCTCACTCTAAATCTTAGATACACCACTGATCATAGTAATGTAAATTTCGGCTTGATTCACTCTTAAACTAACCGATAATCCATCTTGCTATTAACAATTGAGTTAAAGTTCCATTTAATAAACCTTATAGCAAATTTTAACTCTTCTCCATTTTAGATTTGCTTAAATGATGTATTTATATGTTTGCTTGCAACCATTTCAAGTAAGTTCTCATTCATGGAAATCATATGAAAGTATATGATGCCAAAATTAAGTCAACAACAATACAACATTTTCATTTGCCAAAAAGTATAGAACCATTATCACTTTTTAAACAAAGTAATCAAATAACCAATTTCTTTGAAATGGGAAAGAAAGGGATTATAATTTAATAAATTTATAGTCGATGATAAAGATGGTGGAGTCGACTCATGGAGACGAGGAGAGAGAACGATGAAGATGATGGACCGATGGAGAGAGAACGACGAAGAGGAGAGAGGAGAGATACGATGTCGTCGAGAAACCAACAGATAGAATCATAACGGAGATGTAAAAGAGGATAAAAATAGGGAAATACCAAAAAATCACTCTGAAAAACATTCAAATCAAAAAATTCTAAGAATAATTATTCAATCTAAAAAGTCACAAAATTCAATTTTCAAAGCCAAAAAGTCCAAAAATTAACTATTTAACGAATGTCGTTATGTTTTGAATTTTTTATAAAGATAAAAATTTGTTTTCTAAAAATAGTGAGGTGTCACATGCGCTTCTTACTCTTAGAATGCAAGGCTTTATTATATTCAGAAATAATAAAAACATAATAATTAAAAAAATATTATTATAAAAAGTAATAATAATAAGATATATTCTTAATTCCATGTCCAATAATAATTAAAAAAACAATTACATTGTCTTATTAAATTTAATTGTTATAACTTATAATTATAAACATTAAATATAATTATAGTGATCATGAATTATTTTTCATATATCATCACTATCAACATTATTTTAAATTATTACATTAATTTTTTTCTAATTATATTAATAATAATAGTAATATAATTATTTGTAAATTATTATTACTATTATTGTTCAAGATGGATAAATTTATCTTTATAAAACTCATAATTGAAAAGAAAATCAAGTTTTCATCATTTTAACTTATTAAATTAATGAAATCAGTTAAATTGTTAAATTTTGGACTTTTTGATATTGAAAATCTAGTTTCACGGCTTATGTGATAGAATAATTATTTGTAGGGTTTTTTGGATATGAAATATTTTTAAAGGGACTTTTCGGTATTTTTTTTCCTAAAACATATCTAAAATTAACTTGACTTTATTAAAAAAATAAAAAAAGTATCTCATTTCCACCCAAACCCGCCTTGCTCGACAGTCCGCCTAGCCCGCCCAACACTGCCCAACTCCTCCCGGCCCGCCCATCACCTAATCTCCCTGCCTTGAAGGAAAGCGCGGCGCCCAGCCACCGCCTATCGCCTAGGCCCCGCCTAGCGTCGCTTTCTAGAACACTGCATATATGTTCACCTAAAAATTCAATCCAACTCAATTTAACCAATTCAACAGTCAATTAAGTTGATATTTTTGTGTATTACATATTCAAACAAGGCACAATAAGACTTATAAACCTTAACTTAACTTGTAGATTTATTCATTTCTCAATTGATCAATCATCAACTCTTTTAAATTAGTTTTACATTCATTTGACTTTTGAATTAGCTAATCTTTTCGTTCATGAGATACCAAACTCTGTCAAACTAATTTCACCCTAACGTGTAATCACGTTGATGATTTAGTTGATCAAACGTCAAACTCTTTTTACACAACTAGTCTCTCTCGCAACTCTCGAAATGAGTCTCACTCCTAAGAGGCAGAACTCTTGAGAAATGGTATCTTTGTAATTCAAAATTGGCAGACGTCGAACTCTCTCTACAATCACTCACTCCAAACTTTCGAAACGAGTCTCACTCCGAAGATGCGAAACCCTCGAGAAAGGGTAACTTTGTAATTTTATATTGTTTAATTCAATTTGAACACTTATTATTAGAAAAAGGAAAGCCATTAAGAAGGGGGATCAATTAAAGAAGGGGTAAATATATAAATATGCCCCTTAATTTAGGTTTTGTATACAAATATGCTACTAACGTCGATAATTGACATCCTTGCCGCTAAACTCATGTAAATAAGAGTATATTTGTCGTACGTTAAAATTTCGTCCAAAATTTAATTATTTTGGAACGTAACTGAATCAAAGCGACGTTAAAAGGGTAAACTGTGAATTAAGGAGTTAAACTTATTCAAATATAGGTCCCTCAATTATTGATCTTTTCTCATATTAATCATCATCCTTTTTTCACCTTGGTAAAAATTATATTTTTAATTATTGTTTAGCATAATCATGATAGTATTTAATAAAAAAAAAAAGTTAAGCAGGAATTTTTTAGAATAATTTTTTAATTTATTTTTAATAATTTTAGCAAATGTTTTTTTTTAAACTGACGTTTATCTCTTAATAATTATTTTATGAAAACCCTTTATTTTTCTAACTAATTTTACTTAATATAATTATATTACTAAATACTATATTTTCTTAAAATTATTTAAAAATATTAGAAAGTTATATATTTCATATTGATATACGAATATATCATAGGTTACCAATTATTAAAAAGAAAACAAAAAGGGAAGAGACGACCTTGAAGAGAAGAGGTTGAGAGGACCGAAGTACGAGAGAAGGGGTGGTCATGTAAGATTAAGATGATAAATAAAGGGAGGATGAACCTATACATGTGGGTATTTTCTTTTGTTTTTTTTTTCTTTTTTATATTTGGCAATCTATGATATACTTTTATACCAATATAAAATATCTTAATTGTAATATGTAAATTTTGTTATATATTCTAAATAATTTTAAAAATATAATTAAATTATTTATTAAAAGTAATTATATTAAGTAGAATTAGTTAGAGATATAAAAGTTTTCATAAAATAATTATTCAGAGATAAACTTTAATTTTTTTTAAAAAAAAATATTTGTTAATTATTTTATTAAAATAATTACTCTAAAAAAATCCTGTTGAATTTTTTTATTAAATATTATCATGATTATGCTAAATAATAATTAAAAATATTAATTTAAATAATAAAAATTTTGCCAAGGTGAAAAAAGGATAGTGACTAACATGAGAAAAGATCAAAAAGTGAGGGTCCTATTTTATAATAAGTTCAACCCTTAATTCTCAGTTTACCCATTGTCGTTTTGATTCAGTTAATTCCTAAAATCATTAAATTTTGGATGAAATTTTAACGAAGGGCAAATATACTCTCATTTTTATGAGTTTAGGGACAAGGATGAAAATTATCGATGTTAGTAACATATCTGAATCCAAAATTTAATTTCAGGGCATATTTATGTATTTACCCATTAAGGAAGGGTGAGGCCTAATAATAAGGACAATTGTGGAAACTAAAAAAGTGAAGGCCAAATGTGCGGTTGCATGAAGTAGAAGGTCCCAAATGACTACACCTCAAAATCTACCCTCTCTCTTACGTGTCCTTTTTTTTTTTTTTCCAGCAGGTCTTGGTGAGCTGGAAAATCATAGAAGAACTGGGGCCCACTTTTCTTCCTTCTTGGCTATCTATACATTTGCCACGTGACACTAAGTTGAAGTTCTCATAGAAGTTTTTTTTTTTTTCCCTAAACAACGATAAATTCAATTTCATTCACAATAATAAAAGAAATAGTACTCCACAAATAGGGCTGTTATACGAAATGAGTCGGCTCAAGCTTGGCTCGGGCTCGTAAAAGCTCGAGTTTGAGTGGGCTCGAGGTGAACTTGAGCTCGAGCTCGAACAGATTTCAAATTCGTTTTTTTTCTCGAGTCGGCTCGTATTCGGCTCATTTATTCGACGAGATTTGATCAAAATTGACTCGTTTGAACTCGCCTCGTTAAGCTCGTTAAAAGTTCGAATAAATTTTGTTCGCGAGCTCAGCTCGATAAAATCGTTAACATGTGATTTAATACTTCAGGCTCGACTCGTTAACCTCGAATCAATAATTACATTTGTAATAAATATTCATATAATACATGTATAATATATGTATGTAAAAAAATAATATAATTAATTTATATTTTTCTTACATTGTACACAAAAATAATTAAAATATTTGTATTTTCAAAATGAATTAAGTCATATAGACTATACAATACTTAAAATTAATTTTAAAATTGTGTACTTTTATAATGAAACCACATAGAGATTGTATATAAAATAGATATTTTCTAAAATATAAGAACTATTATTTTCAAATGCACATATAATTGTCTAATATAATAATATTTTCATCAAAATAATAAACATACTTAATATCTATCATTGTACTTATATTTAACTATTTAAATATAAAATTAACAAAATGTATATCATGTACACTATACACACATACATTTTATACATTTATTTGTATTTATATTCGTATATTTATATAAATACGTGTATATTGTGACATATATATACACAAAAATATATATAGCATATGCTCCTATATGTTTATGCATATATATATATATATATTTATTTGTATTTATATTCGTATATTTATATAAATATGTGTATATTGTGACATATATATACAAAAAAATATATATAGTATATGCTCCTATATGTTTATGCATATATATATATATATATATATATATATATATATATATATATATATATATATATATATATATATATATATATATATATATATATATATATATATATATATATATATATATACATGTATGTGTATGTATATATATGTGTATCGGTGTATGTATAGATACATGCATACACATATGTATGTATATATTTATGTACATATTTTTAAATAAATACATATTTATATATACACACATATATACATATACATGTATTTATATAAACACATGTCTATATACACATATATGTATATGCATAGACACATACATACATATATACACGCACATATATGTGTGTATATATGTGTATCAGTGTATGCATAGATACATGCATATACATATGTGTATATATATTCATATACATGTTTTAATATAAATGCATATTTATATACACACGCATATATACATATACATGTATACATATACATATCATAAATATTGTTCCTATTTATTTTCAAACTTTTTTTGCAAAAATATAATGAATTATGAATTTTTGTTAAAAAAATATATTTTGTAACAAAGACCAAGCTTGAGCTTGAGCTCGAGCTCGGCTCGTTTAGACTCGAGTTCGATTACAAATCGAATTAGAACTCGATAAAGCTCGAACTGAAACACTTTTGATTTCACTTTTTTTTTTCAAAAATTAAGACCAAGATCAAGATCGCCTCGTTAATACTCGAGCTCGAGCAGCTTGTGAACATATCGAAACTCGATTCGATCTCTGAGCTCGAGCAATCATACTGGGCTCGAGCTCGAGAAAGCTCGAACTCGTTAATTTTTATACGAGCTCGAGCTTGAAACTTCAAATCTCGACTTGGCTCGTCTCGTTTACGGCCCTATCCACAAACTCCAGAGACTCATCCAAATATCAATGGTAATTTCATCTCCAAACCTAAAACAATGAATTTTTCGGTTTGAATTTTGAAACGATCGAATTTCACTCCAAACACAACTTGGATACTGCCTCAATTTGATATTCAAGTAATCCATCATCGGATAAGATTTTTCTCCGAGCACTTGATATATTACAGAATTCGGGGCCTAACATCCCAAAATACACAAAACATCCATGCGTGGTAAGAATAATGACATCCACCTTATTGTAAAATGATGCAATATTCGTCGCAATAACCTGATAAAGAAAACAACAAAACAAACAAATTTTTATAGTCTCTCAACAATGGAGAGAAATTCACGGCCCTCAACAAAGAAGAGTAATTCAAAGCTCTCAAGTCTCAACAAAGGAGATAAATTTTTTAGATGACAAAATTAAAAAATCTCAACAACACGATTGTTTGTTGGGGTGTTGATTCGAGGCAATGTCCAAATTTCACTTGTAAAGAAATTCAAACGTCTCAAGATCATCGGAAATATCATTCTTGTGGGTTAACAAATGGATTTGCTATTGAAATTTGTGGTGAGTCTATGACATTTGTGAAGTGTCGTTTACGAATATAAGTGCATTTGAAAATAATAGTTTTTATATTTTAGAAAATATCTATTTTAAATACAATCTAAAAAAATAATAATTAAAAAAAAAATTAAATACAATCTCTATATTGTTTCATTATAAAAGCACACAATTTTTAAATTAATTTTAAGTATTGTATAGTCTATATGGCTTAATTTATTTTGAAAATACAAATATTTTAATTATTTTTCGTGTACAATGTAAGAAAAATATAAATTAATTATATTATTTTTACATACATGTATTATATGTATATATATTACAAATGTAATTATTGATTCGAAGTTAACGAGTCGAGTTCGAGTCGAGATCGAGCCGAACCTGAAGTATTAAATCTCATGTTAACGAGTTTATCGAGCTGGGCTCGCAAACAAAACGTATTCGAACTTTTAACAAGCTTAACGAGGCGAGTTCAAACGATTCAATCTCGATCAAATCTCGTCGAACAAACGAGCAGAATACAAGCCGACTCGAGAAAAAAAAAACGAGTTTGAAAATCGGTTTGAGCTCGAGCTCAAGTTCACCTCGAACTCATTCGAACTCGAGCTTTTACGAGCTCGAGACGGCTCATTTCATGTAACAGCCCTATTTGTGGAGTACTATCTCTTTTATTATTTTGAATGCAACTGAATTTATCGTGTTTAGAAAAAAAAAAAAAAAACTTCTAGATGAGAACTTTAACTTAGTGTCACGTGGCAAATGCATAGATAGCCAAGAAGGAAGAAAAGTGGGCCCCAGTTCTTCTATGATTTTCCAGCTCACCAAGACCTGCTGGAATTTCTGTCTTTGGTAGGAAAAGAAAAAAAAAAAAAAAAAAAAAAAAAAAAGGACACGTAAGAGAGAGAGTAGATTTTGAGGTGTAGTCATTTGGGACCTTCTACTTCATGCAACCGCACATTTGGCCTTCACTTTTCTAGTTTCCACAATTGTCCTCATTAGGCCTCACCCTTCCTTCATTTTTTTTTATTTTTTTTCTTTCTTTTTCAAAAAAAAAAAATATAAAAAATTAACTCCCAACAAAGGAGAGGGGTTTTTATGCCCACTATTAAATTTTTTCAACCTATTTGCATTAACACCAAAGTTCGAACTCGAGACCTCCCGAAGAAAGCCATTGGTATCACTACTTGGCCAAATGCCCCTTGGTCACCCTTCCTTCATTGATCCTCCTTCTCAATGGCTTTCCTTTCTCTAGTAACAAGTGTTCAAATTGAATAAAACAATGTAAAATTACAAAGTTACCCTTTCTCGAGGGTTCCGCATCTTCGGAGTGAGACTCGTTTCGAGAGTTCAGAGTGACTGATTGTATAGAGAGTTCGACGTCGGCCAATTTCGAATTACAAAGATACTCTTTCTTTGAAGTGAGACTCATTTCGAGAGTTACGAGAGAGACTGGTTGTAAAAAGAGTTTGACGTCTGATCAACTAAATCATCAACGTGTTTACACGTTAGAGTGAAATTAGTTTGACAGAGTTAGGTATCTCGTGAGTGAATGAAAAGATTAGCTGATTCAAAAGTCGAATGACAAGGGCAATACTGTCAAAATAAATTAAAAATAAAAACTACTTCCTCCGTCCCAAACCAAGGGTTCTGGGGTTGAATTTCACGCTTCTTAAGAAATTTTTTTAAAAATGAATAAAGAATTGTAAGTGGATAGAAAATTAGAGGAGAGAGAATGTAAAAGTTATAAGGATATATCTTTCTCCTTCAAATATAGATTTAATTACAATGTGCCATTAATAATACCTTTGTAAATATATGGAGATTAAAAGGATATAAATGTCCGAAACACTGTTCAAAACTTGTTATTTATGAAAGGAACTCTTGAAATGGAACGGATCAAAAGGAAAAATAGGACCTTAAAATGGACGGAGGAAGTAAAAGTTTTTAAAGTTGGCAATGAAATGGGAAGGATCAAAAGGAAAAATAGGACCTTGAAATGAAATGGGACGGAGGGAGTAAAAGTTTTCAAAGTTGGCAAGACTCAATTATAACGTGAGTAGATTTTCTTGAGGCCCCCAAGTAAGCTTCTTTCCTGCAATATAAATGCTTCAAGTCTCACCAGATCTCACTAACCCACTCAAAGAGTGCGTGTGTGTGTGTGTGTGAGAGAGAGAGAGAGAGTGTGTGTGAGAGAGAAAGAGAGAGAGAGAATGCATGTAAAACAGTACACGTTGAATGAATTGAGTGTATAAAAGCAGGCAAGGTTCAGAAAACTCGATCGAAATTCAACCCAATTTCATCGCAAATTTCACACACACACACACACGCACTGAGCTAGTAGAAGACAATTGGAATTGAGATTTCTGCTGCGAGAGAGAAACTCCATTGCTGTGGAGCTTTCGCAACAGAGAACAACGCGAGGTTAATTTTTTCTCCATATCTCACATTTCTGGCTCCGTCCGATTGATTCTGTGAAGTTTTTTGCGGAATTTTTTGTGATGATTTGGAAATTTTTGTTGCAGATTTAGTGAATGCAGTGTCGGGTTGATCATTTTGGTGGGGAATTGAAGGAGATTGAACGGATTTGAGCGTCATTGGATCGTCGTGCTGATCAGGTAATGTGATTTCCGGAACAAATTGTTTCAGCTAGAGTTCTAATTGTTCGCCATTGTCTGCTTGCTTATACTCCCACCCACCGTTCTATAATCCTCCCTCCGTCCCGGTCGAAGTGTTCGAAAAGGACAATTGCACGAGAATTAAGAAAGTGAGGTAAGAAAGAGAAAAAGGTTAAATATTGTGAGTATGAAAAATTAAATAGGAGAGAGATTGAGTGGGAGGAATAGTTAGGAGAGAGAATGTTGTGAGGGTAAAAGTCAAGGTTCTAAAGAGCGCTAGGCGGATGCTAGGCGGCGGAGTCGGGCCTAGCGCCTAGGCGGGGACTAGTCGGGATTAGTCGGGACCTAGGCGGGGCTTAGAACTAGGCGTTGGAGAGGGGCCTAGGCGCCCTTAGGCGGGGTCTTTTAGAACACTGGTAAAAATAAAGTAGGAGAGAGAATGAGTGGGGTAGGAAGAATATAAAAATAATAAAAACTTTCCTTTTTAGGAATGAGACATTTTAAATGGAACGCCCAAAAAGGAAACTTGGGACACTTCGGCTGGGACGGAGGGAGTAAATGATAAGTAAAGTGTAACTCTTAAATATTTGTTTACGGGTTAAACGAGACATTTATTTTGGGACGGAGAGGGAGTTTTTTTTTATATTGGATTGTTTTAGTTGGAATTCTGAAGAAAAGAAAAAAAATGACTATAAATATTTAGTAGCCAATATTGCATAAATATGTTTAATATTCTATTCTATGTGAAAATTATCGCTGTCAAAAGACCAATTTAGAAAAGAATTTTGGAATTTAACCACTTGTTCCGGCAACAAAATCAATATTCCACCTAGCAAGTAGAATGCGATATTTTTAAAAGTGAAAATTTATAAAATGGTAATTTATTATTGGTCTATCGACATTTTCAACTATCGCACTTCGCTTAAACTTTGGTTTTTTATTAACCGGTCTTGTATTTCTTTTACAATTTTAATCATTTTACTTTAAATATGCACTCACTAATCCCAAAAAAAACTTAAGTGTGACGGTTAAAATTGCTAAAAATGACTTCATCGTCACTAGTTTTGGGGAAAATGAGTCCGTATCTAATTAAACTACAATAGTTAAAACCGCTAAAAAGTTAAGGGTTGCTGCAATCGAAGCTTAAACAAAGTACGGTGGTTTAAAATGTCGATTGGTTTTTAGCAAAATGAACATTCATATACTTTAAGTACATTTCTTGGGGGATAAACAATTTACCGGGGGATACAAGACTTTTCAGCCATTGGATCAACGATGGTGTGATGTATCCCTCTCATAAGTCAATCTCCTTAATTTTGTTGCAAGACTAAACACTTATTTAGGAGTCAAGAATTTATATACTCCCTCCGTCCCGGCCGACTTAGGACTTTTTGCCATTTTGGGCGTCCCACCCGACTTAGGACGGCCCAAAATGGAAACCTTAAATCACTATTCTCTCCACTCATTCTCTCTCCTACATTATTTTAATACTCACAACACCATTATAATTTACTATTCCCTCCACTCATTCTCTCTCCTATTTTTAAATTACACTCACAACATTTATCTTTTCCTTGATCCCCGTGCCATTTCAAAAAATCCTAAGTCGGTCGGGACGGAGGGAGTACAATTTATGTATCACTTACTTTTACCACATCGTGTTACATATTACGAGATAGATTCTTCATTTCTTCTAATGACCATAGCCTTAACAACTCTCATGCCCATATCGAATATCATCGGGATCTTGAGTAGGGGTGACAAAATGGGTGTTTCGGTTACTCAATGAGTGTTATCCATTTAAAATCTGATTTATTCAAAGTTTATGATATAATGTACAATCATTCAGGAGAACCAAGATCAAAGTTTATGATATAAATGGATTATATTTATTGATGTTATTTTTTCAAATCAAAATTGTATATTAAGTAGCATTTTTCATGACTACATCAGAAAAATAGAAAATATTGTGTACCCTACTTTATCCCATTCATTTTTTAACATTATCTTTTTTGTTTTTAGGAATACAAGAAAACAGAACTAACTAACAGGAAATTCACCAACACATCAGCTAACAAGAACTCTTGTATTTATATTTTGATTCTCAATAGCGATATACTACAATAATGAATTATTTTTGTGATATGATTTCCTTCACATGTTTGTTTGTTTATTTAACATTCTCCAGTATGCTATATATAATATATGAACATTATTGTTTGATAAGGGTATTGTGTTTAAAATGACACAGTTGGATCACTTCATGGAAAATGAAATTTTTCGTCGGTAAACTTGTTTGATGATTGAATTTTTCCGTGCAGATCGATACATTACTGTACTGGATTGATCATATTGTCGTGCTACACTAGAACTGAAGAAGATTGTACGATTTGGAAGAGTTGAGCGCAGTTTGATCTCTACATTTTTTTGGTAATGTTGATTTTCAAAGCCAATACCTTAGCTAAAGTTTTGCCATGCATCCAACATTATTTGATGAAATTTGTTACTTTTGTACTCTCCTCTCCCAAAGAAGATGCACAGTTTGACTATTATTTGTCAATTTAAAATTTTCGGAAAAAAAAAATTGAAAATAATAATGTTTTCTTTCAAACCAACTAGAACTGAGATTCAAAGTAATTTTAATTTCTACAACTAAAGAGAAATGCAAATTGACATGAAAATTTAAATACATTCCTTTTATTTTTGGATGTATTACTGATAAATGTGATGAATTGGTTCTACTTGATATATATATGTATGATAGAACTCCTGAAAGTCATGAAATCTAAGTATGCTAGATTTGTGTTTCCACAAAAACAAGTAAAAGAAGTGGCCCGGGATCTTTATATGTTATAGGCAAGATTCGTCAATTCTTGATGTAGGATAATGTCTCTAACACACCCCCTTCACGTGTAGCCGGACTTTGCCAAGACTTACAGTGTGGACTTAGGTATTATATAGCGGGTGAATGATATCCTGTAACCTGTTCCATCCTTGTAATTACTTAAAATTCCGTCGCATTTCACCTAGTAAGCTGGAGTTTTAGTGATTGTTTTCTCAGTTCAAATCTGGGAGATTCCAACATAAATTAGTTAATTTATCAGTCGTCATACAGAAACAGCCAATCAAGAAATGATTATTCAAAAGCGGAATATTGAGGTTTGTCTGGGTAAAATATCAGTCGAGAGTTTTGATGGCTTAGCTCCAAGAGTTGAGCATCATCTCATATTGATTCTCGTATTTCCTTAATATGCCCCCATCGGAAACTCCGATCTAGAAAGAGTTTCATAGTTTTTAGGTATTTTACCTCTTACAACTATTGACTCAACTACCATCGTATCGATGGTTCCGAGAAATTTAAGCAATATTCTCATTGATACTTCTTTGATACAAGAAAAATTAGCAGTAAAAAAACAACCTTTAACCAATACAAAATGATCTACTTTTTTTTTTTTCTTATTTAGGAGGAAAATGTTATGGTTCAATTTGATGGATTTCTGTTTTTCTACAACCACCATTTGGTAGAACACACACACATTTGAACTGCTTTCTTGTCTTGTTTGCAATGAATTCCCAGAGAGCATTGTCATTGGTTGGTTTGAATTTAAGCTTTTTAAGCAAATGACTAATATAGTATTTAATTCATATCATTAAGCACTAATTATTGATATTAAACCTAAGATACCCCATGATAATAATCGGTAGGGCTCAGTGGCGGATCTACTGTAGTGCCTGGTGTTGCCCAGGCAACCAAAAAAAAAAAAAATTGCAAAATGACGTCGTTTTGACCTGTTTTAAAGAACAGGCAACACCAAATGTTTCGCGCCTAGTGAAGCCTATTATATTTATGTATGTAAAGTGGTAGCTAGTGAAGCCTATTATCTCTTATGTATGTAAACATTTTGAATTTTAGTTTCGCGCCAATTTTTTATTTTTTTTTAGTAAAGAACGGGCAACACCAAAACATTTTGTGTAGATCCACAACTGGTAGGGATTGACAGATAACATGGGTCAAATATATTATATATTGTAGTCTAAAGCAAGCTAGGTTGGCTCTGGTTGTCACCTTTAGCATAGTTGTACAGATAATAAAGTTCTCTTGATTGAATTAATGTTGATAATCAGAATATTTAGTTACAGAAATAATTAAGTAGAAGAGTCTTCTGTCTATCCGAGTATTTGTCAGAGTCAAAATATTGTAATGACGTAATTTAAATTTGGAATAGACGGATGATTCAAGCAAGGAGATCTTAGATTGGAACGGTGAAGTAGAGGTTTTCGCATTGTTAAGCACAGCCAAAATTTTCGAGTAAATCTAAGGAAAAAAAAACATTGTTTTGTTTTTCTGACCGTCCTTTGTTTTCGATTACATCATGTACTCGTCTGTTAGAATAGTAGAGTACGGATCGTGTACCATGTACAAGCGACCAAGGTAACGCACGAAATCGGACCATTGATCAAGTACTTTCAGTTGTCCTCGTGTCGTGCCACCATATGATTTGTGAGGTGTTTGCTGATATGTTGAGGTTGTCACACCTAATAATGTACTTAGTGACTAATTTTGATTATATTAAGGGACAAGCCACGTGATAAGCAAGCATCAGTCCACGTGATAAGAATATATATTGTGTTAGTTAAATCCGTTAACAGCCTAATGTTGTCGTTATAAGCAAGGTCTTACTTTGTCATCTTCACCATCTATATATTGTTCTTTCCTTTGTGCTGTTATAGTTTCAGAAAACTCCTATCCCAGGAAAATATATATATAGAGAGAGAGAGAGATGAGCTGACAAAGTTGTGGATTTTTCAGGCAGCTCAAGACGAAGAGGAGGGTTTCTAGTTATTGATCATGGCGGCATGTGCTTCAGTGTCCTTTCTCACCTCGCCAAAGGACTCGTTGAAAGGGCAGAAACAGAGCAGCACACTTGCTCGATCAATCTCCACACAAAACCTATGCAGGAGCACGAAAATCCGCAGATCCTGTTCTGACAACAATATGTGTTATGCTGGAAGTGGAAGTCGTGTTCGTGCATCTGTCACTCAATCACAATCACATCCACAAATGAAGAACAGCCGTTCGATTGGGATATTTAGTTTCCAAATACCAGGTGCAACTATTCCAAAAACAATACAATCTTTTTTATTCGATCCTGAGACGAGTAAAGAAATGAATGTGGAGGAGAAATCAGTTGATAGAAACGAATCAATTGAGATGCATAGGGAGATGGAGATTGAAATGGAGAAGGAGAAGGAGAAGAAAAGAGCAAACTGGATAGAGAGACTGATGGAAATACGAAGCCAGTGGATACAGAAGCAACAACAAAATGATGAGATAGGTCACGAAGGCAGAGGAGAAAAGGGTTGCAATAGAGATGAAGATGATGAGTGTGTATGTGAAGCGGACTATAGTGATGACGAAGAGGAAGCAGACAAGAGATTTAATCGCGAAACATTCTCGAGTTTGTTAAAGGGTGTCTCTTGGTCTGACACAAAGTTTTTCTCGCAATTGGCTTTCCTCAGTAACATGGCTTATGTAATCCCCGAGATCAAGGTATGTTTTGATGAAGTGTTTCAAGCATAAATCGCTTTGAAAATGTGTTTCTTCATACCTTTGTACCGGAATGATAGTTTCATTTATAGTCAACACAAGTGAACTTTGACCAAACATAAATGTCAATCTAATCATTCCAATGAAAATGTAAAAATTGTTATTGGTCAATCACTTATTAATTTATCAATAACAATTTTTAGAATTCCACTAGGATAAGTAGATTGACATTGATATTTGGTCAAAAATTACTAGTGTTGACCATCAAAAACAAATGGGAATATCTTTTTGGGACGGAGGGGGTATATTTTTATGTTCTTATATCATGTAAATCTGATCCTTCTAACCTGCAGGCTGAAGACTTGCGGCGATATTATGACCTGGAATTTGTGACATCTTCCTTGGAGAAGAAAGCATTTGCAGAAGCCATAACAGCAGAGCTCAGTAAGGACTCAGTTCAAGTTCCCGCCACCAACTTATCAGCCAATCAACATAACCCAGAAAATATTGAGACGGGCGACCGAAAACGTTTTCCCCGTTCATCTGTTGCTTATGAAATAGCAGCCTCGGCTGCTTCTTACGTACAGTCCCGTGCTAAGGGCCTCCTATCCCTCAAATCTGAACCCCAGCAGGAGGAAGATGAGGTCACTTTAGGTGAAAAAGACTGTTATGAAGACGAGGAAGAAGGGAGCTCTTCCCCAAGGTTATATAATTCAGAAATGGCTGCGTATATGGCAGCCTCTACGATGACGGCAGTTGTAGCAGCAGGAGAGAAGGAGAAACAAGAAGCAGCAAAATCCCTACAATCAGTTCACTCTTCACCTTGCGAATGGTTTGTTTGTGATGATACAAGCATCTATACTCGTTGCTTCATCATCCAGGTACTCCCTCCGTCCCAAAATACTTATAGTTGAAGGAGTTAATTTGTGTCCCGAAATACTTATGATGCCATCCATCTATCTACAAATGACAGGGTTCAGACTCAGTGGCATCATGGCAGGCAAATCTCTTCTTTGAACCTACCAAGTTTGAGGTATCTTTACTTTCCTAACGGCTCTTCTGTATGGTGATGAAATAGGATAATGTATAATTAACAAGATTTACGTACACCCTTGTTGCAGGAAACAGATGTATTAGTCCATAGAGGAATCTATGAAGCAGCAAAGGGGATATACGAACAACTAATGCCCGAAATTTTGGAACATATGGAGAAATATGGTGAAAGAGCGAAGCTTCAATTTACGGGTCATTCTCTAGGGGGAAGTCTCTCTCTTCTTATAAACTTGATGCTACTGACAAGGAAGGTTGTTAAGCCATCTGCACTTAGACCTGTTGTGACATTCGGGTCACCTTTTGTGTTCTGTGGTGGTCAAAAGATCTTAGATGAGTTGGGTTTGGATGAGAATCATGTTCATTGTGTGATGATGCATAGAGATATCGTCCCGAGAGCATTTTCATGCACGTACCCTGACTATGTCGCCCAATTGCTCAAGCGCTTGAATGGCACCTTTCGGTCACATACTTGTCTTAATAAAAATGTAAAATCTCTCTCTCTCTCTCTCTCTCTCTCTCTCTCTCTCTCTCTCTCTCTCTCTCTCTCTCCCAACACACACAAATCTTTGCAGAACTTACAATGCGTTCTTTTCTGTAATTTTGCCATCCCTCTCTCTCACACACAACTAATATCTTTGCAGAACTTAGAATGCGTTCTTTTCTGTATCTTGGCCAACTCTCTCTCTCTCTCACACACACACACACACACACACACAAAACTAGTATCCTTGTAAAACTTACAATGGCTTCTTTCCTGCATCTTTGCCAACTTTCCATGATATGTTCTTCCTGTTCTTGCAGAAATTGTTGTACACTCCAATGGGGAAAATATTTATTCTCCAGCCAGATGAAAAGTTTTCTCCGGCCCACCCATTACTACCTACAGGAAGTGCCTTATACACTTTGGAAAACTCTCAACATGGTTCAAACAAGAGTGCTCTTAGAGCCTTCCTAAACTCTCCACACCCTATACAGACATTAAGACATCCAGCAGCCTATGGGACAGATGGAACAATTCTCAGGGACCATGACTCGAGCAACTATCTCAAGGCAGTGAATGGGGTCATAAGACAACAGACAAAGGGGGCAGGCCGGAAACATAGAAAACAACCAGGCATTTTGTGGCCATTGTTGACTTCACAGTCTCCACACGCGTGGAGTCAAGAACGGACTTTGGAAGATAAAGAATTGGTAAGAACAGAGGTAATGACCGGAGTGTAGAGGTGGTTCAAAATTAACAAAAATGTGGTGTTTATATGTGCTGGGAATTCAGATTAATTGTTTCTATGATCTTTGTAGATAATCTTTTAGCTTTGTACTTCCAAATGTATTATAACAGTTACTAACAATGTGAATAAAATTTCCCTGCGAGTTGTAGATTATAAAGTACGAGTTGTAGATTATAAAGTACGTTACACATAACACATACCTAACTACGTATACATGAAAAAAAACACACAAAAAAAGGGCACATACGCACAAGGCCTTATATGAAGGCCTTACACGCCCCCCCCCTACACACATACACCAAAAATGAATGCATGGCTACACAAAAGAACACAAGGCCTTACATATACACACATGCAAACATGTACAAAAGACCTTACATGGTTACAAGCTTGCAGAGAGTGCGAAAACAGTTAAGGGATCAGACACATTCAGAAACTGATTATTCTGATACATGTGTGCGTGTGCATGTGTACGTGTGCATGTGTGTGTGTGTATATATACTGTATATAGCACTATTCTGAATTCCTGGCAAAAAAAATAAGGACTAACAAAACAAGACGCAAAAGGGATTGCACGGATGAATTCAAATTTAATTGATGGCTTAACGTTTAAGTAGGCATTGTAATGTACATGCTGGCTGTGTTAACGAAAACCTTTAGAAGAAAAGTAAACTTACACTCTGTTACATCGAGATAGTGTCTAGCTACAATATCGGGATTTCAAAATAAGAGAAATATGGAGTTCATTGTTTTTTCTCAGCAGCCATCCTCTTGCGTATCTCGTGAGCAGCGTTGAATATCCCATGGGTTGGCTGATTGCATACAAAGCATTTCTTCTTCTTCGAATGATGCTGTGAATCGCAAAAGTACAATGTTACTGAAATCATAGATATTTTCTAAAATAAAAAAATAAATGAAGGGATAAAGGTAAAGCGAAAATATTGTATAGGGTAAAATGCCACATGTTTTGTACCTAAATGTATTCCCATGTTCATTATACATCTAAAAATCTATAAATAGCCGATAATGACGACACAATCAATTAATTTAAATCATTTTTGGGTGGCATACATTTACAAAGAACCTCTGAAGGACGCAGTAACTGAGAACGCATAACAAAGAACTTTGATGGCTATTAACTTCAGAACTTTGAAGAAGTTAAACAAGGAAGTCATTGACTCTGTTAGACCAAACTCCAAGCCTCTGTACTAGGAAAGCCCAGATCTCCAACCGTCCTACATTTGAAAACATAGAGTAAAGCCTAGAAGAGGTAGGTCTCTCTCCCACTGAGATTGAACTAAAGGAGTTGATGAGATAAAGATAAATATCAACCTTTTTCATAGCTGTAGACAGAGGCGGGGCCTGAGACAGATTATATATGCACAAAGGAATCTCCTTAGCAGTGAAGCCCCTCAAACATTACGAAAGAAGCTTTCCAAATGGAACTTATATGTAGTATACCGATGGATGTGTTCTCACTCATCCAAAGGATATACTTTTGAACCTATTTTGTGCTCGATTCTTGGGAGTTTTGATGTATTTTTAGGGGGCGTTTGGTTCGCGGTAATTGACCATTCCGGGGCGGAATGGAATGGTCAATTCCGTTGACTTCATTCCTTAGCCCCGTTTGGTTCGTTGGAATGAAAATTTTTCCATTCCCTACGGAATGAAATTTCATTCCTTGGAATGGATTTTCATTCCTTCCAATTTTGGAAGGAATGATGAATTCCTTTGGCAATGGAAAAAAAAAAAATTTTGACCAAAATACCCCCAAACCCAAACCACCCCTACCCACCCCCACCCAGCCCCTATCCTACCCCCCCCCCCCACCCCCACCCCCACGAATTTTTTTTTCCCTGCCTACCCCTCCCCATTCAGCCCTACCCTACCCCCCACCCCCACGAAAAAAAAAAAATCCCCTACCTACCCCCTCCCCCCATTCAGCCCTGCCCTACCCCCACCCCCACGAAAAAAAAATTCCCCTACCTACCCCCTCCCCCATCCAGCCCTGCCCTACCTCCCACCCCACCCCCCAAAAAAAATATTTTTAAAAAAAAAAAGGTAAATTGGACATTTTATATGCTTTCATTCCATTCCTATAATTTGTATTTTCAAACAAACATGATTTGTCAAGGAATTGAATGACAATTTCATTCCATTCCGTGCCAACCAAACGAAGGGGTTTGACCAGTTTTTTTCCATTCCAATTCCTTAAGGAATTCATTTTCATTGACCATTCCATTCCTTCACTTTTTTTCCACCGAACCAAACGGCCCCTTAGTGTTTTTGTAAGTACAGGGGCTAGACTGCAAAAGGGGGAAAAGGCAGGACTTCAGGCTGAAAAGAGCTTGGGGGCGACCGCACCCCTCATTGGGAGTGGCCGCACTCTTTGTCCAGGAGGTAGTGAGCGACCGCGCGGAAAAAACAGAGATTGAGCGCGACCGCACCCATAGAGGGGGTGTGCCCACACCCAACGGTTTTGCAGCGGATTGGCGTGAAACTCTCCGAATTGGACAAGGATTTGGGCAAAATTCAAGTGGGGCTGCATAAGGAATCCCTTTCCCCTCCTCCCCTACTATATAAACACTATTAGATTAGGTTTTGTATCATCTCTCATTTTTCATATCATACTCTAGGTTTCAAGAAGGATTTCAAGATTTAATCCAGGTTTTATTTATTTTATGTTTTCTTTTATAGCCCTTCTCGGCTAAACTATTGATTTGTGGATTGGGCGAAAACAATTTGATCCTTATGCTAGAGTGATAATTCTTTCCATTTTTTCTCATTCTTGTTCTTCTCAACATTCTTAAAACATCGTTCTTGGTTTCAATTATATGATTAAGATACTTTTGATCTTTGAATTTGCTTGGGTATAAATGATCACATTCACATGGATAGTGTATACATTGACCATGGTTGAGAAGATTAGTTCAATTGATAATATCACTTTGCAAAAATCGAATGAATCTAGGTTTTAATGTTCTTAAGATTTTAATGGAATTTCTTGAATGTTTTTATTAACCTCACGGAATATATTAACAAAGAGAGGAATTATTAGGGTTGCAATCCGCACACCAAACGTCCCAACCCTAATCTTTTGTGAACGAACCATTGAATTGGATTGATTCCTTTTTCCCTTTGGAAATAAAGCATAAAGTGAAAAAATTGTTATAATCCCAATAAAGTGATAATTGTTATAATCCCAATCCATGAATCTATTGTCTCTTCTTGATTTCTTATAATTGTGTTAATTCATGTTTTCTTAGTTTAATAATCAATCAAATAATAAAAACTCTCGTTTTGGTTACTTAAGCACTATTTAAAATATACTTGTTCATCCACAAGTCTTTGTGGATTCGACTTGCAATTGCATATTACTACATTGATAAACTAGTGCACTTGCTAGATAATTTAATTAGATGGAGATTTCGTTCATCGTATACATACAAATTTGAATGGCTAGCATAATTTTATATGGTTCCATCAGTTAAGAAATCACATAATGATTCAAAGCCGCTTTACTTTCCATAATAAGCATTCTAATTATTCTTTTTATTTGTTAACGCCAGGAGTTATGTTCCATCAAATTTATAAGGCAACTAGGGGTTTGTCCAAGATCTTTCTTTAGCTTACCTGGGACACAATAGATGAGCTAGTCTGTGGTGGCTAATTTCTTGCATCGCTCCTAACTTACTAACCTATGAGTTTATCCAAGATCATCCTTTGGATTGTACTGTCTTATGTTTTTCTGCCTAACACTTCAGATCGCCAGATTTGCATGCAAGTAGGCACTTCTTAGTAACATAAAGATGCACACGGACACTTATTCTAGTGACATTAACGAAAGTTGCAACATTCCAATTTAAAGTTTCATAGCATTTTGTGCAAGAGAAGTGATAAGATGAACTCTGATCTCACCAACAACAGTAACAAGCATTGCCTCTAATTGATGGATTCTAAACTCAATCCTATATCATACAATAGGGTTCTTTAAGCTGCTGACATCCAAATTAGGTACTTTGAACCTGACCGTCAGTATGATATACCTGTGGCAAATACTTATGTTTCTCAAGCAAGATTTTTTATCTTAATATAAATGTAAGAGAACCAAAATAGGGAGATAAAGACCATGAAATGGTATGCCCTGCAACAGACATTATATGTGCTTCAAGGAGGTTGCTCTCAGCCCAACTAATGTTAGATTTTGATTTACACAGGTTATATTTATTTTGTTCTGTTGATAGTTTGATACTGGTTATATATAACAAGGAACATTTGCACATAGATTAACATGCATTTAAAGAGAAAAACAAAAGAATGCCAACTAGACAACTTGAAGCAAGTAAGCAACTAAAAGTCTAAAAGAGAAGGCATTTGAAAACTGACCTTCAAAGCACAGTGCTCGCAGAAATAATGCTTGCAAGTAGTCATAACGGGTTCAACAAAAGGCAGTCGGCAAATGAAACAAGCAAAAGGCAGCTCATCATCATCATCATCACTCTGATTAGCTTCCCCCTCTTCTTCATCATCAAGCACTTTCATAGCCAGATTTCTCTTCCTTATCTTCTCCGCCTCATCCCAATCCTTCTCCAGCTGCCATCCCGACTTATAATCACCCCTATCATGCATAAACTTACATGAATCTCCATACCCACAATAACCAGTCTCCTTATAATCCTTACAAATATCTGGTTGATAATCAAACCTAGCCGACACCCTAATATGAGCTGAAGCCCTCAACGGCCCATGGGACCCACCGGCTTTCTCACTAGCAACTGTTTGTTCTCTCCTAAACCCAGCCTTATAATCAGTATACCCGTGAATCCCCTTATACAACTTCTCATCACCAGCACCCTTGTTTTTCCCTTTCAAGGCCTCATCGGCCTGCTTCAAAACTCTCTCCCTTATCGCCCGAGCATCCCTAGAATAGTCAGTCTCAGTCTCTAACGTTGCAGTTGCCCTACTATCGTTCTGTACTTGAATCTCTTTTGATGACTCAAATTGGAACATTGGGGCTTTTGCTTGTACCTCCAAATCAGAATCATTCTTGGACTGCTTGGATGACCCAGTAGAAAAGTGGAGCTTGTTGTCTGAAATTGAGGTTTTTCTCTTGGGAATCACAACTTGGATTTCTTTATCTTCTTCTCCTTGATTGTTTTCATCATCATCATCATGGGTTCTTTTCCTTATGTTTTTGTTTTTCGATGGCTTTCTAAAGAAATTGCAAACTGTAAAATAAATGGGGAAAAGAAAAACAAACAAATATATAAATCAACCTCAATTATAACCATAATTAAATAAAAATTCACAAAGGGTTTTGAGTTGGGGAAAAAAAGACTGTACCTTGTTCAGGTTTTTGCTCTTCATCTAGAAGTTGTTGTTGTTGTTCGTTTGAGTCAGCCATGTTAGGAGTAGAGATGCGGAGATTGAATTCTGGTGGGAAAATAGTGAGCTTGGAATCTCCGAGAGTTTTAAGGGTTTCGAATGGCGGCGGCGACGTACTATCGGGTTTCTCCTGTTCCTGCGGCGTCTGCCCTCCTTGTAGTTTCCTTCCGCGCGGAGGTTAAGAAAGTAAGGAGAAAACGTCTCGTCTGAAACCGTGTTTGACTTTGACTATTCTAGGGTTTCGGCTACGGGTATTTTGGGTGATTATGGAAGCGATTACGTTCATAACTATGGAGATGATGTTGTTGTTGAGGAAGTTGTTTCAGAATCATATGTTGGGAAAGGTGTTGATGAAGAAGATGAAGATGGAGGGTGGTATTTGAGTAATTAATACTCCCTCCGTCCCGGATCAATCAAGACTTCTGCTTTCCCTTTTGATCCGATCCACCCAGACTAAGAATTGACAAGTTTTTTAATACAAAAAAATTATTTATTATATCCTTATAAAGTTAACATGTTTACAAAAAAAATAATCATTAACTTGCTATTCCTCACACTCATTCTATCTCCTATTAAACAACCAATCATTAACTATTATTTCCTATCCCATATTACAAAAAAAATACTGTATTCATTATACACTTATAAAGTTAACATATTCACAAAAAAATTAATCATTAACTACTATTTCCTATTCCACATTTAACTTTTATTCATTTTTTAAAAAAATTCTTAAGAAGCGTGAAATCTCCCCGAGAACCCTTAGTCTGGGACGGAGGGAATATTTAATTAATAATAATAAATATATAAAAAAAAATTACAAAATACGCGTTTTTCTTTAAGTTTAGAAAAAACGTGTTTTGTTTCCCCCGCTAGTGTCAGTTCCAGTGTAACAAAATGTGAGTGCATGTGTAACAAAATGCCAGTATAAAAAAGTGTCAATGTAAGTATAACAAAGTGTCAGTGTTAGTGTAACAAAGTGTCAATGTAAAAAAGTGTCAGTATGTATATATTAAGTGTCAGTGTAAAAAGTGTCAGTTGAGTGTAACAAAATGCCAGTGTTAGTGTAACAAAATGCTAGTGTAAAAAATTGTCAGTGCATGTATATTAAGTGTCAGTGTAAAAAAGTGTCAATGTAAGTATAACAAAGTGTCAGTGTTAGTGTAACAAAGTGTCAATGTAAAAAAGTGTCAGTATGTGTATATTAAGTGTCAGTGTAAAAAGTGTCAGTTGAGTGTAACAAAATGCCAGTGTTAGTGTTAGTGTAACAAAATGCTAGTGTAAAAAATTGTCAGTGCATGTATATTAAGTGTCATTGTAAAAAAGTGTCAGTGTTAGTATAACAAAGTGTCAGTGTAAAAAATGTCAGTGTTAGTGTTATTAAGTGCCAGTATAAAAATAGTTTTTCCTAAGCTTAGAAAAAAATGCATTTTATGTAAGACCAACTCATATAATAAAATAGCGATAAAAGTAAAAAAAAAAAGAACAAAAAAAAGGTATTTGATTGTGATTTTATAGATGTTACAATTCCATAAAATACCCTTCATCCTACCCATTTCACAACCAAATGAATAATTGTATAAGCATATAAATAAAAATGAGTAATTAATATTTAATTAATAATAATAAATATATAAAAATTAAAACCTTAGCCACCCATCCTTTCTCAAACTAATTACATATTTATATTTAAATTAAATAAAGCTTAGATTTATTTTACAACACTAATAACACAAATTATCAATTATTTATTGTAATACATTCATTAATAAAGTAACAGACTAAAAGCTAAATCAAAACAAACAACTCAGATAATAGAAAATAAAATATAAACTAAAAAAAAAAAGACGCCAAAAAGGAAAAAAGGAAAAATAATTTTAAAAAATAATAATAATAAAAAAACTAAACAAAACAAAATGAAGCAAAAACCAACTAATCTATAGTATAAATGAGGGATGCCATAAATAGTTTCATTGGCCAAAATTCCCATTTTGCCCTCACTATTTTGTCCCTTTTCCATTTTGCCCTTTAAAAAAAATTTAATTAAATTTTGCCCTTAAAAAAAATTAAATTAAAAAAAAAACGTGTCCTCGGACACGGGCTTAATTAAAAATAAAATAAAAAATACCGTGTCCTCGAATACGGGCTTATTCTAGTTACCTTATAAATGATAATTTCCATTTATGTTTCCAAAAGAAACCGATAATACTGTCATTTCTCT
This sequence comes from Adenophora triphylla var. japonica, assembly GCA_022495995.1. Taxonomy (NCBI): domain Eukaryota; kingdom Viridiplantae; phylum Streptophyta; class Magnoliopsida; order Asterales; family Campanulaceae; genus Adenophora; species Adenophora triphylla. Next base: position 46,815 of record JAFEMH010001366.1, on the reverse strand, counting down.
TCTGGATGATTAATTTCCCCCTTTTTTCCTCAATCCATTTTTTTTAAATTCAAAAAATTGTTTCTATTTCCTTCTCTCTCTCTCTCTTTTTTTTTAAGAATACTAACCCTATTTTATATATATACTAGCACTAACCCCCGTGCCAAAGACACGGAGTGACGCCTACACAAATGTGATTCTACTAAATTCAATTCTCCCTTCTATTATTGATATGTTGTGCTAGTTTTGCAAATGATCGGGCCTAATTGATAACTATAAATGGGTTATCAGTTAGTAATGTTAGTTTGTTTAAAAATAAAAATAAAAAATTAGGCTCAGAATTTTGCCAAATCACTCACTTCTTGACATAATTTAAGTTTAAAGATGAAAGATCATACATTAAAAATCAAAATCCTGAGGGAAAAATCATAAAGGAAACGTGTGACTATTAACATCATGTATAGTAAATAGAAACATTATGTCAATTTCACTTGAAACTTCAAGCAACAAACATATATTTATATAAGAAAGACATTCAAACAAACATCAGCATGTTCTCAACTCAATTTAAGTAGGAAATAACACTATGAACAAATTAATTAAATCTTAAGCTCTTGATGTATTGCGAAACCAACTTAAATCCTTCTCCATAATCGAGTGAATTTTATTGAAAAAATTTGAGCAAAAAGAGCCGGATTACAAAGCTTTCTTTGCCATCTTACCCCTGAAAAATGCATACCCATAAATTTAGCAAGAAACCTCATCTTATTAATAAATTTAGGGGACTTGACCCTTTTCGCTTAAAAAATTACTTTGAATGTTCTTTAACCATGGTTGAAAGAAAGAAGATTCGCAACTCAAAAGTAAAAGAGAGAAACAACCGATTAAGAGTATGTGATTTTTTTTTTTTTTTGAAATTAGAGTATGTGAACCTTAAAAATCAAAAATCAAATGATTGTGATTTTCTCTTCTCATGGACGGATTTACAATTGCAAGGAAGTTGGAATCTGAAGGGAGTGGGAAAGGAAGAGTTAGGGGATTGGGATGACATTTTTTTAGACAATTAGAGTTAAATTGGTGGATTAGTTTTAAAAATGATAGGATTGTTTTTGAAATTTAATCATATCTCTTATTTGTCTTAGCGGCTAACACTAAAAAGATGGGGAATTATAACGCGATTTTTTTTTGGGGGGGGGGAGGGGGAATATAGGCCGTTATATCAATTTCTGAGGATGAATCTCAGTCCTTTTTTTGTCTCGACGGTTATTCTCATTCCCTATTGTAATTCCACCTCCTTATTTCATGAAATTAAAACCTATGTCCCTCTTCTTGGTGAATTTATCAACTATGTATACTATTGAAAAAGTTGGTATGTTAGATAATCCTATGTGTAACCGTCTGAAGGTGAGGAGGGAAGAGAAAAAAGTGAGTGAAAAAATGTTGCTAATCTAATTCAATGTTCCGGAAGAAGATAAGAGACACAAAATGAGTATTCCCTCCGTCCACGTGTGAAGAGACTTATTCCCTTTTTCGTTCGTTCCACGTGAGTGGATACTGTCTAAAATGGTAAAATTTTTGCACTATTCCTCCCTTTTACAAACACATCTTCCCACTATTTATCTCTCATACTTTTCCTAATTCTTGTGCCACAATTTTTGATATTCACTCACGTGGGACAGAGAGAGTATATATCTTTGCACAGGTTCAATAATGGATTTAAAAATGAGAAATGTACTTCAAACATTCTTCTCAACTTAAGAACTGGTCTACAACAATTGTTGTTGAGTAAGAATGTCATTTATACTTTTTTTAAATTCATAATTATGATATACTTTTAAAATTACTATTTTTTTAAGTATCAATGATTATCACTTAACTAAATACTAATTTTATTAATGTTAAATTTTTTTGTGTCAAAAAAATGTAAGAAAAATAAATTTTGATTATATTCAAACCATTACTCCACCCCCTGACACCGCAGCCCCACCAGTAACCACCATTAGAAATTTTGCATTCATTATTATTAAGCCATTTTACACCACCTTCCATTATCACCAATCACCGCCCTCACCACCATTAACATTCAATTTTAAACAAAGGAAATAATATCTGGGGATTGGTTATTTTGGTTAATTTTCAGCCGTCGAATCCAATTTTTTAGATTTAATCTGGATCATTCTTTGTCTTCACGGTTATCTCCATTCCCTATTGTAATATAGATAGATCTCAAACAGAAAAACTTGAATAACGTGTGTGGTTCAAAATGAAGAAAAATGTGAAAAAGATGACTTGTTGCGAAGGTAAATAATTGAGTAGAAAAGAAAAGGTAAGGTAGAAAATAGTTAGTTGATAATTGTTGTGATTATTATATGTGGGGCCAATAAATAAATAAGTATTTCCTTTATCTCGATTTGATTTAATGTTATTAGTTTGACTTGACACGTGAATTAAGAAAAAATAAATATTGTGAGTGTGATAAGTAAAGTATGAGAAAAAAAATGGATAGGAGTTTTGTTGTGAGAATGACAAGTGAGTCTAATTGTCAATTTTAAATAATAAAGTAACTAAGAACATTAAACTGTAACAGACTAAAAAAAGTAAATAATATTAAATTGGAACAAAAAAAAGTAATAAAACCACAATTTTGGGATTCGAATTTTCGATTGAGACAACCTTTTGAAAAAAATTGAACTTTCGATTGAGGTCGAGGGATTATTATGTTTTTTTTTTTTTTTGAGCGACCCATAATAAACATTATTATCCCAAAATATCAATGAATTCACCTATCACACTATTTTATCTCACTTTTTATCTTTTACTTTTATTTGTATACTCATAATCCTTACTTTTTCTTTATTCTCGTAAACAATACTCCCTCCGTCCCAATAGTAGCTTCCCATTTTGTCATTTTGAGTGTCTCGTTAATAGCTTTCACTTTCCTTTTTTTGGCAAATGAATCTTTACTATTCCCTTCACTCATTCTCTCTCCTACATTATTTTAATACTCACAACACCATTATAATTTACTATTCTCTCCACTCATTCTCTCTCCCATTTTCAAATTACACTCACAACATTTTTTCTTTCCCCCATTTTCTTAATTTGCGTGCTTGACAAAAAATGGGAAGCAATTGTTGAGACGAAGGGAGTATATTATATTGTGAAGTGATTTTTTTTTTTAACTTACACCACCATTAAATTAAGGGAAAAGTACAAAAATTATAAATCATTATATTGGCAGTTACAAGTACACAATAAATGTAAAAAAGGAGGGATGGTGAAATTGAGTGTTCGTGGATAGGGATGGCCAAACCGGATCGGAACCGGACCGGAACCGGAAAACCGGATCGGAACCGGACCGGAAAAGCCCGGAACCGCCATGAACCGTCACGAAAACCGGAATCGGGATAACCGGAACCGGTTTGGATAAGGGCCGGTTAAGGGTCACAAAAATGGTGAACCGGACCGGAACCGGAACCGTGAACCGGACGAAATTCATTGTTTTTCAATAGAACCTGACCGGAACCGGAAAAAGCCCGGAACCGGACGAACCGGGGAGAAAACCGGAACCGGATTAACCGGAACCGTGAACAATCCGGGCCGGTTAAGGTTCATACATTTTCCGAACCGGAACCGGCGGTTCCGAACCGGAACCGGGCCCGGAACCGGTTTTGGTCATCCATATTCGTGGATGAAGTTGCAGTAGCATTCTTAATCTTTCACCTCATACCTTTGTTAACAATATTATGTAATGGACATGGAATTTGGCCTACTGGCTAGAGCTCATGACTTCCAACCTGGAGGTCATGGGTTCGATCCCCCCAGAAGTTAGATGGAAGACTTTCTTTCCCTAGGATTTATCTCCTAGGCGTATGTGTGTGTGTGAGTAGTGAAAAAAAATATATTATGTAATGCACAGATGCCTCTCTTGTGACGACCCCAACCCTAAGCACTAATTTTAAATATTATATTGTATGCTTTTAATATTTATGTTAACTTTATATGTTCAATTATGTCTTTAAATTTTTATATTAAGATAAGTTGGGTGAGAAGTAAATTTAGAATCTTTTAAGAATTTATTGGATATTAAATAAAGAACCATGGGGAATAATAAAAATAGAAAATAGATAAATAGTAAGAGGTTAAAAATGGATAGAATAAATAATTAGGGAGAATGATTAAATTAAAATGAAAGCCTTAGATATTTTGGAGGGGGGCCAAAAGTCTTACTTTCTCCATATCCCCCCAAGTGTCCATCTCCTATACTTCCTCCACTCTCCCCACTTTCACCTCCTCCATCCTCCTCATTCTTACATTTTCTTCTTTTCCAAGACCTCAATGGAAGCTTCCTTTCCAAGACCTTAAAGAAGTCAATCCTTCTCCGTTTTCAAATCCAATAGTACTTTTGTGTTCGGGGTGAAGAGAGGAGCACATCAAGCTAAGAAATCTTCATTCCATTCCATATTTGCTAGGTGAGTTATTATGACCCTTTCCTTCAAATAAATGCTCATGAACTTTTAAATGTTGTTCTTGTTGCTTTGATGGTTGTTAAATGCTTAGAACTCTTATTGAAGATTTAGGAAATGGGTGAAGGACATAGAATGATATCATTGTTCATAGAAGTTGATTTAATGTGTAAGAGATGGGTGGAGTTAGTTTTAGAGATTTAACTTGAAATGTGGTAGTGAAATGGGTGGAAAGGTTAGTGGTAAATAAATTAGGTTTATGTTATTTTGGGGCTAAGTGATTTGGAATGAGGTAGTAAAACATTTGGGGTTCCCTTCTTGAGCACTTAAAATGGGAGAGATTGATTAAGGAGAAGAACATAGAAACCTTGGAAATTGAATTTTTGGGCTGGCTGAAATCTCTCATGGGCGGTCGCCCATGGGGCCTTGAGCGGTCGCCCATGAGGGCAGAGACATGGCTCCCTTTGGAACTCTCTTGGGCGGTCGCCCAAGTGGCTATGGGCGGTCGCCCAAGTGGCTATGGGCGGTCGCCCATAGCACCAGAACCTCCCCAGTCTTCTTTCTTGCTGAATTTTACTAGTACTCCCTTGGAATGATCCCTAACCATGATAAGGTAGTAGAAGCTAATTCAAACCAGATATGAATTAGTTCTTTTAACTCAAGTATTATTAGAACACTTAAGAGCACCTTAATTGGGTAAATGGAACCAAGGAAGCACTTTAAATACGACTCAGGAATTGTTCGACAATCTTGTTTGGACACTTATTAGATGTGACTTCCATTTGGTAAAGTGAACTTGGATCCTTATAGAGATCATGTATTATTGAATATCGTCTAAGTAGGGATAATTATTGAAGCTTTGTTATCATACTTGAGTACATATTCATGGATTGTATTATGCTTAGTGTATTACATAAATGTTGCACTATGATTATTGGCTGAACATGAGTATATTTTACCATGTGACTATATTGCTTATTTATGCATAGTGTGTTAAATAAATGTTGCACATTTTGGAATCATTGATGTATTTCCATATAAATGCTAGGGTTCCCTACTTTGGAATTCCTAAATTGTTTGGGATTTGTTCAAAGATTTATAGCCGTTGTGCTAATATGTTGAATACTTGTTATAGTATTGCTATCTTCATGATATGCTATTGTGGTATGTATCCCTACTTTGGATCATACAGTGTTTGGTTAAGCAAGTATGTTATTACTGTGCTTAGTTATGAAAATCCAGTTGGTAATTGTTTGTTGGGCAATGTTATGGAATTATAATGGCACCGAGCCAAGTTCATTATAATTCATACATTGGTAACCCGGATTTGTCCCCCTTGTGTGGGATTAGTGGGCTAGCGTCTCCTTTTGAGGTAGATGGTCTAGCTGCACTGGGGATATATTTGTGTGTCGAGAATCCCTATGGGGCATTATTGTTTATGGTTCCGGAACCGCTTCATCAACTGTTGCTGCTGCTCGGATGTGTATATCCTTTTGGAGATAAAACCTTGGCTCAGTATCCTTCTAAGCGTTACTTTATCGTACTTATGTGTTATGATATATTCATGATGAGCTGGTCGTTGTTTCCAACCGGTATGGGACGGTTAGCGCGGGAGCCTCTCTTATTATGTGAATATGTCTTTTGATGTGTTGCATCTTATTTGGCATATTGCTGCATTCATAATAGCTTGCTGAGATTTATTCTCACCCCTCTCCCTTTAATGTTTTTAGATTCCGAGACAGGCGGACTGGCCAAGTAAGGGCGGCGAGGAGTTTGGAAGTAATATTTTGGGAATTTTCGGGGTATGATTAGGTTGGCGTAGAAAGTGTATTTTGGTATAATTCATTTAAATAGTTGTATTTATAAACATTAATTTTATGTTATAACCGGTGTCTTTTGTAACTAAAACAGTTTATTACTTTCAAAGTTAGTCAACTCTTTTCCATCATAGAAAGGTGTAGAATTAATTTGAAATAGTTATGATAATTGTGTTTATATTTGAAAGTTAAATCAAAGTTTTAAAAGTTTAGACAATTTGGGTTAGTCTGGGGACGCTCCAGCTCGGGACACGTGTAGGCTCCGGGTCGGAATCCTCACATCTCTAATGTAGCTTGAACACTGTCATATATTGGCATTTACAAAATCATCCATCAAAAAATATTTAGTTTTTTAAGTATACGATGATTTAAAGCCTTTTTAGGTTAGTAATAAATCGCTAACCAAACTTTAAAAGTCATTCTATTCTTTACTTATGATTCTAACATGATGAATGTCGGAAAATAGAAGAAAAAAACAAAGCTCTTATAAAGGAGAGAATGCAAAGGCTACCGTATCGGAAGAGAATACAACAGAGCAAACACCATTTCAACTATATACCTCTTCAATTATTCAAAATCTAAATTAAAAAATCTAAAGACAAAAAACAACCAGATCTGAAAGTAGATTTATAAGGAGAGAACTTTGTCTAAATCTAAATTCAAATAAATCTAAATCCAATTTTGGATTAAAAAAAATTTAATAATTTTTATTTTTTTTTTAAAAAAGTTAAAATTTGTATAGAAAATTGAGAAACGAAGGAGACGGTTGGTTAGAAATGAATTGAATATGATATACCTCTCCAATTATTGTGAAACATATTGAATACTCCCTCCGTCCCATTAGAATGTAAATTTATTTCTATTTTGGTCCGTCCCACGTGAATGCAAACTTCCCAAAATGGCAAAGAATATTCACTATTCCACTCACTCATTCTCTCTCCTACTTCACTTTTACACTCACAACATTCTCTCTCCTCACTATTCCTCCCACTCCTTCTCTCTCCTATTTAATTTTTCATACTCACAACATTTAACTTTTTCTCTTTCTTACATCACTTTTCCTTAATTCCCACCCAAAAAGTTAATCCACATTCACGTGGGACGGAGGAAGTATATAAATACTCCGTATATAAGATATTTGGCGAGCGTGCTTGCTACATTTTGTATTTGCTTTTGCAAAAGTATATTATAATATTGCTTTTGCAAAAAGTATATTATAATATCATAAATAATTTATTGATTTCTTTCTTTTGTATAAAAAAGAATACTAATAGTATCATTCTTTTATATATATATATATATATATATATATATATATATATATATATATATATATATATATATATATATATATATATATATATATATATATATATATATATATATATATATATACGCAACAGTATTAAAGTTGGTGAAAAATTCTATAGATTCACCACGTAGTCATGTCTTGGTAGAAGTTTGCTTTTTTGGTAAAGCCACATCATCATCATCTTAAAACCTAAGTGATTTTTGATATTATCATTCTTAGCCAGTACTATCGTTTAATCATATTAGTTACTATATAGATTAACTATTACTATTAATTGATAATAATAGTTATTATATATGTCAACTATTAGTATTATTAATCGTATTAGTTGAACATAATAATTACTATATATGTTAATTATTACATTTAATAATATTAGTTAAAATGATGGTTACTATTGATGCTGCAGGAATTGTGCTTATCAATCTTCCTCCACGTGGCAGGACTGATCACCTGGCTCCTTGACCTGAAAACAGAACCCACGACTAGCCGGATGTGTCTCCGGCGAAGACGCTCGGGCGTGAGAGTAAGATCACAGTTGTATAAAGCTCAAAATGTATAGAATAATGAATTCTGATAACAAAATGGCAGTTACCTTTCACCGTTAGGTAGTGATGAAGTATTTATATGTGATAGCCGTTGTATTTTTGGTGGTGCTACATGAGCTCCGAAATTATAGCTGCAGTTATGTTCGTGGGAACATGCTTGTAACCGATCCACGCTTTGTAGGGATGCGGTTATGGAAAGATTGACCCACGTGCGCCTTTATATGTCGGTCGACGCTCGGGGTTAGGTCGAGGTCGCCGGCTTGTAGATGGGTCGACCTTAGACACGGGCGGGTAGAGCATGGTTCGTACCCGATATGATATGGATCATGAGGTCGGACTAATTTAGGTCGGGACATAGGGTCGGACCATGGGGCTTAGTCGACTCGATACAAGAGATGGGCTTTGGGCCTTGTTCGATTGGGCCGGCCTCATTGAGAATACGGTGGCCAAGGGTGTACGGCGGCGGGCTTTACTCGTCCGGCTGACTCGATACTTTTGGTATGTTCGGTGGCCCCCAACTTTCGAGTTGACTTTGTCGACTAGGAAGTTAAGGAAATTTTTGATGGCAATTGTTGTTACTCGAAGGTCTCTACTCGTTACGAGGTTTAGTCGATCCAAGATGACGTGGCTCGATCTGGGCGTCGGCGATGGACGGTCGAGATGAAGGAGCGCCGTTTTTGCCATAATGATTACAATCTTGACGTTTGAGAGTCCGCCAGGAAACGGTTTCCGTAATTAATTAGGAAAATTAATTTTGAATTTCCCTTTGCCCTTTCCAATTCAAGAAGATATAAATTCAAGAATCCTTCCCCATTTACAACTTTCGCCTTCCCGAACTACGTGCTTGATTCCGGTGATAAAGGAAGTTGACTCCTGCTATAACTTGGTGTTTAGCCCTCCATAGTTCCGTTTTCTCTTCACTGCTAAAGGTATTCCCCTTATTCTTCAAAATTAGGGCTTTAATTTCTGCACTTTCTTTGATTCCGCCATGGCTAGAACCTTTAGTACGAGCCGGAGCTTGGTATGGGTGCTTGTAAAGTCAATCGTAGGGTTTATAAACATTTAAACGGAGAGTGGAGGAGATGACCATGGAGGAATGTACTTCAATTTTAACCCGATGGGGTTTGCAATTTCTTGAATTAGCTTTGCACTGTAGGAGAGAACTTAGGTACTTTAGAACGAATGATCCAAGAATTGAGTCCTTCCATCTTTTTCACGAGCTCCTCGACCATATTGCCATTTTTTACCTTCGGGGCCCCAACAAACCTTCCTTCCTTAGGAACAATTGGATTTCCTGGGAATCTAGGTCGCCCTTAGCATATCTACTAGGACTCACGAGACTTCATGTAGGGTGATTCCCTGTTTTCCCTTCTTCTTATACAGATATGTCAACTTCAGAGAAATTTGCGGTGTCTCCACTTCCTCAAGTCCACGCATTGTGAATGCTTTTGAGACTACGGTGGTACCGGGCAGGAATGAGAGAGGATATGTGCCACAAGGGCCACTCGGGGAAGCAGAATCTTCCCTCCGGCCCAATGTCTACCATCCATGACTTACGTGAGGTGGATAGAAAAGAATTCGAGGTTACCCTTTATACCAAGGTGACTTCTTCAAGAAGTTTGGAAAGAATTACAAGACTGATGCCACCGGGGTGGCCTTCTACTATGGCCGAGTTCATTGCCGGTCTTAGGCTAGTTAGATCCACTTCATCAATGAGTTCTTAGAGTGTGCCAATGCCCTACCTCTCCAATTGGGTGCCAACACATGCAGGGTTTTGGTTTGTTTCATCATGGTGTGTCGCTTCTTAGGGTATGAGCCCTGTATGAGGGTTTTTAGAGAGTTTTTTGCTGTGAAGTTTGATAAGAATGGGGGCATAAGTACTCCCTCCAAAGCAAACTCACCCAAATTATTCATAAATTTGCCTAGCAAAGTTGGTGGTGGAATTCCCATGTAGCGGTAGTGGAGAGTAGACTAGGATGGGAGTTCCCTCTACCAAGTGAGGAGACCCAGGTGGTGAGGGGATGAAGATCGGTGGGAACCTCATTGGCATGGAGACTGCGTAGGAAGCTGGTGGAGTTGGTTCTTTGAGGCCCATCGGTTGGAAGGTATTGGGAACTACCAAGAACAATTATATCCAAGTGGATTGATCGCTAGGGGATGATGATGTAGTGCCACTAGTTCCCATAGTACGGTGTATGAGGTATCCAGATTGGGTGACCCATGCTCATGCCAGGCTTGAGAAAATGTGCTCCCTCGCCGAAGCGAGAACTATTGCAAGAATAATGGAGAGCATTATGGTGGTAAGGGTTTACTCGTCTCCTCTTCCTCATATGTGAAAATTCCTTATGAGCGAAACTCTCCGGTATCTGTTTTTTTTTTTTTTTTTTTTTTTTTTTTTTTTTTTTGATCATTTAGTCGTCATTTCATAGTCCCAGTGTAGTACTTGCATCTTCTATACATGCTGCTTATAGGCTTTGTTAGTTCGCTATTGATTACGCTCGTATGTAGAACTCGATGCTCGTACATAGAACTTATATTTTTTATGGCGAGCTAACATTTTATCCCTTTTGTCTTATGTAGTTTTAACTCCCGCTCAAGAAGCTAATATGGGGAGAACTGGACATCGGAAGGCCAAGAAGAGCTGGGAGAGCAAATGCTAAGGAGAACCGCGAAACAGAAGGTATCAAGAGGAATGACCAGCTGAAGTTAGTTGATGAGGATGCCACGAAATACATTCCTGTTGAGGAGAACATGGAAGTGCAAGATGATGCTGTGGAGGTTGAGAATGCTGGGGGTGATGAGGCCCAAGGTTCTGAGGAGGCCAATGTTGCCGGTGAGGAGGAGGAGGCCGAGCCGAATGCAGAGAGGGAGGTCGCTCATGCCAGGACCCGAGCTCGGAGGGCCAAGTCGAAGGCTAAGACCAAGGCCAAAGCCGCCTTCAAAAAGGAAATCCCATGAAATTTCTTTAGATGAAGATGAGGATGAAGATGATGGTGCCCCTATCGCAAGGTGATCAAGATTGGCCCTTCGGTTGTGAGCTCGGTCTCTAATCAAGCCGATGCTAGTGATCCAAAGAGGATCGAAACCAAGAGTCCACAAGCCTCTCCCATTCGTGTCTCCTATGACGAGCCGATCCAGAATCGAGTTGCCGAGCCGAGCAATGTGACTCCTCGACTGCACAAACTGGCTTGGCAGAGTATCCGTAACCGGAGTATGGCCAGGTGATCGTACGAGGGGGCCGATCAGGACTTGATAAGAGAGTTCACCAATAAGCCTTGACTCCGGAAGCTTGTCGGCTAGGGTTGACCGGCTTCCTCCGAGGTAACTCGAACGTTGTGCTTATTTTTCCTTTCTTTTTCCTCTCGTTGCTTTCCTATGCTTGGTCTAAATTCTTTCTTTTATTTAACCTCGTAGTCTCTGCCATGATCGACCCGGCCACGACTTATTGGAAGGCCGCCAAGAACAGAGAGGCCGGCCAAGTCGATGTTGGCCAAGAAGAATGAAGAGTCGGAGAGACTGGAGGTGGAGAACACCAAGATGGGAGAGCTCAAGGAGGACCATGCTAAGTTGAAGGCGTAGCTTGGATGCCAAGGAGTCCTATTACGATTTGGACAACTCGTATGATGCCTTGAAGCTGGTGAAAGATAATGAGATCAAGGCCAAAGAAGAAGCCTGGGGCCAGTTGGGTGAGGCCAATAAAGAGCTCGCTGCTCTCAAAGAGGAGAAAAAAGCCATGGCTGCAGATCTTGAAGTGGCGACTCAGCAGTTGGAAGAATGGCCTGTCACCTTGGCCAAGAAGAGAAGAGCTTGAAGCAGCTAGACTTAAATGGGAGGTTGAACTCGCCAATGCTGTGAAGAGTGCCAAGGAGGATGCTGTTAAGGCTTACAAAGACAGCGATGAGCTTAACCAATATATCACTGAAGAAGCCAGGGGGTTCTATGAGGTGGGTCTGAGACACATGGCTCGGCGGATCATAGTGGATCCTTCTGTCGATATTTCCATCGAGCAGTTAGCCACATGGGCCTCTGAAGATCAATATAACACTGCAGCCCGACAAGGTCATCCTTTGGTGCCATTCAACGACAACGACCTGGAGCTCATAAAGAAAGATGATGAAGCTGCAGAGGCATCACCTTGGGTTCCCCCTGCTATTGAAAAGGTTAATTTCAACACTATCTTGGCTGAGCTCGACGAATACGAGGATTCGGCTTTTGACGAGGAGACCCCAAAGTTCACTATCAGTGACTCACGGAAGGTGGTTTATCAGACTGAAAATGTTCTTGGTGAGCCATCTACCGTGGGAGGTCAAGCTGAGGCTGATCCTGTACTCGTCACTGGCCAGTTGGAAGGCACTCCCCATGAATAGATGTTGGTTTTTGATGGTTATTGTAATGGAACAAGCTTCAAACACTTTTACTTTTTTGTTTTTGATACTTGAATGCCTTGGCCCTATTTCATGGGAGGCATGATACTTTTTGTAATATTTATTTGTCTAAGTCTTGGCCCACTTTGGGAGACTTATTTCTATCTTAGCTGACTTCTTTTATTGCATGTTGTATGCCTTTGATGCGAGTGTCGAGCTAGATGTAGATAGGATAAATGTGTCAACTTAAGTTTAAAGGTGACTTGATCTGTATTGACTTAGTCGACCTCAAACTTGGTTGACATTCTTGTGAACAAGATTGCCTACGAGTAAAACCTGCTTACATAGTTGAAGCTGACCTAAGGGTCGAGCTAATTTAAACAGACTGACTAAGAGTCGAGTTGTTAGAACGAAGTCGACCAAGAGTCGGACTTGTTAAATAAACAAAGCTGATTGAGAATCGAGCTTGTTAAAACGAAGCTGACTAAGGGTCGAGCTTGTTAGGAACGAAGTCGACTAAGAGTCGGACTTGTTAAATAAACAAAGCCGATTAAGAATCGAGCCGAGTAGATCGAACCGACTAAGAGTCGAGTTTGTTAGAACGAAGTCGACTAAGAGTCGGACTTGTTAAATGAACAAAGCTGATTAAGAATCGAGCTTATTAGGACGAGGCTGACTAAGAGTCGAGCTCGTTGGGATTGGTGTAACACTATGTTTGATCGAATAAACCGCACTTTTTATTGAATTGGGAAACATGCTTACATCATCTTGAAACCGGAACTAACACAAACTTGAACTTGAAAACCGAAAGCTAGAAGTAATATTTGATCGTGAGTAGCATGCCAAGGATGTTTCAACTCGTCACCTCCGGTGGGCTATCATGTAAGTTCCTTCCGACGACTGAGTGACTACATAGGGACCTTCCCAGCTAGGAGATAGCTTGTTCTCGCCGGGTCCTTCTACCCGTTGCTTCAATCTTTCTCAACACGTAATCTCCGACCTGGAATGACCTTGCCTCGACCTTCTTGTCGTGGTAACTCTTAGTTCGCCGTTTGTAGTTGACCATTCGGAGGTAGTCAAGCTCGCTTCTCGTCGATTAGATCCAGTCGATCAATCTGCTTGGTATCATTCTCGCTCCCGATTGAAGAAAGTCACTCGGCAAGAGGGAATCTCGAGCTCGCAGGTGCCATGGCCTCGACCCATATGCGAGAGCGAAAGGGGTTTCCGTAGCCTCGAGTGGTTGTACGAACCGCCCAAAGAGCAAGGGGGAGTTCGTCCAACCAATTGTTACGTCGACCTACGAGTCCCGTCTTGAGCGAAGATAGAACAAGCTTATTTGCCGCCTCGCCTTGCCCATTTCCTTGAGGATATGCGACGTAAGATTGCCAATGCTTGATTCCTACCCGATTCATCTCTCGCTTCGAAGGCTCTTGAGAACCGTAGTCCGTTGTCGATACTATGGCTCTGGAAAACCAAATCGGCACCAAATGAAATCATGAATGAAGTTTATAGCATTCTCCTCCGTGATGCGAGCTAATGGTTTAGCCTCAACCCATTTAGTGAAGTAATCTATAGCAACGATCACATACTTGCAATTTCCTCGGGCGGGCGGGAAGGGTCCAATCAGGTCGACACCCCACATGTCGAATGGCCAGCCGCAATTACCGGAGTCTCGCTCGGTTGTAGGCATGTGAGGTAAGTTGGCAAACCTTTGGCATTGATCACATTGCCGAACAAAGTTGTGAGTGTCGCCTCATATGTGGCCGTAGTATCCCAAAGTGATTAACTTGTTCGCAAGAGTCCTGCCCCCGGTGTCCACCACGTATCCCATCGTGTACTTCATGTATCAATAGGGCGACCTCGAGGGTGGATGCACTTTAGTAATGGCCGAGTATAGGATCTTCCGAATGTGTCGCTCCCCGAATGACATACCTCGGAGCTTTCTTTTTGACAGCTCGAGCCTTCTTCTCATCATCTGGTAGCTCGCCACTTTCTAAGTATGCCTTCATTTCCTCAATCCAACACTTCTCCTGAGTCCAATTTCTTGAGGGATCATCTATGCACTGAATTTTTACCCTCTCATAAGCTGGATTTTCGAGGAAGGAGATGGGCTCGTCATGTGGCTCATCTGAAGTAGCCAGTTTCGAGAGGAGGTCAGCCAGCTCGTTATCTTCTCTTCCAATCCTTTGAATCTCCCAGAATTCTAAGTCCTTTATCGCTCTTTCACCAGTGTCGCAGATTTGATGAGAGTAGAACTAAGCACTTCGTACTCGCCTTTGACCTGGTTGACTATCAATTGTGAGTCACAGTAGGCCATGATCTTAGTTGCTCCGAAGCATTTGGCGTACTCAATAGCTGCAATCAAGGCCTCATATTCAGCTTGGTTGTTGGAAGCATCAAATTTGAACCTTAGCGATTCCTCGTAAACAGTTCCAGACTCTGGCTCGACCAAGACAATTCCAGCTCCACTGACATTTTTGGTTGCTGACCCATCTGAATAGACCTTCCAACAATCGACGGGTAGAGTGATGGCGACTTGTGACTCTGGCTCTTTCCCTTTGCCCTTTTCTTTGGAGCTCGCCGCTCGTCATCTTCCTCGCGAACGTAAGCTCGACCAAGAAGTCGCCAGCTTGAGCTTTCAACGCCTTTCGAGGTCGATATTCAATGTCAAATTCAAGTGAGGGCAATTGACCAATTGAGTAGTCGACTCGAACTCTCCTGGGCCAGTGCAAGATTTTTCTTAAGGGAGCATTGGTAAGAACCACGATCGGATGAGCTAGAAAATAAGCTCGTAACTTTCTTGAAGCTACGACTAGAGCATAAGCAACTTTCTCGCCGTTGTAATACCGCTTCCACATCTCGATAATGCTTTGCTGATATAGTACATGTGCTTCGAAGCCCTTCATCCTCTCTAATCAATACCGCAAAGAATCGACTTGTCTCCTACGTATAGATACACAAATAAAGTCTCACTCATCGGCTACCGAGTAGAGGTGGAGTAGCAAGATAATCCTTCAATTGTTGGAACGACGAATGACATTCGGCCGTCCATTCAAAACTTTTCGTCCCCTCAATGCTTTCAAGAAGGGGAGAGACCTTTCGCCGACTTTGATATGAAGCGACCAAGAGCCGCTACCCTTCCATTAAGTCGCCGCATCTCCTCGATAGTGGTGGGAGCCTTCATGTCGACTAAAGCCTTTATCTTCTCTCGGATTAGCTTCTATGCCCCTCTCGAGATACCATGAATCCCAAGAACTTGCCACCGCCACTCCAAACACACATTTACCGGGGTTGAGTTTCATGTCGTTTGCTCGTAGATTGGCGAATGTCTCCTTTAAGTCGACCACGTGACTCCCGGCCTTAGTTTTAATGACCATGTCGTCAACGTAGGCCTCCATATTTCGACCAATCTCGTGAGGCAAAGACCTTGTTCACCATCCTCTCGATATGTAGCTCCCGCATTCTTCAATCCAAAAGGCATCATATTATAGCAAGAGATGCCTCCAAACCGCTCGAAATGCCGTCTTCACTATGTCATCTTCGTGCATCTTTATCTCGGTGGTATCCCGAGTAAGCATCCAGAAACCGAGAGTGGAATGACCAGCAATGGAATCAACAAGCTTGTCAATTCTAGGAAGAGGATAGCTATCCTTCGGGCAAGCTAAATTGAGAGTAGTGAAGTCGACACACATCCGCCACTTGCCATTTGATTTCTTCACCATGACCACGTTGGCCAACCACGTTGTATGAGTGGCCTCTTTGATTATACCGCACTCAAAAGTTTTTGTACCTCGCTTTGATAGCCTCTTCCTTGTCGCGAGCAAAACTTCTCAACTTTCGAGGTCTCGCTTTATGGTCTGCCGACTTCCAAGTCCGTGAACGGCGACCTCCTCCTTGATTCCCCTCATGTCTTCTACTCTCCATGCAAAGACATCATTACTTTCCTTGAGTAGCTCGATGATTTTTGCTCGCTCCTCGATCGATAGCCGCTTCCCAATCAATTTTTTGATCGGGGTAAGAAGGGTTGGTGATTACCGACTCTAGCTCCTCCACAGCCTTCTAGCTCGGTCCATCTCTCGAATTGTAGAGTCTCCACTATGATTTCCTTGACCTTTTGTCTTTCCTCGCCTCCCAAGTGTGGAGCTTCCTCGCCTATCATATCATCGAGCTTATCTCGCAACCTTGTTGGTAGGGGCCCCGAGTTATTGTCTATCCGGGAGGCATAGGTCACCTATGACGACTTGATCGACCATAACTACATCCGGATCGACCTCGTGGTGTTAGGAGTGACGTGTCGACTCAAGCATGACCTCGTCATTTGAGCGATAGGTCGACTCTACCACGTCGGTGATTGTCGACATCGGTAGTTTTGGTGATCGATCGAGACAGCCTTCAAGTAACCATCACGGCCTCAATCTCCAGCCTCCCTTTTCTTTCTTTCTCTCGTAACATGATCCAGATATGCGCGAGCCGTGCCTTGTACGCAACCCACTCCAACAGTGTGGGGAACTTTACTCGCCGGTGAGGAATTGATGCTACCATTCCAAGAGCGACCCGTCCAGAATTCCAAGTATGGCGGCATAGTCACTATTTACATCAATTACGATAAATTGTACCTTCGAGACAATCCCGAGGGGTGCTGCCTAGGTCGACATCGAGCACTATCTCGGCCTTTAGCATCAACTCGGTGGTTGGTGAAGCCCTCCAACCTCGCCATCATATCTCTCCCACTGCTCGTCATTAAGGCCCATTTCCTTGAAAGTTTTGTAAAACAAAATATCCTCGCAGCCCCCGTGTCGACTAAGAGTCCGCTCGTCGTACATCCATCAATGAGACCCGGGATGACGAGAACTTGCTCCCTAGCCGCCATATTTGTTGCCAATTCGTGGGGTAGAAGCCGATCGCCTCATCTCTAATTTCTCTCCTCGAGGCACATGTGGGGCCTTATTAAGCCGGGAATATCTTGTGCTTGACGGCCGTGTTGCTTGCTTGTTCACTGATGACTCCTGTGTTCGCCTCCGGGCCGCCTAGGTCCTTGTTGCCCACTCCGCCGGCCGCTCACCTCCCCCAGCCTTGAGGTCTCTTCACATAGGCTTCGAGTCTCCCTTGGTCGACCATTCTCTCGGATGATACGCTTTAATCCTAAGCAATCCTCTCGTGAGATGACCAAATGTCTTTGTGGTAGTCGCAAGCATTTGCCGTTGTCCCGCCTAAACTTGTTGCTCGGATTCATTGGGACCGGAGGAGCCGCCGACAAAGATTCGTAATCTCGCCTCGACTCACCGTGAGGGGAGCGAAAGCTTCGGGCACTTTCTCGTTGCCCTAGTTCTCGTTCTTTCCGTTCTTATTGCTCCTCCATTCTTGTTGGAGTCCTTCTTGTCATCGCCGGCTTCCACCTTGGGGCTCTTACCACTCTTCTTCTCCTTCCTTTCCTCGCCTAGGGCGACATTATACACCTTTTTCGAACAACTCCCGTCGAGTTGTCACCGTCCGGACCGTGAGCTCGTAGTCCATGCCTCGTCAAGAAATACTGCTTTGAAGCGCTGATGACCTCCCTATCGTTGATGTCTTCCTCTATCTTATCCACCATTTCTTTGAACTTGGTGAAGTAGCTCATCGAGCTTTCATTCTTCGCCCGCACCAAGTTATTCAGTCCGCGATGCCGTCTTCCGAGCTCCCGCAGCCGAGAAGCGATCTAAGAACTTTGTCCCGAAGCTCGTCCAAGTGGTGATGCTATCAAGCAGCCCAAACCATCAACCAAGTTAAAGCCGCCCAAGAAGTGTGCTTAGGAGAGCTTTGCACATGTTGTCATCTTCATTGGCGACAAAGCACATAGTGGCCTCCAGATGTCAGTATGTGACTCTTTGCATTGGTGGATCCCGAATATTTCTCCGTAAGAGGCCAAGGTAGGAGGAGGTCGACTATCTCTCGATTTCTTTGGAGAAGGGTCGAAGAGTAAAGTCAATTCGTTCAACCTTTCCAATCTCCTTTTTCTTCTCCTCCTCCCATTGTTCGAACTTCTTTTCATCAACACCCATTCCTCGCATCGGGTCTTTCGTCTCCCGGGAGGGGGAACAAAGATTCGATCTCTCGGCCTTCACTCCCGGGAGGAGTCACCGCCTACTCCTCCCGTCTCTATGGGAATTGGCCCTCTCTCGATCCGATCGGGGATCTATGCCTCGTTACTTCTTCAGGCGACCGCGCTCTCAAGAATGTAGATGGCGACTGCGCCCGTCATATCCAAGTGGCGACCGCGCCTCTCTCTCTTATAGGCGACTCCGCGCCCATTCCTCGTCTCTTTGAGATCCCGATCTTTGCGGGCCGGAGAAACATGCCCGTTTCGTTGGGCCGTTAGCCGAGTCCTCAACCGATTGAGCCTCCCGCTCTCTGCTTTCTACTGAGGCCGGCCCTTAGGTCGTTACTCGGCACATGTACGATAGTAGGGCTCTCTCGAACTATCCCGTTGTCTCCATTCTCGTCCCACACCTTCATTTGGCCTCATACTCCTAGCCTGTTGTCCATTAGAGACCTGAGTACGATCCATTCTTTCAGACCGTACATCGGCCTGCTCTGCCTCTTCCATAGCTATTAAGTCAGCCAAAATCTGGGCTCTTTCTAACATCATCTCCTTCTTGCTTATAGGGTTGGTGGAGGGACTCCGCCCGTTTCCAACGTTCACCCGAGCAAGGGGACGTTTAGGAGGTGGAGCTCCTTGCCCATCCATGTGCCTTTTGCCTCTCCTCGTGTCGTGCAAACCCCGCCATCAACGACACTGGTAGAGCGCGTGGCTCTACCATGAGGACGATTTGGTGGGGGAGGAGGCAAATTCAAGTTTTCAGCATTTGCATTTGCATTAGTGTTGTTGTTGTTGTTGTTGTTCACTTCTTCATGCCCAAGTGAAGCCTCAGATACGTGTCCGTCTGAAGTCACCATTGTAGTAGGTTGTTAAAAATTTTTAAGGTCAAGTTTGAAGCACGATTCCCGGCAATGGAACCAAACTGATGCCGCAGAATTGTGCTTATCAATCTTCCTCCACGTGGCAGACCGATCACCCGGCTCCTTGACCTGAAAATGTAACCCACGACTAGCCGGATGTGTCTCCGGCGAAGACGCTCGGGCGTGAGAGTAAGATCACAGTTGTATAAAGCTCAAAATGTATAGAATAATGAATTCTGATAACAAAATGGCAGTTACCTTTCACCGTTAGGTAGTGATGAAGTATTTATATGTGATAGCCGTTGTATTTTTGGTGGTGCTACATGAGCTCCGAAATTATAGCTGCAGTTATGTTCGTGGGAACATGCTTGTAACCGTCCCTGCTTTGTAGGGATGCAGTTATGGAAAGATTGACCCACGTGCGCCTTTATATGTCAGGTCGACGCTTGGGGTTAGGTCGAGGTCGCCACTCAGACGGGTCGACTCCGACCGGCGGTAGAGCATGGTTCGTACCCGAATTATGATATGGATCATGAGGTCGGACTAATTTAGGTCGGGACCTATAGGTCGGACCATGGGCTTAGTCGACTGATACAAGAGATGGGCTTTGGGCCTTGTTCTGATTGGGCCAGCCTCATTGAGAATACGGTGGCCAAGGGTGTCTGTGACTGGGCTTTACTCGTCCGGCCCAACTCGATACTTTTGGTATGTTCAACTATATTAGTTAATTATAACTAAAAAATGTTTTTCTAAAACATGGTAAAAATATTATTCACTAATTCATTAAATGTACATGGAAGAAGGCAAAGGGGGCACTTGCCCCTTTTCTTTAAATTGTTTGTTTTTTAATAGTATAAATATTTTCGGGCTATTAATACAATTTATTAAAACTTGTCCCCATTTGTGTGAAGAAAAGAAGAACTATTTTTTTCCCATTTGACTAATAAAAACAAGGCAAAATGCAAAAAAAACAAACCAAACTATATGGCAACTTTGGATTTCATACCTGAAATAATATTTGTTGCATACTCCCTCCGTCCCAATAAGAGCTTCCCTTTTTGCCATTTTGGGTGTCCCGCTAATAGCTTCCACTTTCCTTTTTTGACAAAGGAATCTTTACTATTTACTCCACTCATTCTCTCTCCTCATTATTTTAATACTCACAACACTAATAAAATTTACTATTCCCTCCACTCATTCTCTCTCCTATTTTCAAATTACACTCACAACATCTTTACTTCCCTCCCATTTTCTTAATTTGCGTGATTTCTAAAAAAGTGGAAGTTCTTATTGGGACGGAGGGAGTATAATGTAATCCAACAATTTTTTTGTTGCATCAGAGGTACCTCCCCCTCCCCCTAACGACATCCAATTTTTTCTGTTAAAAGATATTGAATCAATTGTGTCAATGCAAATGATCTAATTACTCATGTTGAAAATGGTTAGTGGACATTATTGTAAATGATTTTATTAGAAATCCTTCGCTACCATTATACTCATTTTTGCACTGACACTTTTCACACTGACATTTTTTTATACTAATAATGACACTTTTTTACTATTGACACTCTTTATACTACTGACACTTAATATACATGCACTGATACTCTTTACACTGGTACTTTGTTACACTAACATTGACACTTTTTTACACTGACACTTAATATACATGCACTGACACTCTTTACACTGACACTTTGTTATACTAACACCGACACTTTTTTACACTGACACTTTGTTACACTAGCACTGACACTTTGTTATACTAACACTGACACTTTGTTACACTAGCGGGGTAAACAAGACACATTTTTTTTAAGCTTAAGAAAAAATGCGTTTTTTTAAGATTTTGACTTGAAAAAATAGCACGAATAAATAATCAATTTTATTTTATTTCACTAATTTTATTTTGACATTTTATCTTATTATTATTTATTTTTTCTGTCCTTCCCTAACAAACTCCCATCTTCATCATTGGGGAAATTTGTTCTAATTGTTGCTTGTGCGCGTTTGTGTGTGTGTTTTCTTCGCCAATTTCCCTAATCGCCGTATAAGTTCGTTCCATCTTTCTCTCTCCAAACCAATCTGTAGAAATTTGCCTTCAAAATCGCAACTTTAATATCTCTCCCTCTCCTCGTTCTAATCCGATTCCAGTTAATATTCAATTCGCCCCTTTGATTTCACAATTTGAAACCCACACGTTTCTTCAATCATATTTTTATTTCTGGTTCTGCAACCCTAGCATTTTCTTGTTGACATTCTAGTGATCTTTATAAATGACAACCCTTTTTTGATTAGGGTTTTTGTTTGCAATCTTTCCTGATTTGGTATGATCGATATTATTAGGGTTTCTGGAGTTTGGGAAAATAGGGAATCTTTGGTGGCATTAACCTGATATTGCGTTCAATTTGTTTCTAATTTCCCAACAATACTATATTTGTCAAATCAAAGTTCGTAACTTTACTTCTTGTTTAGGTTCTTCTTATTTAAGTATTAGGTTTCCAGAAATACCCATTTTTTTGTTTTTTCTATCTGGCAAGTGTAATTGTTAGTGTTGGTGTTGGAGAAGGAAACATTTGTAATTTTTGTGGTGCAAAGAGGCTTGAAATGGTATGAAATTTATGTACTAGTGTGACTAATAATTTGCTTGGTGATCATTTGTGTTTAAGCTGTTAAAAAGTTGTTTAACCGTGAATGGGCGAACATGAGGGATGGGCACAGGAAGGAGGAGGTGCCCTATTACCAAATGGGCTATTGCCCAATGCAGGTCCATTGATAGAAGTATTGGATGCCGAGAGATGGATAAAGGCTGAAGAGAGAACTGCCGAGCTTATTGCCTCCATTCAGCCTAACCAACCATCGGAAGAGCGCAGAAATGCTGTTGCTGACTACGTGCAGCGACTTATTATGAAGTGCTTTCCTTGCCAGGTGTTAATTTCTCTTTAATATTGTTTGATTCACTGTTATTTAGTAGAGTTACAAGCAACTGTGGAACACACTACGTGTACACAAATATACATATACATATATATAAATAGAATTTAAAATATTTATTATTATCACAACTTTGAAATAAATATTTCAGGATGTTTGGTTGTGGAGAGAAATTGATAAATTTAATGGAGAAGTTATTAAAATGAATGGTTAACTTCTTAAAGGGGTGGTATTGTAATGAGAAAAAGTAGGAGGCTTACTTGGAAAAGCATCCAAGAGTCTAAATGACTCCTCTCCCTTATATTTAAAGTTTTTTTCTACTGTGGTATTTACATTTGCAGGATATGGGATGATGGGGGAGCGTATTGTAATCGAAAGCATCTATTATTACAAAGATAGCTTCTAATGTTTGATATAAGCACTAAATATGGGAATACGTAATATTGGAAAGAGTTTTAGTTGGGCTCGCAATGTTTTTTTTTTCCCCAGGAGTGAATCTCATCATTTGAGTTTGAAGCATGGATAGGTAGAGGCCTATACCGGATCTTTGGGGAGCTAATTGGACATGTATTTCGATGCCTTGCTTTTAAAATATCAAATTAAACGAAGCAGCATTCATGTATGCTTTGGAAGAATGGTCATTTTGAACTGGGTCTTTTAAGTATTCAAGTCTGTTTCTAAGAGTTGAAGTTCATTAGCCAGTTGGTGATGCAGTAGTGCATACACATTATTGGAACACCTTTCTAAGTATTCCCAAGCCTTGTTGCTCATGGTTATTAGCTTCGCTAGCTTCGCGAAACGGACTTTTCTGAATTAATATAGTATGTCAGTTGAAAATTGAATGCCGCGGATTGGAAGTGGCTTGAACAGAACCTTTGACATTATATATAGATACACACATATATACATATCATAGTTAAACGGATAATTCAAGTACAGACATTTGCATAATAGTTGCAGTCCTCGAGGCATGTGCGGCAGTATCATATGTTTGAGTGTATTGTCTAGAATGGAGCAAGTTCAGGGAGGAGACTGTCAAAGCCGACAGCAGTTAGCGTGGAAGTATACATTGATATTCTTATGCACATGACTATATTTAGTCAACATTTTAAGATTATGTCAAATGATCTTATTGTCATAGTTGGCTTGTTTCTTGTAATTCCTTTTGACCGGGGGTGACACAGAGATCATATTGTTACTCAACTTTTCTTTTTATTATTAGTTTTTTTGTTTCCTTCCCGTAGAGACAGATTTGGTTCACTAAGTATATTGATGCTCTGGTTTAGGCTCTAGGTATGAGTTCCTGATATCATTGGATTAAGAATTATAAGCACACCCCTTGAATTGCAAGGGCTTTGTTGATACAAGTCAAGTATGAGATATAGGTTTCTCCTTGAAGTAATTGAAAGTCGGTGCTTCTTCAGAAAGTTCAAGTGTTTGATAGCTGAATGCTATATTTATCTCATACTTATGCTGTAGTTCAACTATTCCTTGCTCTTTGATTAAGTTTTGGAACCATTGAGCCGTCTTATTATGAATGTAGCTGTAACAAAGAGTCACTCTCCTCACTTTAACTCTACACTAATTTCTCATATATAATAATATGGATCGCTTTATACATGTAAATATGTGTATATAAAAATGCTTGACAATGTCCTGTTCCATTGAATACCGGAGTTTTTGTGCAACAGGCGCTTTAGTGTCCTTGTTAGCGATGTAGATTGGCATTAACATCCAGGGCATTTAATTGTTTGAGAATTGATACAGATAATCTTTGTTAGAGGCAGTTATATAGAGCCAAAATAATAGAGTTGGGAGTATGAAGTTGAGGTCATATAATATATGTAGCGAGCATGATCTGTTTTGTTTTTTCTCCCATTCTCTCCTTGTGGGTCGTCATGGGTGTTGGGCCTTCTGATTTCCCTGTGCAGTTAGTTTCGTATCTTCTATTGTTATGCAAGTTTCTTGTCTAACATCTAAAACATTTTTTATCTCCTGTAGGTTTTTACTTTTGGATCTGTTCCCCTCAAGACCTATTTACCTGATGGAGATATAGACTTAACAGCATTTAGTAATGACCAAAATTTGAAAGACACATGGGCTACAGAGGTCCGGGATATGCTCGAGATTGAGGAAAAGAATAAGAATGCTGAGTTTAATGTAAAGGAGGTTCAGTATATCCAGGCAGAGGTAAATTCTCTTTCTCAGCTACAGCGTCTTGGTTTCGTTTTGATAAACAGGTTCCCGTTGGCATCTTATTGTGATTACTTTGTTCTAGTGCCTCCTTGTACGATATTTATTAGCTCGTCATGATTACTTTGTTCTTTTCGTGGCACCTTTTAACATCCTTTGGCCTGGTTGCTTTACTGTGAATATTTTGTCATGTAGAATTTATGTTAGTAAGGAACAAATAATTTTTCTCTTTTAATGAAATTAGTGGAAGGCTCTAGCAAATGGTTCCCTCTCCCAACCCCCGCTTGGCGGGGAGCGCTTGGCGCACCAGGGTTTGCCCTTTCAATGAAATTAGTGTTTTGCTGTTTCTTGTTATCTACTCCCTCAGTCCCAAAAGATTTTTTTCCCAATGAGAGACCCATTTCTAAAAAAGTCGATACTACTAGTTTTCAAGAAATTACAAGCAACGAAAGCATCGTTCATAAATAGTTTGACTTGTCAGCTGGGAGAATCTTTTTGGTATGGAGGGAACATCTTTTACTGAACGCTCATTCAATAAGAGAAACGCTTCTTGTGTCATTGAGCTTGAGAACTAGATAAACATGAGGCATAAATAATCCTACAACCTCCACTGTTACATGATTTGGATTTAAACTTTTTTCTTACTGAGTCAACTGAAAAACTACCTGGTCTACCTAGATTACTCCTTTTGGCTTGAGTTATAATCGGAGACAACCATAAGTTGAATCATATTCCAAGTGATTTTTCTTTTGTCTGCTGGTAAATAGAGTTGCTGCAGCTTCTATTTTTCTGAGCAAAATTGTGCTCCCCCTTTCCCTCCCACGACATTTTTTTTAATATTAATGAGTATAGTATGATTTGTTAGATACAACAACAATAACAAAGCCTTAGTCCCAAATTAATTTGGGGTCGGCTAACATGAATCCTCATGACATCGTGAAAGAAAAAATATAAGTTAAAAAGAAGAAATGGTGGGAAAAAAATTAGAAAATGAAAAGAAGAGAAGAACAAATTGTGATAATAAAAGAATAAATATATAATAGATAGGAAAAATGAAAATAGAAGTAATAAAAAAAAATCAACCCCCATCACCCACATGAATTTTTGCCCTTTCCCGTTGCCCGTTCAAGGCCATATTTTCATCCAATCCAAGTAAACTCATATCGTTTTCAATCACCCTAATCCAAGTTTGCTTGGGTCTTCCCTATAGTTGCGAAAGGTTAGTGCGTCTCTCGCCTGCCTCGCCTTTTTGGCGCCCTTAGGGGTCGACCGCCTTTTGGTTTTGTGGCGGGCTGTAGTGTGTCTTTTTGGCCCAGGCGAGGTCTTTCTTGGTTATGGCGAGAGTCGGGAGGAGTCCGCCTTTGTCAAAAGACATAATAGGCGTATGTGTAGTGTTAGAATATGTCATTTGTAATTTTGTTTTTAATATTTTAAGTTAAAATGCGTTGTTTTAGGAAGACATGGGGTAATTATAGCTTGTGACGTGCATGAGAAAGAAAGATATCAGTAATTTCTCTCGAGCGATCTAAAGTAAATAAGAGCGATAAATAGCGAATTAGAACGACGACATAGAAGTGCGACAAAAATGCTACTGATAGCTTGCTTTATTCTAATTTTCAAAGGGAGATTTTCAAATTTTATTATTTTTACTAATTTAGTTTGTTTTTTCTTTTGTAATTTGAAGTTTTAACTATATCTTATGTTCATTTATAGATATGAAATTATATGTTTAAAATTATATAGTTGAATTCACTTATTTTCACGCTTGTAAACAACTGCTTGCTTACTGATTTGAAGACCATATGTGTTTTTTATCATAGAATTCTCACTTTTTGGGTCTTTTATATGTGTTAAGCTGCTATTCCATGTGAAATTGTAACCTTTGTTGAATGCAAAATTCTTGTTTTTAATATGTTTAAACTTTGTTTAATATATTTTACATATATATTATTTTACTATTTCTTTTGTTCTATTTTACCGCGTTGCTCGCCTTTTGGCCGCCTTTCAATCGCCTCGCTATTCGCCTTTTCTAGGAACCTCTTGCCCGCCTCTCACCGACCTTTAACAACTATGGTCTTCCCCTACCCTCGCCATTTTATCACTTATCCGCTCCTTAAGCCTACTAATCGGCGCATCACTCGCTATCCGTCTCACATGAACAAACCACCTTAGATGGTTCTCCCTCATCTTATCCTCAATGCGCGGAACTCCTACTTTACCCCCGATCACCTCATTTCTCAATCGATTATTTCTTGTATGCCCACACATCCATCGTAATATACGCATTTGTGCTGCATTTATAAGTTGAATGTGACACTGTTTCACGGCCCAACATTCAGTGCCATATAGCAGTGCCAACATAATTGCCGTGCGGTAGAATTTTCCCTTAAATTTATGGGGCATGTCAGGATCACATAGAAACCCTGTGTCACTCTTCCACTTAAGTCAATCTGCTTTAATTCTATGAGCCACATCTTCATCATTTTCATTTTGGATAATAGATACAGGATAGTGAAAAAACTCAGAAGCTTGGACAATCTTTTCATCAAATGTGATCACCCTGCCTCCCTGCTTTCAACTCTGCTAAAGTGTGTCTCTATAACTCAAATTTACTTTCAAACCCTCTTTTGTCTCATCCATTAGCAGAATATCATATATATTTCTTTGAAACTCCTTTATTTGCCAAAGCCCACTAAAGTACCTCTCTTAGCACTATTTCATATGCCTTTTCCTCCCGATCAATGAAAACCATATGTGAATCTTTCTTTTTATCCCGATATATCTCTTTGGTTTGTCTCGTAAGATAGATTGTATCCATAGTCGATTTTCCGGACATAAATTCAAATTGGTTCTCCGAAACATTCACAATTCTCCTTAGCCTTTGTGCAATCAATCGTTCCCAAAGTTTTATAGTACGACTCATTAGTTTGATCCTCTGATAGTTGACACAATCTTGGACATCACCTTTGTTCTTATTCAAAGGGATCATGGTACTTTTTCTCCACTCCAATGACATTGTGTTGCTTCTCCATATCTTGTTGAATACTAGTGTTAACCAATCTATTCCCCTCTCCCATAAACATCTCCAAACCTCAATTGGTATTCCATCCGATCCTACGGCTTTCTTCAATCCCTTTTTTTCATTGCCATTTCCACTTCACAAATTTGAATTCCGCATAAAATCTCGATTAATCATACTCGAGAGGATATTTAAATCTCCAATATCCTGCTCTTGATCGCCATTTAACAAAGTATTAAAAGTACGAATTCCATCTATGTTTTATCTCCTTACCCCCGACCATAACTTTTGATCTACATCCTCCACACATTTAAACCTTCCAATATCTCGTGTCCTCTTGTCTCTCGTACGAGCAAGTCTATAGATGTTCTTTTCATCTTCTTTTGTATCCAATCTATTATAAAGTTCCTGATTCACC
This sequence comes from Adenophora triphylla var. japonica, assembly GCA_022495995.1. Taxonomy (NCBI): domain Eukaryota; kingdom Viridiplantae; phylum Streptophyta; class Magnoliopsida; order Asterales; family Campanulaceae; genus Adenophora; species Adenophora triphylla. The sequence goes on along the minus strand of JAFEMH010001366.1, from coordinate 18,829 downwards.
TTTGCTCTTGCGTATTTTATTGTTTACTTTGCTTCTCTTCTAGCCTCCTTATACTTCTTATAGTTCTCATCGCTACTGCATATTTTTAATAATTTGTAGCATTCTCGCTTGCTTTACTTCCTCGTTCCACCATGATGTGTCCTTACTCGGTGGAACGCTTTCTTTAGATTCTCCAAGGACTTCTTTCGTTACCTCCTTTATGGTATGCTTCATCTTAGTCCAAGTCGAATCTATATCCATATCCTCCATATTACTCGACCAAATATCGGTAGTGACCATCTTAGCTAAAAATCTCTGTTGATTCTCCCCTTGAAGCCTCCACCACTTGATTTTAGGGTCTACTTGTGGTTTTATCTTACTTGAAATTCTCCTACTCGAAAATCAAGTACTATAAGTCTATGCTGCTGAGTTCTTGTATCTCTCCCAGAATAACCTTGCAATTTGTGTAACGATTTCTACAAGCATTTCTGACTAAGAAGAAATCAATCTAACTCGCATTACCTCCACTCCTATAAGTCACCGAGTGAGATCGTCTATTCTTGAACCAAGTGTTCATTATACTCAAGTAAAATATGCCATTGCAAAATCCAGGATAACATTTCCTACTTCATTCCTTTCCCCAAAATCAAAACCTCCATGAATGCTCTCAAAGACGTTTCGACTAGACCCCACATGTCCGTTATGATCGCCATGAATGACTAATTTCTCACCACTAGGTACCCGTTGCACTACCTCCTCCAAATCTTTCCAAAATTCTCGTTTAATAGATGCATCCAACCCTACTTGTGATGCATAGGCACTAATAATAGTTATAATCTCATCACATATCACAAGTTTAATACCAATAATCCGGTCACTCTTCTTGTACACTTCAAGCACATCATTGATATAATCTTTATCAATAATGACACCTACTCCATTCCTACCCTTAATCTTTCCGGAATACCAAAACTTTAAACCGTAAGGCGATATTTCTTTTACTTTCTCTCCAACCCACTTAGTTTCTTGTAGACACATTATATCAATCTTCCTCCTCATAACTTGCACTACTTCTGCTGATCTCCCTGTCAAATAGCCAATGCTCCAAGTTCCAAAGCGCATCCCACTACCCTTACCCCCATTATGGACTAGCTTCTTTACCCGCACTCGTCCGCAATACGGGAACCCTTGCATATTTGCCACCACCCCCGGGCGCTGAGGTGGCGCGTCGCTTCCGGGCGACTACCTAGCAACCTTTGCATACTTATTACTACACTCAGTCCTATGAAGAGTAGCGCGCTGGTGCTGCTGGGTAAACGCCCCAACGATATTCATATTCGGATTCATGTCACGATAATGTGACAAAGTTTTTACGCTGGTCGTCACACGCCTAACGCGACCCTCATCCTTTATCTTGACTTGGGACAGGCAAGGATAAATCCTTGACGGATTTAGTATGATTTGTTAGATAAAAGAGAGAAAGTAGGATTGAATTATTCCTTTATGCTTTCTTTCTTGAGATATCAATTTTAATTATACAAAAGCTAACTTGAATGTGGGGTTAGAAGTGATGCAAACTAGTGTTTTCTCTTTGATTTTGGGTGTCTGAATGAGCAGAATCTCTTCATTACATGTTAACTTGAAATATGTCAAATATAAGTTGAGCTGTTGCGTGATTGACTTCCATGTGGAGTTTGATTAGCAGGTATAGGTTTTTCTTCTCGAGCGGAGTGCTGCTTAGACTTTGTAAACAGGATAAGTTACTCATTAGGCATACCCTATATCATATGATCCATTAAAACTGAAATAAAATTAAATAATGTAAGCACTCCACAGTATGTGAAACTTCTAATTCCTTTCTAAGTTTGCATTTTCTCAAACAAATGACTTTATGGATTAGAGTCATTAGACTAAGATAGCAGTCATCATCCTGCTGCTTTTTTGTTCTTCATTTCTGAGGACAGGAATATCCATTGTGCCATTATTAATATACTTGTTTTCAATTTCATGTGAAAAGTTCTTATTAATTTGGCTGTTTCTTAGCGATAAACTAGCTTTAAATATGAAACCCCTTGACTTGAATCATTGTACAGTGTGCTGCTTGATCTAGTTTAAATGCCATCCTTTTCAGCAGCTTAGAGAGACGCTTGTTGGGTATTAGGGTTGTTTATGCTGCATTGTTGTATCTACTATAGAGACATAAGAATATATTTCTTTCAAAACTGGACGATGTTGGCCAGTATGTTCTCATGGAGCTGCATATGTCAAGTATTGTGAATTCATTTGTAAATTCAGAACATTAGAAAGGTAAGGTTGTGATTTCTACATCCCTCAAGTGTTTCCTTCTGTGTTTGTGAGTACTCCTTTGTTTGACTTTACATGAGCCAAGGTGTACTTTTGCTGCTAAACCTCTTTCCATCATCTAAATTTAACAATAAAACTAGTCCTACTCTGAGCTTTTCATTGCCAACTATTGACGTGCTCTGTTTTCTTTCCTCATATAATCACAGGTAAAAATAATCAAGTGCCTTGTGGAAAATATTGTCGTTGACATATCTTTTAACCAGCTTGGTGGTTTATGCACCCTTTGCTTTCTTGAGGAGGTAAGTAGAGTATGAAGAGCTTACTTTTTGAGTACCTTATGAATTTTGAACTTGGGCCATGGTTGTGATTTGTTAACAATAACTTTTCTTCTGTAGGTTGACAATCTTATAAACCAGAATCATTTGTTCAAGCGTAGCATTATATTGATTAAAGCATGGTGTTACTATGAGAGTCGTATACCTTCGGTGCCCACCATGGACTTATCTCCACTTATGCCCTGGAGACCTTAGTTCTTTACATATTTCATGTTTACAACAATTCCTTTTCGGGGCCACTTGAGGTTGTGACAGTTCTGAATAATCTCTATGCATTTTTTCTCAGTTTCTCTTTTACTGAAGCCTTTTTTTTCCCTTTTACCTGCTACAGGTTTTATTCCGGTTTCTGGAGTTCTTTAGTAACTTTGACTGGGACAATTTCTGTGTTAGCTTATGGGGACCTGTACCTATAAGTTCGCTCCCTGATGTTACTGGTGATATTTCTATGTTTTCTGTTCTTATCATAATTGATAGCCTCATATTTAATGGCATTCGAACCTTTTACTAATGCTGATTTTGATATTGAAATCTACAGCGGAGCCTCCTCGGAAAGACAGTGGAGAACTGCTGCTTAACAGACCATTTCTTGATGCTTGTAGCACGGTATATGCTGTTTTCCCTGGTGGTCTGGAAAATCAAGGACAACCTTTTCTTTCTAAAAGCTTTAATGTTATTGATCCTCTACGAATAACCAATAATCTGGGGCGCAGTGTTAGTAAAGGTAATAACACTCTTCTGAAATTCAGGAATTACTTTCTATAGTTGTAGGCTTAATTAGTTGTTGACTACTTTCTATCAGATGCTAGTCTTTTGTGCTGTCAGTATTTAAGCTAGAGTTGCTTCTGTTACCTCTGTAATGAAGGATTTGATTTTGCTACTATATTAAAAGTAAATGATTATATTTATTCGTGCAATACTTATAAAAAAAATAAAAAATTCTTTGTGCAATATATTCTTCTTTCTTATGTATCTTTTTACGTTGTAGATTTTACTGTGTTCTTCTTCCAACTTCATTGATGCAGTATTGTATGTCTCGTTGTTCTTGTTAAATATCAACTGTGTGACTGAACTATGTTATCCAACTGTTGTTTGTTCATTGATCTGAGTTTCAGGTTTGACTGTGCAGTGATTTCCAGTATTTAAGATAATCCTTGATGTTTGTGATGATAAACCATCAATGACCAATCTATCCATAGAAATGCTTCTCTATATGTGTAATTTTAAGGGGTACAAACAAGTAAAGCTTGATCCAAAAACTTTGACTTATCAGATGTGGAAGTATTTTTTCGTGACAGAAGTAGTAGTATGGTATACTCATTTCCTTTAGAGACTAGCCTAAGTTTCTTAATTCTATTATCATGTGCTCATTTTCCCTTTAACTTCATATTTGTTATGTTACCACTGACGCCTTGGTAACTTCTTGGCAGCGACAGTTTCTGTTTGATATATGAACTTATTAAGTTCAAAATGTTAATGCTTTCTGCCTGTTGAGTTCTGTTCTTACTCATGCTTTTAATGTTCATTTATCTTTGTTTCAGGTAATTTTTTCAGGATACGGAGTGCATTAGCATATGGGGCAAAAAGGCTGGCAAGATTACTTAACTGCCCCAAGGAAACTTTAGTATATGAAGTAAATACGTTTTTCCATAATACGTGGGACAGGCATGGAAGTGGTGTTCGCCCTGATGCCCCAGACGTTGATTTGCATTTTGGATTAACGCCAGATAACATACATGGCACTGAAAATGGGAAAGAATTCTGGCCGTGAGACTGAAGTTAAAGAAACCCATTTGCGTAATTTTATTCATCAACACAGTAATTCTCAGTCAGAGAGCATGTCTAAGTCTGTGAACGTTACTGAGGCTCAACGTGCACAAAGCCAAAAGAATTTTGGGAATTTGAAGAACTCGAGGGTTATCTCTAATCAGCTTTTCTGATAAGGAGCAAAGAATTATAACCGATCAATTGGTGAATGATATCCATAGAAGGTTCCTCTTTGCTAGAACACGCTCCAGTCCTGAACTGACTGACTCATATGGTGATGTTTCTTCTCAAGGAAGACGTAATAGAACATCTGAAAGTGGAAAAAGTCGGGCTTTTCCTGCTGAGTTCAACAGTGGTTCAAATAGCCATTACCGGAACAGGAGAGGAAGAATCTCGAACCAGAACAACTAAGCCGTATTGTGAGAACGTCAGATGATTCTTCATCTGCCAGGCTCGCACCAATGAATCAAAGCTTAGATACTGCTGACTCAAACAACGGGTCAAACCATTACCATCCTGACTCGGGCTCAGGCACTGTGAGTGAAGAACTTTCTTCACCTGTTGGAACGCTGGGGATGCATCAGGAAGAGCAAGACCTTGTGAACATGATGGCATCTCTTCAAGGTTTCAATGGTCAGATTCATATGCCTATGAATTTCGCTCCACGTCAATTACCTTTTCCTATCCCACCTTCTCTTCTAGCTTCAATGGGATTCGCTCAGAGGAATTTGTCGGGAATGCTTCCAACTAATTTTCCACTGATCAATCCTGCATTTTCAAATATGCAATTTCCTCATGGTTTGGTTTCTCCTCAATTAGCCCAGTACTTCTCGGGTGTTGGAATGGCTGCAAACTCACAAGAATCGGTTGATCCTGGAAATGAAAATATTGGTTCTGGCAGAAATGAACTCAGGGGATGCTGACAATGATTTCTGGCAAGAGGCAGATGTGAACTCCCTAGTGGCATAGAGTCTGAAAATGGAAATTTTGAAATGATCCAGTCAGATGATAAACCTAAGTCAGTCCTCAACAAGTTTTAACTATGTTCCCTACGCCCCGTCGTGTTAGTGGAGAGGGTGGTTTAGTCAGAAGTCAACAGGAAGAATACCAAGGAACAACGGGGCCCAATGAGGGCAGATCATTCAGATCAGTATCAAGATAAGAGGGGTAACGAGGCTTACTCTGATGAAAGAACCTCAAGTTCTAGGTTCTCATCGACTGCTCACAGTAATTCTCTAAGAAGTAAAACGGCTTCGAGAGTTCATGGGATGAGACTTCAACTGTACCAAAAGCAATGAAGGAAAAACGAGGAAAGAAGTTGCTCCCTGTGGAACAATCTACAGGATATGCTAAAGGTAAATCCATGTCTGAACAAATATCTATGCCGTTGGCCGAGGATAATGACCAGGACTGGAATCCAGTGCGACATGCTGCCACTGAAATGGTAGAAAGAAGTTCAGGACCCCAATCACTCGCCTCCTACGCATGTTGCAAGGCCTCACATACCTGGATATGAATCAGATCAGACTAGTGGATCAGATTCAATGATGCAAATACCTCCAATGTTCTTAGAACCTGGTTCGAGGCAAAGACATGATAGTTCTGGGGGTATGCCTCTGACATTTTATCCCACAGGACCACCTGTTCCCTTCTTAACAATGCTTCCATTTAACTACGTTCAATCTGAAAGTGGGACTTCTGATGCGTCGACGAGCCATTTTGGTGCGGAAGAGAGTTCGGAGAATGGTGATGTTGGTCAGAACTTTCATTTATCTGAAGGACTCGACCCATCTGAGGATTTTAGTACTAATAATTCTTTGAGAGGGCGTTACCTGGGGAGACTTCTGAAGAACACAAGTCTGATATTCTCCACAGTGACTTTGCTACTCATTATCAGAATTTACAGTTTGGCCGGTTTTGCCAAAGCCCAATGCCTCATGGTCCTACAGAATATCCTTCGCCTGTGATGGTACCACCAATGTACTTGCAGGGTCGTGTGCCTTGGGATGGTCCTGGAAGACCTCTGTCGGCCAACATGAACTTCTTTACTCAGCTTATGAACTATGGTCCTCGCTTTGTTCCTGTTGCTCCTCTCCAATCTGTTTCTAACCGGCCTCCAAATGTTTATCAGCGGTATGCTGACGATTTGCCAAGATACCGCACTGGTACGGGGACATACCTGCCAAATCCTGTAAGATATCTCCCACTGAATTATCCATCAGCCAAGCTCTATAATTGATTTTATTTTATCATGTGAATCGTGGTGGTATAATTTTTATGGTAAGGTAGCATGTACTTTTGATGCTTGTATTGAGGATCTTATGTTTCTACCCCGGGTCTTACTTTTTTTGGCCAACAGAGGCAACTGTTCTTCCCATATACATCCAATTAATGTGATTTGCCTCTATTCCAAAACATTGTTCATTATAATCTGACTATCAACCTAGGGGGTCATAAGTAGATGAGCTTACAGAATCCCGATGATGGTATAGAGTAGTGGGGATACTCAGAAGGTTTTCTACAAATATATATATCATTTAGCTCTTGCATCCCCCACAACTATCCTCACCAATCACTTTCTCGATGAATGCATGTACACTTTGGGGATATTGAGTTAAAGACTTGCTTATAATCATAGGAGCCGTAAAAAATATGGTTTGTCCTCTAAAATGCTCAATGAGACAATAGCCAACATGAACTTCTTTACTCAGCTTATGAATTATGGTCCTTGCCTTGTTCCTGTTGCTCCTCTACAATCTGTTTCTAACAGGTCTCCAAATCTTTATCAGCGTTATGCTGACTATTTGCCAAGAAACCGCATTGGTACTGGGACATACCTGCCAAATCCTGTAAGAGGTTACTGACTGTCTTATCTCGATTGATTTTATTTTATCATACGAGTATTTTTATGCTAAGGTAGCATGCACTTTTGATGCTTGTATTGAGGATTTTATTTTTCTACCCCGGGTCAAACAACTGCTCGTCCCCATAAACATCCAATTATTGTGATTTGTGTACATGTTGAAACAGTCACATTCATAAGATGAATGTAGCGGAGATGCGTATGCTACAATGAATGTGTTGGCATACAAGAAATGATCGTTTGAGAAATGAGGAGTTCAGGGGTAAAGTAGTAGTTGCGTCCATTGAGGATAAAATGAGGGAGAATCGTCTAAGGTGGTTTGGCCATGTGAGACGGAGATCGAGTGATGCACCGGTTAGAGGCCTAGAGTGGAGAAGTGATAAAATGGTGAGTGATAGGGGAAGACCTAAGCAAACTTGGATTAGGGTAATTGAAAATGATATGAGTTTACTTGGATTTGATGAAAATATGGTGTTGAAAAGGCCGGAGTGGAGGGCAAAAATTCATGTGGGTGATGAGGGTTGATTTTTTTTTTATTATTTTCATTCCCTATTTATTATATATTTATTCTTTTATTATCGCTATTTTTATTCTTCTTACATCTTTTCTTTCACGATGTCATATGAGGATTCATGTTAGCCGACCCCAAATTATTTTGGGACTAAGGCTTTGTTGTTGTTGTTGTTGTTGCTGCCTACATGCTGAAACATTGTTCATCATATTCTGTGTAATCATTAACCTAGGGGATTAGGTTGTTCATTATATTATGTGTATTCATTAACCTAGGGGATTATACGTAAATGAGCTCACAGAATCTTGATGATGTGTTGAGTGGTGGAGCTGCTAAGAGGGTTTTCTACTGCTATCTTACTTCAGTTTCATCATTTAGCTCTTGCATCCCCGATAACTATCACTCACCAATCACTTTCTCAATGAATGCACTACTTACAGTTTGGGATAGAGCTAAAGAGTTACTTATAATCTTAGGAGCCATAACAAAAAACTTTGGTTTGTCCTTTAAAATGCTCAATGAGACAATAGCCTAACTTTTACTTATTCCAATTACACATACTCAGTCAATTATTTTTCTTGTGCTCATTGAGGTATTCCAAGATACTCTCTTTTGCAGCAATCTTTTACTGATTTCAATTACACATACTATCAATCAACTATTTTTCTTGTGCTCATTGAGGTATTTCGATATTATTCCCTTTTGCAGTAAAATTTGGCTCAATAAATTGCATGGCGTTATGTTTATTTGTTGTTCCACATGCTTAATACTGTTGAAAGCTTAAAGATCTATCCTGTCAACTTCGATAGTTTTTTGATCCTTATATTCTAAATTTCTTCAGAAGCTTTCTGGTAGGGATCGACATTCTTCCGGTCCCAGAAGGGGGAACTATAGCTATGATAGATTTGACAACCACTGTGACAGAGAAGGCAACTGGAGTGTGAATCAAAGATCAAGACCTGCTAGCCGTAACCACAATCGAAACCAAACAGATAAATCAAGCTCTAGGATGGAGCGATTGGCAGCTGGTGAAAACATAGCAGAGAGGCCTGTGAGCTCACCTAGACACGAAACATTTCCCGTTTACCCATCTCAAAATGGTCCGTTGCATCCCAGCTCCAGTCAGAGTGGTCCTGCAAATGTGGCTTATGGCATGTATCCTTTACCAGTTGGGAACCCTAGTGGGTTGTCATCAAATGGGCAAAAATGGTCCATCTGTTATGGTATATCCATATGAGCATAACGGTGGCTATGTTTCACATAATGGAAATCTTGAGTTCGGATCCCTGGGACCAGTGGGTTTCTCAGGTACGAGTGACCAATCAACACTTAGTGAGGGAAGTCGAGCAAGGGGATCATTGGAAGAACATAGGTATTATGGGGGCTCTATGCAGCGGTCTTCACCTGATCAGCCATCATCTCCCCCATCATCAAAGGTAATTCCTTGGCCAAAGGTGGTGTTCGCATATCTCTAATTTCTACTCCCTTTGTCCCCGATTAAGGTTCTTAGTTTGACTTGGCACGCTTATTAAGAAACCAATGCAAAATGGGTCAACAAGAAGTGAGTTGAGGACATAATTGTCCAAAACACTATTCATAAAGCAAGTGGGTGAAAAGTAGGGTAGGTCAGTAATTTTTTTATTTTTTTTTGTAATTCTATGAACTTTTTGAGGACGAGATTGTCCAAAACACTATTCATACTTTGCCGTCAATGGAATAAAGCGAACCAAGAACCTTGAACCGGGACAAACCAAAAAGGAAAATAGGAACCTTAAACTGGGATGGGGGGAGTAGTTTATATTCATCTTTTAAAGTTCATGCTATAATCTCATTGCTGGTAGATGCTATGATAGTGTCTTAAATGATAAAACTGTCCACATTTTTCTGTTCATCTAGATGAGAAGTTGCATAAAAGTGTATCTGGAGTTGCAGACTGTGTAGACATTAGTCAAGAGAATACTTTGTAGATTAGTAGTTACTGTTCAAAGTCATTCCTTAGACCAAGGCTTTGCGAGGCTTACCTAGAGTTTCCTGACTTAGGACCTCCTCCCATTCAAACAAGCATACCCTGTTTTATGGCCTATCCCCTTCTGTTCTTTGTTAATTAAGGTTTTCTGTGAGATTCCAATCATATCCTGGTAATTAAAAATATCATTGAGAAGAAAGAAACACTCAAGTATTCGGTTGATGAATAATGGGCAATCTGATAAATTTATAAATTCATGGTTGTTGTTAATCTGTTAGATGAGGTGATGTGGCTGTGTCCTAGCAGTTGCGAATCAAGGCAACATATTTGAGCAGCTCTTTAAGATGATGTTGTTTTGTTGCATCATGAACATGATGATCGCTGGTAATCTTTAGACCATTTGTAATTTAGGTATTTGATTAGATGTGCTTATATTGGGTGACTATCAGTTCTTACAACTTTGTTTTAAAAAAAAATTGTGCTTGAAATACGGTTGTTTGATTCATTTCTGCTTAAGTTGATGTGCACACTGTGAAATCTTATATTGTGAGATTGGAATTTTCAAGATGATAGACAGTGGGTACCCTCTTTCGAGCAGATATATATCTATGATATAAATTTCAAAATAGCTATGACATCTTTCTTTACAGATGTATTTGTAAGTCTAAAGATCCTCGTTTTTCTTGCTGTTTTTTTATGTCCTTTATTCAGTGACATTTTTTTTTTGGCCTTTAGCCTTCAATATTGCTTTATACTGATGATAATGTTGAATAGGAATATGTTGAGTCTTGGTAGGCCCGTCGGATATTTTTGACAGGTCCAAGTCTAGAAGTGATTTGAAACTCTTTTCTGAGAATGAATTTAATCTATACTCTCTGGAAACACTTAGGATGCAAAAGACGAAGCTGCTTTAGTACGTGTGCTTTTGTCAACTTGCATATACTTTTTTTTTCTTTTGGACTGAACCACCAGTATCTGAACACCACATTGGATGCTGTCTAATTTGGTTCAAGCCGGGTAGGCCCGCAAGGGCGGCAAATCTCTCACAACAAAGTTTTAACGCTGCTGCATTCCCAAGGCTCGAAACCCGAGACCTATGGTTAAGCTAGAAAAAACCCTTCCCGGGTGATCTAGGCGCTTGTTGATTTGCATATACTTTCTGTGAACACTAGAGCAGTTGACTATTTATATATAAGACGGAAGAGTGGAGGAGTTGGAAGCCAATGTCATTTCTAACATTTTTATTCAATGTCAAATGCGAGAATACAACACATGCCACAAATTTGGTATTAGTAGGAAGCTGCACTCTTTTTAGATGAGAAATTCTAGTTAGGTTCTAAGTCTAGTTATATGTGAGTCAGATAGTGAACAGAGAGATTGGACGGTTCTATATTCGTGATCAAATGGAGATCAAATTCGGATGGCTTTGTACCTGTAAGTCGCTACCTAGGACCTGAATTCGCTCTTGGTTAGTCCTTTGAGTTGGACAGTCCCTTGTGGTGGATTCTTTATTAGTTGCAAATGGTGTCGAGTCTGTCGGGTCAGTCTGGACATACTATGGTTGCTTAGTGACTTGAGGCCTACCGATTCCATGCCAAAGATGGAGGGCATTAGAAAGGGAAGAGTAATACTTGTCCATCCTGTAATAAATGTTGTGCACTGCTTGTATAATGGTACATTTGCACCAAAATTGTTTCCTCTTTGGAAATGCATCATTTATTTTGGGGACAGTCAAAAGGGAAAGTGCGACATTTATTATGGGATGGAGGGAGTACTTCCTAACGGAAAATAAAGTATACTTGGAAAATAATATGTGCATTGAAGTTTTGTACTGTATAACTATCAATGCATCAGTTATACTGTACAACATTACAATGCATTTTCCCTGCATTGAGTAACTTCGATATGATATTGCCTGCTTGCAGTTTACGCCTGTATTCTTTGCAGGAGAACCTGATTAATTGGCAAAGCCATTAGCCAGATCAGTGGTGTGAAGTCATTATCAGGTGAAAAATGGAATTTCTGCCACAAGCATTCCCAAACAGGTTAGACTTTTATGGCTTAAAACCTTGATGAGTGGGACCTCACCCCACTACAAGACACTCGTATCGTCCCCCATGCTCACAAAACGAACCATCCAAGCCACCGAAGCAAATTTTCCAACTTTCTGCTCGTGGACTAGCTTACTGTGTCTATGTAAACACACTGCCACATCATCTGCTTTGGCCTGGGACTTCCTCTCTCAAGCTTATGGGAACGTGGAAGAGCTTGCCGCGTAGGGTTCATCTCCTTATAGGGGTCGAAAACTAATGTACTTTAATTGAAGCAGGGATGTTTTTTCTGCTGCAAAATGTAGGTCTACGGTCTGTTGCTGATCATATTAGGGTTTCACTACAGAAAGTTTGTTTTGTACTAACTTTAGTTGAAATCTTGGTGAGAATGTTCAATGTTCAGTGTAGCATTATAACTGTGACTGATATAACTTAAATGAAATGTACTCGGTCCTTTTATTGTAGTCAGATATTTTTTGAAACCTCATTGCATCGTTTTCTTGTCGGACTGTTTTGCTGGTCTGAATATGACTACACATCCGCTCTATCCGAGTCGTGTGGTCAAGAATAATATGACAAATGTGGTGCCCGATGAGCACCTTTATTGATCTTGATCAGAGGGAGACGCGGCCAAATTTTTGCCTCCAAATTTTCTCGTCGGCCAAATTAAGCAATGAACGATTTACAGAAGAAATAAATGAAAATATACCTTTTCATTTCAAGAAAATAATACGAATAATTAGATCCTTTCAAATACCAGCTAACTATATTTCATTTTCATGGCCTATTGATATGGACTTCGTACCCAAAACAATAAAAAAAAAAAAATTATTTAGAGCGCAAACCAGGAACATTCCTCAAACCCATTTTGCCAAGAGTTTGCTTAGAAATTGCTGGTGGAATGTCGAGCCCCATGCTTCGGCTGAACTCGTTGGCAAGCTCCACGAGACGGGTCTTGTCTCTGCCTACCGTCTTATTCGAGTTGTAATAGCCAAGCCATGCCTGGTAAGCCGACTCTTTGTTCTTCATCTCTACGTGGCTTAACGCTCTATCCACCTGTCAATTTCCAAGCCAAGTAGGTCGAAATAGAAATGTTCAATAAATCGAGCTCTGGCAAGTCAAACTGGTAGCAATATCTGTATTCAAAACTCAAAAGCTAGGCCGAACATGAGGGTAATATAGTAATTTTGGTGTAGCGCTTTTTTTTCTTCGTAAAAGTCTATTTTTAGGGTTTATTTCACTGGCTATCCCTAAGGTTTGGGGTTTTGTCCCAATGCCCCCTTTCGTCAACTTTATTTATGAGAAATTACTATTTTATCCCTAAACCCCCCCAATGGATATTCCAAAGACACTTTATAGATATAGGGGGTAAATAGTCATTTTGCATCAATAAAGTTGACATAAGGGGGCAGTGACACGAAATCAAGCCGGGAGAGGGGGGCAGTGATGTGAGACTTGTCCAAAACTCGGGTGAGAGTGAAATTGACCCCTATTTTACTAGGAGAGCCAAAGCTTGTGTCATATAAGCTTACTAGAATAAGCCCGTGTTCGAGGACACGTTTTTTTTTTTTTAAGGGCAAATTGGGAAAGGGACAAAATAGTGTGGGCAAAATGGGAAATTCGGCCATTAGAACTATTCATTCAACTGTAGCACACCACTACCATTTATACTATAGATTTACAGTCCTATTTTTTTAACTCACCAGGGTGCAGCAATTTGTCAGATAATACAATGTAGTACGGGAAAAAAAATATAAGCATGTCAAGGGTATTGTAAAATTTACCAATTTTTTTGTGTCCGGGTCAACTAAAGGTGAATCGGCTTTTGATAATGGCAAATCCTTGAGGGTGGATAAAAAGAATTCCTCCCAAGGCGCCAGCATAAGTAGTCCTAGCCCTTCCTTTCCTTTGCGCCCAGTTCTACCAAGGCGATGTATGTACTGTTGTTTATCTGATGGGAGGCCGACCTACAATTGCAAGAGGGAACAAAATAATTAATACGGTTGTCTAAAAATCAAACATTTTTAAAAAAATTAGAACACAAAATATTATCCCTCTCAAAGAGGCTGGTTTGTAAAATTAAGCTAATCAATTCATGATTTCGGAACTTACCCAAACTACATTAATGCAAATATTTTGGAAGTCTTATTATTCTTACCATAAATGGCCTGACTTTCATAAAAGATAATTCTTCAAATTCAACAACTGTATTTCTATGAATGATCTATGGAAGGAATCTAAGAAAATTTACATGCAGAGAGACGGGGAACTATAGTCTTTACCTGTATGACAAAGGTAACATCGGGGTAATCTACTCCACGCGCAGAAACATCAGAAGTCACAAGAATAATACCCGTGGACTTCCGGAATTCATCAGAAACCCTGGTCCGGTAATTTTGTGGCTTTCGAGAATGGATTTCCCTCACATTCATTTTAAGCACCCCAAGAAGGTCAGCGACAAGTTTGGTGACCATTGCAGTTGTGCAGAATACAAGAACCTGCATAGTATAGTCATAGTAAGCATCCATCAGTAGCAATCATCTTTAAAAAAAAAAAAAAAAAAAAAAAAACTATTTTAATACTCAAATGAGCAAAACCAATATGTTTAAAGATAATGAATACCATAAACCTTATGACACCCAAAACATTAAACCTTAACACGATATTTCACTCAACAAGTTTTTTGATTTTGAACACACCTTGTAGTCAGGGTCGTCAGCAACATGATCCTTGAGAAGAGCGTACAGTATGGAAAATTGCTTGTCCAAGGGAGCAACAAGATGTGTTTGTCTGACCTAAAACCATCCAATGAAAAAAATATCAAATTTATGCAGGACAATCATAAAAATTAGTAACATTCCGTGAAAAGTAGCTAAAGGAAAACCTGAGCGTGTGTTTCCTCAGTGTCCTTGACTGTATTGATGAACTCGTGATCTCTTTTCAATGCGATATGGCAGATTTGGCGAACCTTCATACATACCGGAGAGTAAATTAAATTACTGCCTAAAATTTGTGAAGTGTGCAGTAAATAACATGTAAAAGAAATACATTAAAAAGAAACCTCCGGTGGAACAGTGGCAGAAAACAAAAGGGTTTGTCGCTCTTTCGGAACAGCTGCTATAATCCTCTCAATATCTCTCCGGAATCCCATGTCCAATAGGTGATCAGCTTCATCAAGAACCAAGACCTTGACACCCATTAGCCGTGTTGCGAACCCGGCAGTGTTCTCAATATGGTCTTTGAGCCTTCCAGGTGTAGCCACGAGGATCTGATTTTCAAATGGGAAAAAACTTATGATAATGCCATCAAATAGATACTCTTCACTAAAATAACTGCTGTTCTCAAAAACACCAAATCATAAAAAAAATAAAAAAAAACTCAAAAAACACAAAGAAAAATGACTTATTGATTATACATGTGATAAGAAAAACGGAAAGCATCAATAAAGAGTGGCATGTTTTGCATGAGCAGTGAACACATGATAAGAAAAACTCTTACTTCTGATTCGTGTCATGCTCATTAGGATGTGGTAATATTAATTTGGGACAAAAAAGGACCATGATTTAGCAATGAATATGTAACAGAGTTGATATACAAAGAAAGTATGCAAGCCATCCATAGTACAAGAACTTGCATGTCACCAAGGTTAAGGAACTAACCTGACATGGGTTTGCTTGCAATCGCTTTTGTTCTAAAGTAAGCCTGGTCCCTCCAATGACAACTTGAACACCAATAGAACGATGATACTTCGCGAGGGTGTTGGCCTCTGTTGCAGCCTGACTCGCAAGCTCCCTTGTTGGGCATATGACTAACACAAAAATTGGAGGTCGCCTTTGATCATGGCCGGCAGAAGATAATTTTGTTATTGTTTCAATTGACGGAAGCTGAGATAAGATTTAACTGGTAAGTAACCAAATAATATCCCAAGAATTCCCCTTTGGCTGAATAAGGCACTTAAAAAATGATTTTTGAACATCAATTTCTATAAAGCAACTAATATGTTCAAGAAATGTACTTGATGCAGAAAAAAAAAGATATTTAGTTTCATACCAAAAATGCAACTGTTTTTCCCGTGCCAGTTTTAGCCTTGGCAAGCACATCCTTCCCTACGAAGAAAATAAGTTCAAAAAAAATCGTCAACTCCCAGACAAGGGAAAGGTAAACTAACTGATCTCTAATTAGAGAAAAGAAAAGTGAAGCTGAAACGGTATCAACAAATGAGAGCGGAGACAATGATATGAAAAAAGATAAATTTAAACACTTTATTTATTCACGACAATAAAAAAATCCCATATATGATTGCTTAACTCACTGTCAATACATTATTTACCCAAACACTAATTCATCAAAGATAGCACTTTCGATTCACTGATCTTGGGTCAGCCTCCATCACGTGTCGTTTTTGAAACTACTGTGTTAGGAATTAACTAACCTTTTAGAATGAGAGGAAGTGTTGCCTCCTGCACGATAGTCATCTTCTCGTAACCAGCATCCTTGATTGCTTTCAGCGACAATGCTGAGATTGCACATTGATCAAACCTGTGGGCATTCCATAAAAAATTTACTTAGAAATTGAAAAATATTAATAATAGACCAACATCAGAAGCTACTCTAAGAGATTAAAAAAAAAACTATATTTTCAGTCAATAAATTGTGCGTTCGGACATGGTTTGACAATTTTCTAACTTTATTCTCCCTCCATCCCAAAAAGATAGTCCCACTTTATTTCGTTGTTACTTGGGATGAACTTTAAGCAATAATTTAGGTTACTTTTAATTAACCTAATGATAGTCTAAAAAAAATTACTGATAATATTTATACTGGTCTATTAATAACAAGTTTCAGATTTTCATTCGAATAACTAAAAGTAATCTAAATTATTGCTCAGAGTTCATTTGAAATAACATCGAAAAAAGTGGGACTACCTTTTCGGGACGGAGGGAGTATGACACTTAATATGCTATAATTTATGATAAATTGTTATTTTGCAAAAGCACCAAATAGTCAAAAGAAAGCATTAATGCAATACCTGGTTTCACTCAAGTGCGAATCACTTGCTCCGGGTGGACTTCCAGGTGTTGCTGGTGGACTGTCATCAATGTCCATTCCAGACAATGATTTACTCTTTGTTAACATTTCGTAGTTATCGGCATCATCACTTTCATCCTCATCTACATCTTCATCATCTTCGCTAATCAAATCTCCAAAGGTACCCATTAGCTTCTCCTCTCCCTCTTCATCATCCAATTCATCCTCAGTATCCTTATCAGACATTGAGAAACTTGCTCTTTCAAAAGTCTTACTACCTCTTTTCATCTCTCCACCACCTCGACCACCGCCCCGGACACCACCACGGAAATTATCATCTCTCCTCCTGGACACATACCCATCATCATCTCGTTCTGATCTACCTCCAAACCTCTCTGTTCCCCTTGAATTCCCCGTAAATGAATCAAGAGATCCCCTATTTCCTCTCCCCCTTCCTCCTCTTCCACCCCTTCCTCTACTCGGCACATCATAATCATCGGAATCGCTTCCCCTCCCTCCTTCATTCTCAAACCGTCCTCTTCCACTAGAACTCCTTGGAAACGAATCAAATGAACCCACATTTCCCCTACCCCCTTCACTCCCAAACCGTCCTCTTCCACTAGAACTCCTCGGAAATGAATCAAAAGAACCCGCATTTCCCCTCCCCCTACTCGAACCACTCTCACCTCTCCCACCCTGATATCCATTCTCTCTCCTAGACGAGAACCTATCATCTCTTCTATCAGATTCCCCGCCAATTCGCCCTCCACCCCCTCTACCTCCTCTCCCCTTCGAATTAGAAGAATTGTAAGAACTCCAACTATCCTCTCCCCTATTCCCCCCACCATAACCATAACCATCAGAATCACTATCTCTACTTCTCTTCACAGAAGAAAACCGACCCTCGCCCCGACCCCCTCTCCCACCCCTCCCCCTACCCCTACCCCCACCTCTACTAAAACCCTCACCCCTATTCCTATCATTGTCGCCAAACGAACGACTGTTTTTCGAGCTCAAATCACTAACCCAATCACTCAACTCAGCCTCATCATCAATCAAGCTCTTCGAAGCCCTGATTTCCGACACGACCGAGAATTTACGGATTCCCAAGCTCAATTCTTGATGAGACGACAGATTTGGAAACCCAATTTTCTTGGAAAAAGATTGGTACTTGAGCTTGTGGGAAAAGACCCGGGAAAAAGCGGGAACGACCCGGGAAGCTCTGATGGATGGATTTGGCTTCATGAGAGAGATACCGGCGAACGGAACTGATGGGTTCAGGTGACGGAGGTGCGGTAGAAGATTGACAGGCATATGGGAATGACTAGTGAGTGGGTTATAGGATAATTTACGGTGATAATGAGGTTAAATTGGGAAAAATGAAAGGTATAGCCGGCGATTTTGGTCGCAGCGGCGACGGAGATGAAAGAGGATAGGGTTTATGTTAGCCCTCTACTTGAGGGTTTAGACGTTGAAGAGAATCTAGGTTGTTTTATGGAGCCATGGATAATTGGTACAAGTTAAACGGCGTCGTATCCTTTTTTTTTATGTACCCATTTTCACCTCAATGTAACCGGATAATAACCATTTTCAGCAAACAATAGCATGAGAAAAAATTGAGACACGCGCTGCGTTTGGTTCGGTGGAAAATAAGTGAACGAATTAAATGGTTAATTTAAATTGAATTTCTTAAGGAATTGGAATAGAAAAAATTTTGGTCAAACCCTCCGTTATCGCCGCAGACGGACAAAACGAAATTCATATTGTTCGATTCCTTTGCAAATCACAAGCCAAATTTGAAAACATAAATTATAGGAATGGAATGAGAAAGCATATAAAATGACCACTTTACCTTTTTTTTTTTTGTGGGTGTGTGAGCACTGGGCCCTCCGTCCCACTTTAAATGCCCAAAAATGGGTCCTGCCGCGAGAAATTAAGGTTAGTGAGGTAGGTTAGAAACAAAGTGAGGTAGGAAAGAGAAAAAGTTTTAAAGAACAGAGAGTATGAAAAATTAAATAGGAGAGATAA